>JAGFNQ010004376.1:397002-411919 GCA_024364735.1 Boesenbergia rotunda | reverse complement strand
AGCCCTAGGAAACAACCCTAGGTCTTCTCTACTCAAGGGAAAAGGTGAAGAAGAAGAAGAAGAAGAAGAAGAACCCTTGAATTCGCCTCTTCCTCGCCTCTCTTCTCTGTTCACGCGCGCGGCTACGGCTTCTCCAGGGTTTCACGCGACTTAAGGGGGCTTAATATACCTCTTAATGAAAAGGCTTAACTACTCTATAACATTATATCTCTCCTTCCTTTTCTGTGCTTGATACCCTAGCCCAGCTGGTTCGTTGGCTTCCCTTCCTCGCTGTGGTCGCGGGTTCAATCCACGGCTGCCCCTTTAAAATGTTTTTTTTTTATTTCTTTCTCCTTTCTCTAAAATACCAAACGGACTCGGAAAATTCCATAAAAATACTCTAAAAATTCCTAAAAATATCTAGAATATTTTTAAACCATTTTTAAATAATTCTAAGGACTTTAAGAACTAAAAATGGAAATTTTAGGGCGTTACAATAAGAGATTTACAAATTAAGTACAGAAGTAGATCAGGAAATTAAAATTACAACACTTTTCGTTACCGACGCCCGAGGTGGATCGAATTTCGGAGCAGAGGGTCATCGTCGGTGCTGGAATCTCGAAGTCGGAGTTTGCCGCAGCATAGCGCTTAAACGAAAAGGTTTGGAGCGTTGAGAGCAAGTGATGTTGAAGCCTTTGGGGGTGAACCCCCTTTTATAGCACCCATACGGGCGCCTGTGACGATGGGGGCGCCCGTGACCTCACGGGCGCCTGACCTGCCTTGGTCCAGAGGCTTCGCAGCTGTGTTATGGAATTTGCCTTCACACTGGGGCGCCCGTATCCATACGAGAGCCTGAGTCCATCTGGGCGCCTAGCCCCAGTGAGGCACCTCACTTGCAGAAGATCAGTCCTTCGATCCTGCAACTCAGGTTAGTTCCAAAGCACAACAAACAAATGTATTAGTCATTAGATACAGCCGTAGCTGTCTTGGTTCTGACTTTGGGTCTCCCAAATGGAAACCTAGGTCGAACCAATGGCTACTGTTCCTGTTAGATGTGTATACTAAAAGACATGACTTTTATTATATGAACATCTTTTGTGAAAAGAGAATCACACTACACTAGGTGTTTGTTTATAATAGTACATACGCGAAGTCCCATTGCTTAGCATTGTAGATAACATGGTGTGTGGTGTCACACAGATGATCATGTTATCAGTACCTTACTTAGCATAAATAGAGGCTCACAACCTAGATAGAAATGGACAACCCATCGAGAAGGTTGTAGTATAGTCAGGTGTGGTTGGTCTTGACCATAGGACTACACTAGTGTGCTATGAGTGCATTGAGTAGGAACGAAACCCGAGGTTATCCAATTTTGTACTGACTAAATAAATTGGATGGGACCTCAGTTGTTATTATGAAGGACGATCCCTTAATCCCGAAATAATATTGGGCATATATTATTATTTATTATTTCTTTGATTTATCAAAGGGCGAGATCTATTCTGCTAGAACGACAGACCCGATAAGTTGGGAAATAATATTAGTAATATGATGTGCTGATAATTATTGACGAAATCTGTGTCCTAGAAAGTCAGGATGATGATGCCCCCTTGATGAGCTGAAAAGGTTCACCGTGCCAAACACTGCAGGTGGATTTGATCCTGCACGCTGAAAAAGGTTGAGTGGTACTAATCAAGGATCCAGAAGTTAATTAAGGATAATTGTCAGTAATTTAATTAATTAACGGGCATAAGCAATCTTAAACACGGGGGGATGGACGACTCATAATATGTGGAGCCCATATGAAAATATGGGGGTTGGTGAAGTGAGATCAATTAGGATCCTTTAGTAGAATGGATCCTAATTAATGGATCGGATTTGGATCCATTAGAGGGCCAAGAACCAACTCCTCCTCTTGGTCCCTGCCTTAGCCCTATATATACCCTATGATATCAAGAAACCTAACCAATTGATCTAACCTAAGAGCCAAGGAAAAACCCTCCCCCTCTCCTTCTCTCTTCTTCTCTCGACGCCGACTAGGAGAAGGGTTCTCCCTTCGGTTCCCTTGACTCCTCCTCCACCAAGCTTCGGCCGAGACTCAAAGGAGCAAGGTAGGAATCTCTTCTACCTTGTTTGAGGCTTGGGAAGGGCTGAGGAGGCACCCGCGAGGTGAAGAAGGCGGCGCAAGGGGTGCCTTGCGGCGGCGGCGCAAGAAGGAAGAAGAAGGGGTCTTAAGGGATTTTGTGGCTGAGAAGAAGGTTGTTCTGTTGGATCGATAAAACACGATAGAGGAGGGGTGAATATCGTGAAAGCGTTTCAGATTAGAAAAGAGAATGCGCAGCGGAAATTTAACTCAAAACACACGGAACACAAGTATTTTTACTTGGTTCGGAGTCGCGGTCGGCTCCTACTCCAAGGCCCACGGTCCTTGACCGTTTACTGCGGGCAATTCTATAATGATGCAAAGATTTACAAAGATTATTACAATAGTAGTGCAATAAAGAAAATTATACTCCTCGTTACCGACGCCCAGTGTGGATCATACTTCGGAGCAGAGGGTCGTTGTCGGCGCTAGAATCTCGAGATCGAAGGTTTCCAGAGCAGAGCGCTTGAACGAAGAGCGTAGAGGCGTTTGAAAAATTGATATCGAAGCCTTAGGGGTTGAGCCCCTTTTATACTGCTCCTGGGGCGCCCTGGACGCTGGGGGCGCCTGACACGTGCCTACGGATCCGAGAAACCTCATCCGCAGCTTGGTCAGCGCTTATCCCTCCAAAATCGGCCTTGGAGCTGACGGGGGCGCCCGGGACACTAGGGGCGCCCCGGTTGACTTGGTCTGCTGGCTTCGCAGCTGATTTCGCTTCAATCACTGGTTGGCTTGGACCTAGGGCGCCCGGGACCATCGAGGCGCCTAGGACCTTGAGGGCGCCTTGTCCAGTAAGCTTCCGAAGCGATTCTTGCTTAGCTGTTCGTTTGGCTTTGACCTTGGGCGCCCGGGACCACCCGGGCGCCTAGCCCAGTTGCTGCCCCTCTCCTTTGAGGTGTTCTGAGCTGCAGAAACACATTCCTTTGGTCCCTGCATCCAAGGTTAGTTCCATAACAAACATGGCAAGAATGTTAGTTAGTTTTTACAGCCGTAGCTGTCTTGGTTCTGACTTCGGGTCTCCCAAAAGGAACCCTAGGTCAAACCGACGCCTACTCCTCTCAGGAGAATGTACCTTTTGCCAACCGGCTCCTCCGGTTAGACTTTTGCCTAGCTTTACTCACCAGGTCTTCGTGCCCAATCCGCAACCAGGTCTTAGTGCCCACCTTCCGAGCAAGTCTTCGGTGCCCAGCCCCCGGCCAGGTCTTAGTGCCCAATTTCTCGAACCAGGTCTTCGGTGCCCAGCCCTCGACCAGGACTTAGTGCCCAGTCCACGACCAATATTTATTGCCCAACCTTATGTCTGGACTTAGTTGCCCAGCCCGTGGCCAGGACTTATTGCCTAGATCAACTAGGACTTTGCTGCATACTTGAGTAACTTTATTAGATCACAAATAGTACTTAACTTTGAATCCTTTGCCAATATCAAAACAAGGTTCGATATGGTGCTTCCTTCACCAACATGTTCTTTGTCTTCTTCTTCTTCTTCATCTTCCTCTCAAGGTGTACCGCTGATCCGGAGGGCTTAGAGCCAGCTCCGGCTGACGACGGCGCAAAGAGAGGGGAGGAGTTGTCGGCAGCGCAAACCATAGGGTTTAGGGTTTGCGGCCGGATTGGAGAAGGGGTTTGGTGGGTGTTCTTGGTGATCTCAGATCACGGGAGATCATCGCCCACACGACGTTCATGAAGGGAGGGTCATAAGGTAGAAGACCGCGAGGTGATCGGAAAGGTATAACTTTCCATAAGCTCCTTTGTATTTCCTTATGTCGTGCATGTGTTGTGTGGATATGTCTCGTCATTTAATGTGTAAGAATTTCATGTTTTGCTTGCAAAATATATTTAATAAATTCTTAACTGGACCCCGACCATAAACACAAAAGTCGGGGATCAAATCATCGCATTTTCCACGGTCGAATGGTCGAGCAAATCATAAGGCCGATTTTGGTAATTGGCCGAGTTATGATTTGGATCGTTCGATACGGCACGAGATGGTTGATGGGAGATGGCTCTCCATTCGGATTAATATTTTAATCCGTAGGCATGGAGAGGTTTCTCGGATCGACTAAGTATTCACTTAGGAAACCCGCCAAGTTATATCCAACAGTTAGTATCAAAGCTGAGTTTCCGGCTTTGTGTGTTTAGGATTGGTTAATTTTGCAATTTTTCATACATTTTTATTTTGATGATACATGGATGTGTGTAGGCTAACTCTGTGTTGCAGGCATGAGATTCCAACTTCATGGCCAAAATAATATTTGTGTGATTGTGTGCAATTTTTGTAATAATTTAATCCTCGGGGTTGACAAGGCTAGGTATTTAATTTTTGTAATTAAATACGACACATGTTTAGCCGAGTTTTTTATTTTACAGTTGATCTAGAATTCATGTACACTCCTTTGTGGAGTATAGGATCAATGATGTAAATAATTAACTCTTCATTTCGGCCCGGAGAACCCTCAAGGTAGCTTGCGCAAAACGAAGGGAGGAGTGGACGAAATGACAGCACGACTGGAGGCACAAGAGACACCAAAGGTCCATGAAAGTTGGAAAATCTAGGATTTTTCACTGTGATTGTTTTCATGATGTTGGTTCTGTGCTTGGTTGTGTGGTAGTGCTAGAAAATTTCTCGAGATAAATTACTAAGTGGGAGAGGGACCCTAAGGGTCCCACAGCTTCCATTACAATTCGATAAGTGATGTGAATAAGTCTGCGTGTCGGCTCTGAGTGCCTTCCTCCCCATCGGATGGACTTGTCCTGCGGATCACTAGGTCGAAAAAGTCTGTAGAAAATTATTGAAAAGCATGTGGATTTCCCCATCGGAAGGCACATAATCAGAAATAGTTTTCTTGGTGTCGTGTAATGGTGCACACTTAGATGCAAATAATAGTATCCTCCCCATCGGAGTCACTGCTGTTATTCTACAGAGCCGAAGGAAACCAACTGTTGATCTTATTTGTCAAAAAGTTAGGTTGACAAGATGGTAAGATCAATGGGTAAAACCTATTCTTACGAATGTAGGGATTCGTATACGTCCACACCATCGTGGCATGCGAATTTCTCGGTGTACAGGGGTGTTGGTGAAATTCAAAAATTAATTGTTTGAGGAATCAATTTGTTTTCGATTTCTAAAGTAGTGTATGTTGTGATTCTCAGATTTTTCATAAATGGCATTTACTCCACTTGCAACCATTCTTAAGGACAATAAACTTACTGGCCCTAATTATATTGACTAGAAGAGGAACCTAGACATTGTCCTCACTGCTGAGGAGTACAAATTCGTACTCTTCGAAGAATGTCCGGAAAAGCCTAGAGAAGACTCTGGTGAAGAGGTGAGGGAGCGTTATAGGAAGTGCAAAAAGGCAGATGAGATGGCGCGGTGTTACATTCTGGCATCAATGTCGAATGTGCTGCAACATCAGCATCAGGCCATGCCCACTGCCAGTGACATGATGTTGAACCTCAAGGACCTTTTCGGGCACCAAGATCGAGCTGCCAGGCAAAGTGCGATGAAAAGTCTAATGTCAACCACTATGGTTGAAGGGACACCCGTTAGGGAACATGTCCTAAAGATGATGGCTCATCTCAATCAAATTGAGGTTCTAGGAGCTGAAAACGATGGGGAATTCCAGGTCGATATCATACTCCAGTCTCTACCAAAGAGTTTTGAGCAGCTCAACCTCAACTATAACATGAATAAGAAGAATTATATGTTGGGAGAACTGCTAGGAGAACTCCAGGCAGTGGAGGCACTTTTTCAAAAGAACACACATGCCTTGGTAACTCAAAAGGTTTCTACTTCTGAGCCGAAAGGCAGGAAGAAGAAGAAACGAGGAGGGTTCAAGAAGGCAGGTGCATCGCAAGGACCCCGGATTGGTGTGAAGAAGCCAAAGGGCAGGTGCTTCAAATGCAAGGAAATAGGGAACTGGAAAGCGGACTATCCCCGTCATAAAAGCAAAGGTATTTCTTCAGCCCTAGTCGTTGAATCATGTTTAGCGGTGCTATCTACCAGTACCTGGTGTGTAGATACAGGAGCCACTGACCATGTCTGCAATACTCTGCAGGGGTTCCAGGAAACCCGACGGCTGGCGAATGAAGAAATAATGGTCTACATGGGCAATGCTACAAGGGTAGCAACAGTAGCAGTGGGAGTCTTTCATTTATCGTTTGAGAGAAATAAAGTGTTAGTTCTGAGAGATTGCCTTTATGTACCGTCATTTAGAAAGAATTTAATTTCAGTTTCTAAATTGTTTAAGGATGGATATTCTATTACTTTTGATAATAAAGTTGTTATTAAGAGAAACAGGGAGATTATCTATTCAGGTACGTTGGTAGGAAATCTGTACACTCTAGAACCTAAACCTCCCATGATGCTTACTGAAGTAAATAGCACATCATCTAACTTAAATAAGTGAAAGGAGCCTTCTAAGATGAATTAGATATATCTTTGGCACCTTAGGCTTGGTCATATTAACCTTAGTAGGATTCAGAGGTTGATAGTGTTAGTAATATGAGAGAAGTGTCCTAAGGCAATCGCCTTATGATTGTAATCATTTACTTTAATAAATGAATATTCACTATTTGAGTATACATGTTCGTGTATTTGATTGAGATCTTAAACTCATTTACTGAATGTCCGCAATACAATTCACAGCATGAGAGAATTTGTGATGAATTCACAACTAGTGATTATCTCTACATGTGCAATTGTGAAGTATTGAAATTGTCCCTAGTCGATGAATTGATAAATACGGACACTATCAATTCTGTGGAGACTAGCATGGGTTATTCTCTAATCAGCTGATTCTCACTGGCTGGTGACATTGGGATGTCCGGAGATAAACATGAATGCTAGTTAAGGGAACTAGTTCATTGGAGTGACTAGCTGTAAAACTTCATATGGTAATCTACATATAGATATGTCAATGAAGTTCTTATTGCAGCTTAAGTGCGATGTTCCTTTGACTTGCAGTGTTCAAGTCATCTTGGTCATGAAGACTTATGCTTTGACATATTAAGCAAGCATCTCCAAGGAGGTGTGGACCGAGGATGATTGGGTATAAGCCGAAGTGCCCGAAGATGTTTGAACAGCCTACAAAGGATTCACCACTCCTTGCGAGGAGATGTATACCCAAGGCCTATCGTCAGATTGTTACTCGAAGCCTCTGGCCAGAGCATCACATGTTCCGAGTATGAATCTCTCAGAAACATGGGAGTAATTAGAATCCGTTGGACGAGAAAGATATGCTTGGGCTATGTGTGACGTAGTCAGCCTAGTGGGGACTGACACACATAGACCGTGTCCTGAACCAAGTGGGTATAAGATGGTGAAGGGAATGGGACACGACTCATTATAGCTGTAGAAGGGTTTCAGAATTATTTCTGAGGTCAACCGTTGTTCTTTCGATTAATTGGGGGTCATGATGTACTACTAGGTGCCACTCATGATCGTTCTATAATTGGTTGATTATAGACGGCCAACATAAATCGAAAGCCTATTTAGTCACACGCACTACGAGTAATCCGAGGGATTTAAAACGAGTTGAAAATTGGATTTTCTGATCAAGAGAGATAAGTCGAATCTGAATTTTTCAGAGACGCATCGGAAGCATAAAATGGTTAAGTCTTTTGAAGACTTATTGGACGAATTAAATGAGTTTAATTCATATGGTCTTGGCTTGGGTTTGGCCGGCCAAAGAGGGTCCCCACCCTCTTTGTTTGGCAGGCCACATCAAAAGGGGAGAACCAAATTATTTGGTTCAATTTATAAAATAAACCAAGTGTGGTTTGTTTTATAAAATTATGCATGATATAAATTTTATAATAAACCAAGGTTTGGTTTATTTTTCATGGAAATTAAAATGAACCATGGATTGGTTTATTTTATTTTATAAAATCAATAATGGATTGATTCACCATGATAAAGAAATTTATATAAAGAAATTTATATAAAAAAAATTTATTCCATAAAAAGGAGACTTGGCGATTGAGAGGCTACTATATAAAGGAACCAAGGCAAGGCTTGGAAATCAATCTAAGAGATCAAGAAATAATCCCTCTCTCTCTCCCTCTCTCTCTCTCCCTCCTCTAGTGCCGCCGGCCCTAGAGGCTCTCCCTTTGTTGCCGTGAGGTTCATCCACCAAGTAGCTACCGTGAGAAGAAGAAGAAGCGGGCGCGACTCCTTCCTCCCCGGAATCTTGATTCCGTTCTTCGTTTGGTAGTTAGTCTTCCCATCTCTCTCTTAGTATTCTTGTCGTGTCTTTGGAGAATCTAATAGTTCTTGTCGGCACGAAACTCATGGCTTTACGAAGTCATCCCGAAGAAAACTCGACGTGGACGCGAATAGAGGCGGAGCTTCTAAGGGACGCTTACGGTTGGATCTCGTCCCTTCCTTCGAGTTACGCGAGGTAATAAGTAAATTAGATTACTTTCTGCAAAATTTTAAATGTATGATCATGTCTACACAATATAAGGTTGCATGCTTAGATGTATGGTTAAATAATTTGAGAAATTATTTATGCTAAATCTTTCGCTGCACGTAATTAATTTTAAAATTACGAACCCGCATCCATGTCAACATGCACCCGGTCCCAACAGTGGTATCAGAGCCGGTTAGTGTTCGACATAATCATATAATTGTTTTGCAGAAAACTTTGTCATAATCTCAATTTTGGAAAATTTTCTAATTATGGAAACTTTCCAATTATGATAAATTTTAGATTTAGGAATTTCAAAGTTTGGAAATCCTCATGAAATTTCGTAAACCTTTGAAATATCCTAGTTTCTGAAATTTTATGATAATTGTGAAAACTTCCCATTTTTGGAATCTTTCCAATTTTGGAAATTTCCTATTTTGGAAATTTTCCAATTTTGGAAATATGTAAGTTTTCTATGTACCAGAAACTTACAATTATTCTGAAAAACTATTGTGGAAAGCTCATAATTTTGGGAACTTTCTTTCAAGAAAGTCTAGACAAATTTATGGATCATTAATTGACAATTAAATTCGAATTGGGTTTTAAATTATTAACAAAATTCTTTACTTTGGGGAGTGCCTCGAGGAGCCACCGAAATTAAAGTTAGTTGTTGTAATTTAATTTCCTATTTTGAATAAGAATTGTCAAGTTTAATTTGGCTATGCCTCGGGGAGCGGGCCAAATTAGATTTACGATAAATTTCTTTTCTTTGGGTATCTGAGCCTCAGGGAGCCACCCGAAGAAAATAATTTGTTGTAATTAATTAATCCATAAATAAAATATGTAATCAAATCTTGGAAATTTTGAGGTGATTCTCAAACGATAATTTCCTTATTTGATTTAAGAGGTGATGCTCTTGCATATTGTTGTCTCCAAAATTAATTAGGAAATTGTTTCCTATAGAGTTTATTTCCTTAAATAATATTTTCATGAAAATAATATGTGGCTGAATTAAGGGAATCTGTCTCTTAATTTAATAAGATTTGATTTAGAGAAATCAAAGTCTTAAACATATTATTTCCGAAATTGATTATGACAATTTAGGAAATTGTTTCCCAAAACAATTCCTTAAATAAAGTATGAAATTAGAATTAGGAAATCCGGTTCCTAATTCAATTAATGAAACTTGATAAATTAAGTCACATATATACTTTATTAAGGAAATCGTTAGTACATGACATAATTATATGTCATGAATGTGCTTAGAAAAAAAAGGATGAGACCCAAAACCCTTTACAAAATATTAAGGCCAACACCTTCCATTAATATGGTTAGAACCGGAGTTTTGTTTCTCGTTTGGGTTGATGGACACATCCATGCCCGGCTTGAACCTCAACATGTTCAAACCATGGAACTAGTTTATGATTAATATAGTTGGAGTCAGAGGTCAATCCTTAGTTTTGGTTGTTGGACACATCCAAGCCTGACTAAACGGTTGAATGAGCTCCAACCATATTAAAACTATTTCTTGATTAATGGGTCAGCCTTAAGCTCGGAGCATCGATTTGTTGTGCCACAGCTAAGGTCGATGTAAAGAGAGGTGCAGTTGGGTGCTATATATAATGTTACATACTTGTTAATGAGTTAACAACCCAATGATTTATGCAAACATTCAATTAGTTGATAGCATAATGTGATAGTTACATATATGTGATATGTAATCGGTATAATTACCTACCTTCATAGCTAAGAATAACTTGATGGCCACAGCCATGGTTGTTCTTATCTATGGTTGGATATCAACCTATTTGGAGATGTTCCTACGATCTCCCGAATTGATAAAAAGGGTTATTCAATTCGAAAAATAAAGAGGATTTAATTAATGTATGTTGATGCATTCTTTATCATTCTTCTCACATAAGCTCAATTTGTATTTCTAGGATAATCACATGATCATGTCTTCTCTGAATTTGCGTTCCATTTTGGACACCAATAAGATAACTAAGACCAAAAAGACTGAAAAGACACCAAAAGGCACTTGCCATCACTGTGGCAAGGAGGTACACTGGCGAAGAAACTGCAAGGTTTATCTTGAGTCCTTGAAGAAGAAGGCATCCGATGATCCATCCTCTTCAGGCATCTTCGTTATTGAATGTCACTCTATTTCCTCGTACACCTGAGTACTTGATACTGGGTGTAGCTCACATATATGTAATGACATACAGGGGCTAAGGAATAGAAGAAGACTCGTCAAGGGAGAAGCGAATTTGCGAGTTGGAAATGGAGCAAAGATTGCTGCTATTGCCATCGGAACATATTTGCTAAAGCTCCCTACTGGACTTGTCTTAGAATTGGATAATTGTTATTTTGTTCCTTCGTTAATAAAGAACATTGTATCTATTTCATGCTTGAATGAAAAGGGTTACCATTTAACTTTTAGTAACAATTGTTGTTACATAACATTAAATGGTGTTCTTTATGGGACTGGAACTTTATGCAATGGTATCTACACGTTAGATTTATCCGGTGACATTTTCAATATCAATGTTAGCAACAAACGTGCTCGAATAGATAGTCAAATAGACTCCTATACGTGGCATTGTCGTCTTGGCCATGTAAGTAAGAAATGCATGACCAAATTACACCAATGTGGAATTCTGGAATCATTTGAACCCGGTTCATTTGATACATGAGAATCATGCTTAAAAGGCAAGATGGCCAAATTTCCCTTTTCCGGAAAAGGTAAACCAGTGGGAGAATTGCTTCGTCTAATACATACTGATGTATGTGGACCAATGTCAACTCTTGCACAAGGAGGCTATAGCTACTTCATTACCTTTATCGATGATCACTCACGATTCGGGTATGTGTTCTTGATGAAACACAAATCAGAAGCTTTTGAGAAATTCAAAGAGTTCAGAAATGAAGTAGAGAAACAGCTTGACAAAAGTATTAAGATACTTCGATCCGATCGGGGTGGTGAATACTTAAGTTAAGAGTTTCAAGATTATCTTAGGGACAATGGGATATTGTCTCATTGGACTCCGCCGTATACACCACAGCATAATGGTGTATCTGAGAGGCGTAACCGAACCTTGATGGACATGGTTAGATCTATGATGAATCATGCAACTCTTCCAAAATCCTTTTGGGGCTATGCGCTTAAGACATCTGTTTACTTGCTAAACAGAGTCCCGACCATGGTAGTCTCTACTACTCCATATGAGACGTGGAATAGTAAGAAATCTCACTTAACTCACATTAAGATATGGGGTTGTCCTGCTTATGTGAAGCGGACTGTATCAGACAAATTGGATGCTAAGTCTGATAAATATCTATTTATTGGATACCCTAAGGAAACAAAGGGTTACCAATTCTATCATCCCTTGGAACAAAAGGTGTTTGTTTCAAGGCATGCTGTATTTCTGGAAAAAGAATTTCTTTTACAAGAAGACAGTGGGAGTAGTATTGAACTTGAAGAAGTTCAAGAAACTCCAATAGACATTACAGAGACACCTAGTCTAGACCCACAACCAATAACTCATAATGATGAGCTATCAGTTGAACCTAAAACAACACCACTTCTTTGTAGATTTGATAGGACACGCAATATTCCAGAGAGATACGGATTTCTCGTAAGTGAATCGAACGACGTGTTACTTATTAGCAATGACGAACCTATCAATTATGATGATGTTCTGAAAGTTCAGAAAGGGACAAATGGCTTGAAGCCATGAAGTCGGAAATGGATTCCATGTACGAAAATCAAGTATGGGACTTGGTTAACCCACCTGAAGGGATTAAGCCCATAGGGTGCAAGTGGGTTTCCAAGAAGAAAACTGACATGGAAGGTAATGTTGTTACCTTTAAGGCTAGATTAGTGGCAAAAGGATATCGTCAGAAACAAGGGATTGATTATGACGAAACCTATTCTCCAGTAGCTATGCTTAAATCCATTCGGATGCTCCTAACCATAGCAGCTCATTATGATTATGAGATATGGTAAATGGATGTGAAAACAGCTTTCCTTAATGGAACCTGCTTGAGGATGTATACATGATACAACCTGAAGGTTTCACATCGGTTGACAAAACCAAAATATGCAAGCTTCGGCGATCCATATATGGACTGAAGCAAGCATCCAGGAGCTGGAACATCTGTTTTGATGAGACAATCAAAGAGTTTGATTTCTCACAAAATCCTGACGAACCTTGTGTGTACAAGAAGGTTAGTGGGAGTGCAGTCATATTCCTAGTGCTATATGTCGATGACATATTACTTATAGGAAATGATATATCAGTCTTACAATCGGTTAAAATTTGTTGTCCAAAACTTTGTCCATGAAAGACCTGGAGAAGCAACCTATATCCTTGGGATTAGAATCTATAGAGATAGATCAAAACGGTTGCTTGGTCATTCGCAGTCTACATATATAGACCGAATGCTAAAAAGGTTTAGCATGTCGGAATCCAAGAAAGGTTACCTTCCCATCAGGCATGGGATCAACCTTTCAAAGTCTATGTGTCCGCGCACAGAAGACGAGAGGATTTGCATGAATAAGATTCCTTATGCATCCGCGATAGGATCTATCATGTATGTTATGCTATGTACTAGCCCGATGTATCGTATGCTCTGAGCGTCACGAGCAGATACCAGTCTGATCCAGGAATGGATCATTGGGCGGCTGTCAAGACAATCCTTAAGTACTTTAGAAGAACTAAGGATGTGTTCCTAATATATGGAGAAGGAGATATGGTAATACGTGGGTATACAGATGCAGTTTCTAGACAGATAAGGATGACTCCAAATCTAGTTTGGATACGTATTTACTTTGAATGGAGGCGCAATAAGTTGGAAGAGTTCCAAGCAAGACACGTAGCGGTTTCTACCACGGAAGCGGAATATATTGCGGCTTCGGAAGCAGCAAAAGAAGCAGTCTGGATCAAGAAGTTTGTCTCAGAACTTGGTGTGGTTCCAACCATTGATGAAGCAATACTGGTTTACTGCGACAATAATGGAGCTATTGCACAAGCAAAGGAACCAACGTCTCATCAGCGATCCAAACAAGTGCTTCGCCGCTATCATCTTATCAGAGAGATTATAAGTAGGAATGATATACAAATTGAGAAAATTCTCACTGAAAGAATTTAGCGGATCCTTTAACTAAGGCCTTGCCTCAAAGCAAGTTTGAGGGTCATGTTAGAGCCTGTGGTATTGGATACCGTAGCGATTGACATTAGCCAAGTGGGAGTTTGTTAGTTAATATGAGAGAAGTGTCCTAAGGCAATCGCCTTATGATTGTAATCGTTTACTTTAATAAATGAATATTCACTATTTGAGTATACATATTCATGTATTTAATTGAGATCTTAAACTAATTTACTGAATGTCCGCAATACAATTCACAGCATGAGAATTTGTGATGAATTCACAACTAGTGATTATCTCTACATATGCAATTGTGAAGTATTGAAATTGTCCCTAGTCGATGAATTGATAAATACAGACACTATCAATTCTGTGGAGACTAGCATGGGTTATTCTCTAATCAGCTGATTCTCACTGGCTGGTGAAATTGGGATGTCCGGAGATAAACATGAATGCTAGTTAAGGGAACTAGTTCATTGGAGTGACTAGCTGTAAAACTTCATTATGGTAATCTAATATAGATATGTCAATAAAGTTCTTACTGCAGCTTAAGTGCGATATTCCTTTGACATGCGGTGTTCAAGTCCTTGGTCATGAAGACTTATACTTTGAAATTTAAGCAAGCATCTACAAGGAGGTGTGGACCCAGGGATGATTGGGTATAAGCCGAAGTGCCCGAAGATGTTTGAACAGCCTACAAAGGATTCACCAATCCTTGCGAGGAGATGTATACCCAAGGCCTATCGTCGGATTGTTACTCGAAGCCTCTGGCCAGAGCATCACATGTTCAGAGTATGAATCTCTCAGAAACATGAGAGTAATTAGAATCCGTTGGACGAGAAAGACATTACTTGGGCTAGGTGTGACGTAGTCAGCCTAGTGGGGACTGACACACATAGACCGTGTCCTGAACCAAGTGGGTATAAGATGGTGAAGGGAATGGGCACGATTCATTATAGCTGCTGAAGGGTTTCAGAATTATTTCTGAGGTCAACCGTTGATCTTTCGATTAATTGGGGATCATGATGTACTACTAGGTGCCACTCATGATCGTTCTATAATTGGTTAATTATAGACGGCCAACATAAATCGAAAGCCTATTTAGTCACACGCACTACGAGTAATCCGAGGGATTTAAAACGAGTTGAAAATTGGATTTTCCGATCAAGAGAGATAAGTCGAATCTGAATTTTTCAGAGACGCATCGGAAGCATAAAATGGCTAAGTCTTTTGA
>JAGFNQ010004376.1:73155-387269 GCA_024364735.1 Boesenbergia rotunda | reverse complement strand
TACAAAATATTAAGGCCAACACCTTCCATTAATATGGTTAGAATCGGAGTTTTGTTTCTCGTTTGGGTTGATGGACACATCCATGCCCGGCTTGAACCTCAACATGTTCAAACCATGAAATTAGTTTATGAATAATATAGTGGAGTCAGAGGTCAATCCTTAGTTTTGGTTGTTGGACACATCCAAGCCTGACTAAACGGTTGAATGAGCTCCAACCATATTAAAACTATTTCTTGATTAATGGGTCAGCCTTAAGCTTGGAGCATCGATTTGTTGTGCCACAGCCAAGGTCGATGTAAAGAGAGGTGCAGTTGGGTGCTATGTATAATGTTGCATACTTGTTAATGAGTTAACAACCCAATGATTTATGCAAACATTCAATTAGTTGATAGCATAAAGTGATAGTTACATATATGTGATATGTAATCGGTATAATTACCTACCTTCATAGCTAAGAACAACTTGATGGCCACAGCCATGGTGGTTCTTATCTATGGTTGGATATCAACCTATTTGGAGATGTTCCTACGATCTCCCGAATTGATAAAAAGGGTTATTCAATTTGAAAAATAAATAGGATTTTATTTATGTATGTTGATACATTCTTTAATCATTCTTCTCACATAAGCTCAATTTGTATTTCTAGGTTAATCACTCGATCATGTCTTCTCTGAATTTGCGTTCCATCTTGGACACCAATAAACTGACCGGGCCTAACTTCATGGACTGGCTTCGAAACCTGAGGATTGTCCTCAAGGCAGAGAAGCTTGCTTATGTCCTTGAAGATCAACTTCCTAACCATCCTCCAGAGGGTGCAACTCCAGACCAGTTAATGGCCTATCAGAAACATGTGACCGATTCTGAACTTGCGAGTTGCATCATGCTAGCCTCTATGATACCTGAGCTGCAAAAGCAGCATGAGCATATGGATGCTTATACCATCATCTTCCATCTTCATGAGTTGTTTGAAGAGCAGGCGAGATCCGAAAGGTTCGAAGTCTCCAGACTCCTCTTCACCACTAAGATGCAGGAAGGCACTTCTGCCTCGCAGTTTGTGTTAAAGATGTTGGGGTACATTGAGCGACTGAACACACTCGGTTTTGCAATGGATCATGAACTAAGTATTGACTTAATTCTGAGTTGTTTGCCCAAAAGTTATTCACAATTTGTGATGAACTATCGGATGAACAAACTAGAGACTACCATTCCTGAGTTGCTCAACCTGCTGAAGACTGTAGAGCCTTCTGTAAAGCCGGATCAAAAGGTGGTACTGTTAGTTGGTTCCTCGAAGAAAGGTTCTAAGAGGAAGGCCAAAGAACAGAATAAAGGAAAGAAGAAAAAGGCCAAAAAGACTGAAAAGAAACCAAAAGGAACTTGCCATCATTGTGGCAAGGAGGGTCACTAGCGAAGAAACTGCAAGGTTTATCTTGAGTCCTTGAAGAATAAGGCATCCGATGCCCCATCCTCTTCAGGTATCTTCGTTATTGAATGTCACTCTATTTCCTCAAATACCTGGGTACTTGATACTGGGTGTAGCTCACATATATGTAATGACATACAGGGGCTAAGGAATAGAAGAAGACTCGTCAAGGGAGAAGCGGATTTGCGAGTTGGAAATGGAGCAAGGATTGCTGCTGTTGCCATCGGAACATATTTGCTAAAGCTCCCGACTGGACGTGTCTTAGAATTGGATAATTGTTATTTTGTTCCTTCGTTAATAAAGAACATTGTATCTATTTCATGTTTGAATGAAAAGGGTTATCATTTAACTTTTAGTAACAATTGTTGTTACATAACTTTAAATGGCGTTCTTTATGGGAATGGAATTTTGTGCAATGGTATCTACACGTTAGATTTATCCAGTGACGTTTTCAATATCGAAGTTAGCAACAAACGTGCTCGAATAGATAATCGAATAGACTCCTACACTTGGCATTGTCGTCTTGGCCATGTAAGTAAGAAACGCATGACCGAATTACACCGATGTGGAATTTTGGAATCATTTGAACCCGGTTCATTTGATACATGCGAATCATGCTTAAAAGGCAAGATGACCAAATTACCCTTTTCCGGAAAAGGTAATCCAGTGGGAGAATTGCTTGGTCTAATACATACTGATGTATGTGGACCAATGTCAACTCTTGCACAAGGAGGCTATAGCTACTTCATCACCTTTATCGATGATCACTCACGATTCGGGTACGTGTTCTTGATGAAACACAAATCTGAAGCCTTTGAGAAATTCAAAGAGTTCAGAAATGAAGTAGAGAAACAGCTTGGCAAAAGTATTAAGATACTTCGATCCGATCGGGGTGGTGAATACTTGAGTCAAGAGTTTCAAGATTATCTTAGGGACAATGGGATATTGTCCCAATGGACTCCGCCATATACACCACAGCATAATGGTGTATCTGAGAGGCGCAACCGAACCTTGATGGACATGGTTAGGTCGATGATGAATCATGCAACTCTTCCAAAATCCTTTTGGGGCTATGCACTTAAGACAGCTGTTTACTTGCTAAACAGAGTCCCGACCAAGGTAGTCTCTACTACTCCATATGAGACATGGAATAGTAAGAAACCTCACTTAACTCACCTTAAGATATGGGGTTGTCCTGCTTATGTGAAGCGGACTGTATCAGACAAATTGGATGCTAAGTCTGATAAATGTCTATTTATTGGATACCCTAAGGAAACGAAGGGTTACCAATTCTATCATCCCTTGGAACAAAAGGTGTTTGTTTCAAGGCATGCTGTATTTCTGGAAAAAGAATTTCTTTTACAAGAAAACAGTGGGAGTGGCATTGAACTTGATGAAGTTCAAGAAACTCCAATAGACATTATAGAGACACCTAGTCTAGACCCACAACCAATAACTCATAATGATGAGCTATCAGTTGAACCTAAAACTACACCACCTCTTCGTAGATCTGATAGGACACGCAATATTCCAGAGAGATACGGATTTCTCGTAAGTGAATCGAATGACGTGTTACTCATAAGCGATGACGAACCTATCAGTTATGAAGATGTTCTGAAAAGTTCAGAAAGGGACAAATGGCTTGAGGCCATGAAGTCGGAAATGGATTCCATGTACGAAAACCAAGTATGGGACTTGGTTAACCCACCTGAAGGGATTAAGCCCATAGGGTGCAAGTGGGTTTTCAAGAAGAAAACCGACATGGAAGGTAATGTAGTTACCTTTAAGGCTAGATTAGTGGCAAAGGGATATCGTCAGAAACAAGGAATTGATTATGACGAAACCTATTCGCCAGTAGCTATGCTTAAATCCATTCGGATGCTCCTAGCCATAGCAGCTCATTATGATTATGAGATATGGCAAATGGATGTGAAAACAGCTTTCCTTAATGGAAACCTGCTTGAGGATGTATACATGATACAACCTGAAGGTTTCACATCGGTTGATAAAACCAAAGTATGCAAGCTTCGACGATCCATATATGGACTGAAGCAAGCATCTAGGAGCTGGAACATCCGTTTTGATGAGACAATCAAAGAGTTTGATTTCTCACAAAATCCTGACGAACCTTGTGTGTACAAGAAGGTTAGTGGGAGTGCAGTCGTATTCCTAGTATTATATGTCGATGACATATTACTTATAGGAAATGATATATCAGTCTTACAGACAGTTAAAATTTGGTTGTCCAAAACTTTCTCCATGAAAGACCTGGGAGAAGCAACCTATATCCTTGGGATTAGAATCTATAGAGATAGATCAAAACGGTTGCTTGGTCTTTCGCAGTCTACATATATAGACCGAGTGCTAAAAAGGTTTAGCATGTCGGAATCCAAGAAAGGTTACCTTCCCATCAGGCATGGGATCAACCTTTCAAAGTCTATGTGTCCGCGCACAGAAGACGAGAGGATTTGCATGAATAAGATTCCTTATGCATCCGCGATAGGATCTATAATGTATGCTATGTTATGTACAAGGCCCGATGTATCGTATGCTTTGAGCGTCACAAGCAGATACCAGTCGGATCCAGGAATGGATCATTGGGCGGCTGTTAAAACAATCCTTAAGTACTTAAGAAGAACTAAGGATGTGTTCCTAATATATGGAGAAGGAGATATGGTAATACGTGGGTATACAGATGCCAGTTTCCAGACAGATAAGGATGACTCCAAATCTCAGTCTGGATACGTATTTACTTTGAATGGAGGCGCAATAAGTTGGAAAAGTTCCAAACAAGACACCGTAGCGGATTCTACCACGGAAGCGGAATATATCGCAGCTTCGGAAGCAGCGAAGGAAGCAGTCTGGATCAAGAAGTTTGTCTCCGAACTTGGAGTGGTTCCAACCATTGATGAAGCAGTGCCGGTTTACTGCGACAACAATGGAGCTATTGCACAAGCAAAGGAACAAGGTCTCATCAGCGATCCAAACACGTGCTTCGCCGCTATCATCTGATCAGAGAGATTATAAGTAGGAATGATATACAAATTGAGAAAATTCCCACTGAAAGGAATTTAGCGGATCCTTTAACTAAGGTCTTACCTCAAAACAAGTTTGAGGGTCATGTTAGAGCCTGTGGTATTGGATACCGTAGCGATTGGCATTAGGCCAAGTGGGAGTTTGTTAGTGATATGAGAGAAGTGTCCTAAGGCAATCGCCTTATGATTGTAAATATTTATTTTAATAAATGATAATTCACTATTTGAGTATACATGTTTGTGTATTTGATTGGGATCTTAAACTCATCTACTGAATGTCCGCAATATAATTCACAGCATAAGAGAATTTGTAATGGGATCACAACTAGTGATTATCTCTACATGTGCAATTGTGAAGTATTGAAAGTATCCCTAGTCGATGAATTGATAAAAACGGACACTATCAATTCTGTTGAGACTAAATGGGTTATTCTCTAATCAGCTGATTCTCACTGGCTGGTGACATTGGGATGTCCGGAGATAAACATATATGCTAGTTAAGGGAACTAGTTCATTGGAGTGACTAGCTGTAAAACTTCATATGGTTATCTATACAGATATGTCAATGAAGTTCTTACTGCAGCTTAAGTGCGATGTTCCTTTGACTTGCGGTGTTCAAGTCATCTTGGTCATGGAGACTTATACTTTAACATCTTAAGCAAGCATCTCCAAGGAGGTGTGGACCCAGGATGATTGGGTATAAGCCGAAGTGCCCGAAGATGTTTGAACAGCCTACAAAGGATTCACCACTCCTTGCGAGGAGATGTATACCCAGGCCTATCGTCGGATTGTTACTCAAAGCCTCTGGCCAGAGCATATCATGTTTAGAGTGTGAGTCTCTTAAATACATGAGAGTAATTAGAAATCCAAAGGACGAGAAAGACACTACTTGGGCTAGGTGTGACGTAGTCAGTCTAGTGGGGACTGACACAAACAGACCATGTCCTGAACCAAGTGGGTATAAGATGGTGAAGGGAATGGGGCACGATTCATTAGAGCTGCTGAAGGGTTTCAGAATTACTTCTGAGGTCAACCGTTGATCTTTCGATTAATTGGGGGTCATGATGTACTACTAGGTGCCACTCATGATCGTTCTATAATTAGTTGATTATAGACGGCCAACATAAATCGAAAGCCTATTTAGTCACACGCACTACGAGTAATCCGAGGGATTTAAAACGAGTTGAAAATTAGATTTTTCGATCAAGAGAAATAAGTCGAATCTGAATTTATCAGAGGCGCAATGGAAGCTAAAAATGGCTAAGTCTTTTGAAGGCTTATTGGGCGAATTAAATGAGTTTAATTCGCGATCGGTTCGGCTTGGTTTGGCCGGCCAAAGAGGGTGCCAAACCCCTTTGGTTTGGCCGGCCACATCAAGGGGAAGAAACCAATTTATTTGGTTTAATTAATAAAATAAATCTAGCACGATTTGTTTTATAAATTATGGATAAATAAATTTGTGTAAAGAAATTTATATAAATAAATTTATAGAAATTTATTCTTTTATGGAAATTAAAATGATCCATGGAATGACTTATTTTAATTTTATAAAATCAATTATGAATTGATTTTTTTTCATAATAAGAAAGTTTATAAATTTCTTGTAAAATTTATTCCATAATAAAAGGAGAGATAAATTTGGTTTTATTATCAAGTTGGTTATAATAAAACTTGGCTAAAACGGAATAATTCATAAGAGAATTTATAGGATAAATTTGTTATGAAAATTCCGTTAAGAGGGAGACTTGGCAAGGGAGATGCTACTATATAAAGGAACCAAAGGCAAGCCTTTAATTCCAATTGAGTAATCAAGAGATTAGTAGCTCCCTCTCTCTCTCTCTCTCTTATTCTCTCCCTCTCTTCCCCTTAGGGCCGGCGCCCCTCATCCCCTCCCTAGGGCCGGCGCACAACCACCCTAGGGCCGGCGCACCACCCTCGCCTTCAAGGAGTTGGCGTGAGCAACCATCACCAAGAAGGAGCCGAAGAAGAAGAAGAAGAAGCGGATCGCATCTCCTCCCTTCTCGGAATTTAGATTCCGTTTCTTTGGTGGTTAGTTTCCTTTCTTCTCTCTTGATCTTCTAGTTGTGCCTTTAGAGAATCTAGTAGTTCTCGTCGGCACAAAACTCGTGACTTTGCGAAGTCATCCCGAAGAGAACTCGGCGTGGACGTGAATAGAGGCGGAGCTTCTAAGGGACGCTACGGTTGGATCTCGTCCCTTACTTCGAGTTACGCGAGGTACTTAGTAAATTAGTTTACTTTTTCGCAAAATTTTAATTTATGATCATGTCCACACATCATAAGGTCGCATGCTAGATACGTGGTTAAAAATAATTTGAGAAATTATTTATGCTAATTCTTTCGCTGCACGTAAATATTTTAAAATTTACGAACCCGTATCCTTGTCAACATGCACCCGGTCCCAACAGCAGGGTTTTACAGCTCTTGGTCGGACATGTGCAGCATCGAGGCCAAGCCTACTCATCGAGAGGCAGTAGGGTTTTACAGCTCTTGGTCGATCATGGTCAGCACTGAGGGCAAGCCTACTCACCGAGAGGCAGTTGGGTTTTCTAGCTTTTGGTCGTTCATGTGCAGCACCGAGGCCAAGCCTACTCACCGAGAGGCAGTAGGGTTTTGCAGCTCTTGGCTGGGCATGTGCAGCATCGAGGCCAAGCCTACTCACCGAGAGGTAGTAGGGTTTTGGAGCTCTTGACCAGGCATGTGCAGCACCGAGGCCAAGCCTACTCACCGAGAGACAGTTGGGTTTTACAGCTCTTGGCCGGGCATGTACAGCACCGAGGCCAAGCCTACTCACCGCGGAGGCAGTAGGATTTTGCAGCTCTTGGTTGGGCATGTGCAGCACCGAGGCCAAGCCTACTCACTGAGAGGCAGCAGGGTTTTACAACTCTTGGCTGGGCATGTGCAGCACCGAGGCCAAGCCTACTCACCGAAAGACAGTAGGGTTTTGCAGCTCTTGACCGGGCATGTGCAGAACCGAGGCCAGGCCTACTCACCGAGAGGTAGTAGGGTTTTACAGCTCTTGGTTGGGCATGTGCAGCACATAGGCCAAGCCTACTCACCGAGAGGCAGTAGGGTTTTATAGCTCTTGGCCGGGCATGTGCAGCACCGAGGCCAAGCCTACTCACCGAGAGGCAGTAGGATTTTACAGCTCTTGGCCGGGCATGTGCAGCACCGAGGCCAAGCCTACTCACCGTGGAGGCAGTAGGGTTTTACAGCTCTTGGACGGGCATGTGCAACCCCGAGGCCAAGCCTACTCACCGAGAGGTAGTAGGGTTTTACTGCTCTTGGCTGGGCATGTGCAGCACTGAGGCCACGCCTACTCACCGAGAGGCAGTAGAGTTTTATAGCTCTTGGATGGGCATGTGCAATATCGAGGCCAAGCCTACTCACCGAGAGGCAGTAGAGTTTTACAGCTCTTGGTCGGGCATGTACCGCATGTTGGGTATGGCTTGACGGGTTTCCTATGCGAATACTTGGTCGTTCTGAGAGACCTCTCCATGTCTACGGATTAAAAAATTAATCCAAATGGAGACCCGTCTCCCAACAACCATCTCGTTCCGTATCCAACGATCCAAATTACAACTCGGTTAATTATAAAAATCGACCTTGTAATTTGCTTGACCATTCGACCGCGGAAAAGGCGACGAGTGGATCGCCGGCTTTTGTGTTTATGGTCGGGGTCCAATTAGTAAATTATTGACTATGATTCAAAATCAAAATAATAAACTAACTAACATGAAATGACGAGACAAACAAAACAAGGTACATAACGACATAAGGATAATCAAGGAGCTTGGGGAAGAGATATATCTTCCTGATCACCTCGCGGTCTTCTACCTTATGTCCCTCCCTTCGCGGACGTCATGTGGGCGATGATCTACCATGAACCGAGATCACCGAGGATATCCAAAAGACCTTCTCTTCACGCCAACACAAACCCTAGCTCTAGGATTTGGAACCGCCGGCCACCCTCCCTATCTTCTTGCGCCGCCGGCCACCTTGAGCCACCAAACTCTCGCCAGCCACAAAGAAGTCCAAGGGAGGAAGATGTAGAAGAGGATGAGGAAGAAAACTAGACTTTTCTTCCACCCAAACCTGGCCGAAAACCCCTCCTCCTTCAGCCTTGCGGCGTCGCCGCAAACCACCCTTGCGCCACTCACCGTCGGCCGCCGGCCGACCCTGTTTCCTTCACCGCCAAGCACCACAAAAGAAAGAGGACACCTCTTCCTTGTCTATGTTGGCCTAGGACAGGGGATGGTGAAGGAGGGAAGAAGAATAGAGGGATGGAACTCCCTCTTGTTCTTGCGCCGGCCTTGACCTAGGAGAGAGAAGGAAGGAAGGAGAGGAAGGGAGAGGCCTTGGGTGTGTTCTCTTGGATCAAGCCTTGGTTTCATGATCTCCTTGGGTAGTTATAGGGCTAACGTAGGGACCAAGAAGAGGAGTTAGATCTTGACCCACCAATGGATCTAAACCCGATCCATTAATTAAGATCCATTCCACTAAAGGAACTTAATTGAACTTCCTCACCAACCCCCTATATTCATATGGGCTCCACATATTACGAGTTGTCCATCCCCCGTGTTTAAGATCTCGAATGCCCGTTAATTAATTTAAATTATTGAAAATTCAAATTAATTAACCTCTGAGTCCTTGACTAGTACCACTCGACCTTATTATCATGCCGGATCAAATCCACCTGTAAGGTTTAACATGATGAACCTTTCAAGCTCATCAAGGGGGCATCATCAACCCAACTCACCAGGACACGGATTCCGTCAATAATCAACAACACATCATATTATTAATATTATCTCCTAACTTACCGGGCCTATCGATCTAACAGAATAGATCTCGCCCATTGGTAAATCAAAAAAATAATAGTTAATAATATATGCCCGTTATTATATCGGGATTAAGGGATCGTACTCCATAATATAATCTTGAGGTCCTATTCAATTATTGAGTCAGTACAAATTGGATAATCTCAGGTTTTGGTTCTGCTCAATGTACTCAAAGCACACTAGTGTAGTTCTATGGTCAAGACCAACCACACCTAATTACATTACAACCATCCCGATGGGTTGTCCAATTCCATCTCGGTTGTGGGCCTCAATTTATACTAAGCAAGGAACTGATAACATGATTTTTCATATGACACCACACATTATGTTATCTATAATGCAAAGTAATTGGACTTCATGCATGTACTAATATAAACAGTCACCTAGTGTAGTTGTGATTGCATTTTCAAAATGAAGATGTTCATATAAAGAAATCATGTCTTTCAGTATACACATCTAACACCGCACCGAGGCCAAGCCTACTCACCGAGAAGCAGTAAGGTTTTACAACTCTTGGTCGGGCATGTGCAGCACCGAGGCCAAGCCTACTCACCGAGAGGTAGTAGGATTTTACAACTCTTGGGCGGGCATATGCAGCACCGAGGCCAAGCCTACTCACCGAGAGGTAGTAGGGTTTTACAGCTCTTGGCCGGGCATGTGCAGCACCGAGGCCAAACCTACTCACCGAGAGACAGTAGGGTTTTACAACTCTTGGCCGAGCATGTGCAACACCGAGGTCATGCCTACTCACCACGGAGGTAGTAGGGTTTTACCCTGGTAATGATTCATCGCTTTCCGCGTAATATTCCGTTTACTCTTTTTAT
The DNA here is from genome assembly GCA_024364735.1 of Boesenbergia rotunda. Lineage (NCBI taxonomy): Eukaryota > Viridiplantae > Streptophyta > Magnoliopsida > Zingiberales > Zingiberaceae > Boesenbergia > Boesenbergia rotunda. The sequence continues at coordinate 377,131 of JAGFNQ010004376.1, read as the reverse complement.
TTATTGAACTGCAAGGCAGTGTAAATAAAGATTACAGCAGGCAAGTAAACGACTCGATACCTCACCGAGTACGATAGGGGCGGAGATGGTTGACGTGCCATGGCCTTTCCATCTCCTTGCCTTTATCGTCTTCCAGATAATAGCTACCCCCAGTGAGCTTTTTGATGATTGCATTCGGTCCGTCCCACTGCGGCTCCGGATTCCCAGGGTCGCTGACTGGCTTGATCCTCTTCCAGACTCACCAACCTCAAAGTTGCGGGCGATCACCTGACGATTATAGGCTTGCTGCATCCTTCGTCGATATGCTTCCAGTCGAGCCGCTACTCTATCCCGCACCTCAGAAATGAGGTCAAGGTCAATTAGGCGCTCTTGATCGTTGTCCTCCTTGTGATAGTGTTGTCGTCGGGTGGACTCCTCCCCTACCTCCACTGGGATGACGGCCTCAGCCCCGTATACAAGTTGGGAAGGGCTCTCGCCTGTTCCTTCTCACGGGGTAGTACGATAGGACCACAGGATGCTAGGGAGTTCATCGACCCAGCTGCCCCCGACGTGATCTAGCTTTATCTTGAGTCCTCGTAAGATTTCACGATTGATGACCTCGGCTTGTCCATTGCCCTGCGAGTAGGCTACTGAGGTGAAGGCCTGCCGAATGCCCAACCCCTTGCACCATTCTTTCAGCTTGCGTCCCGAAAATTGTCTTCCATTGTCCGACACCAGCTTATGGGGGATGTCGTATCTGCAGACGATGTCCCTCCATAGGACTTTCATCACCGCCGCCTCTGTGATGTTCGCCAGAGGTTCCGCTTCTACCCATTTGAAGAAATAGTCGACAAGAATCAGAAGGAACTTCTTCTGTTGTGGCCCAATGGGAAAGGGGCCCACAATGTCTATCCCTTACTGATCGAAAGGGCAGAACACTGTAGAGAATCGCAAAGGCTCAATCGGGCGGTGAGTCACATGTTGATGTCTTTGACAGGCTTCACACCCGGCCACGAACTTGAGAGCATCAACCTGTAGGGTAGGCCAAAAGTACCCTGCCAAAATGATCTTCCTGGACAGGGATTTCCCCCGATGTTACTCCCACAGATGCCTTCATGTACCTCCCTCATCACATAGTCACCCTCCTACGGCCCGACACATTTGATGAGAGGTAACACAAAGGCTCTCCTATACAATTGATCGCCAACCAGCGTGAATCTGGCCGCCCGGCGGCGGAATAGCCGACTTTCTTGGTCACTTCTTGCAATGGTCCAACTACGCAGGAACGCCACATGTGGATCCCTTCAATCAGCTCGGGTGTCGCCCCTGATTCCTCTCCGATCTGCGCTACCGTCCCCTCTGTGGCACTAGGTTCATTTATTTGCCAGGTGGAGATGGAGTTGGCTAGCTCATTGGCCTGAACATTATCAGCCCTCGAGATCTTTTGCAAGATAACCTCCATGAAGGAGGCCTTCAGCTATTCGTAAAGGGCTACATATTTGTGCAGGCGCTCACACTGACTTCAAAGTCACCCTTTATCTGTCGTGCCACAAGCTGAGAGTCTGAATATACAGTAACCCGACTAGCTTGTGGCTAATGTGTCTCCCCGAGGGGAAACCATTAACACTGCAGCTCCGTTGTGCTGGCTGTTGGAGGACCCATCCGTATAGATCTTCCACATCCCTTTGGCCTCGCCCTCCGAGACGGTCTCCAGCATGAAGTCTGAGAGGGCTTGTGCCTTGATAACGACGCGAGGCTGATACTCAATGTCGTATTCACTTAACTCCATCGTCCATTTGATCAACCGACCCAAAGCTTCGGGATTAGTGAGGACTCGTGCGAGCGGGCTGTTGGTGAGGACCACGATGGGGTGTGCTATGAAATATGGTCTTAACCTCCGAGCTATTAAGACCAAGGCATAAGCCAGTTTCTCCATTGTGGTGTATCGCATTTCGGCATCTTTTAGGAGATGCCCGAAGAAGTATATGGGATATTGCAACCTGTCTTGTTCTCGAACGAGCGCCGAGCCTACCGCTTGCTCTGCGGCCGATTGGTAGACAAACAAGGTCTCCCCTTCCGCCGGTTTGTAGAGGATGGGGAGTGAGGCGAGATAAGTCTTCAAATCTGCAAAGGCTTTATCACACTGTTCATCCCACTCAAACTTGGCTACCTTTCTCAGAATCTTGAAGAATGGCAGGGTCTTATCTGCAGATTTGAAGATGAATCTGGACAGCGCCGTGATTCTTCCATTAAGTCGTTGTACCTCCTTGAAGTTGGAAGGGGCGGCATATCCAGGATTGCTTTTACTTTTTCCAAATTGGCCTCGATCCCCCTCTCTGTTACCATGTGCCCCAGGAACCGACCGCTCTTCACCCCGAACAAATACTTGGTGGGGTTCAATTTCAGCCTATTGGCCCTTACGGTGGCGAATGTTTCTTCCAAGTCGGCTATCATGTCGCTTCCCTTGTCAATCTTGACTAGGATATCATCCACGTACACTTCGATGTTTCTTCCGATCTGGTGCCTGAAGACTTTGTCCATCATCTGCTGGTACATTGCACCAGCGTTGCGCAAGCCAAAAGGCATGACATTATAACAATACATGTCGTCAGCCGTTACAAAACTGGCTTTCTCCTGGTCTTCGAGAGCGAGCGAGATTTGGTGGTAGCCTTGATAGGCATCCAACATTGAGATAAACTCACAACTGGCTGTAGAGTCCACTAACCGATCTATTCGAGGCAGGGGATAACAATCCTTGGGGCAGACTTTATTCAAATCATGAAAATCGATGCAGACCTGCCATTTACCTCCCGGCTTAGGGACGAGGACTACATTAGCCAACCAGACCGGGAATTGAACTTCTCGGATGTGTCCGACTTTTAACAACTTCTGAACTTCATCTCGGATAGCCTTATCTTGCTCTAGTGCAATGTGCCTCCGCCTCTGCTTCATAGGTCGGACTCCCGGGGTAACATGCATATGATGCATGGCTAACTCCGGGGAACCTCTTTGATTTCTTCGGCGGCCCAAGCGAAGACATCTTTGTGGCTCCGCAGACAGTCTACGAGATGACTTAGTTTTGGGGCAAGGTTGGTGGCGATCCGCGTAACTCCCCCTCCTAGTTCAGGGTGAATCTGCACTTCTTCGCTCTCGACCTCCCTCCGTTCTTCCTTGGGTCCTTCATCTTCTCGCGGGTCGGCGAGATCCACCTGCAAGGCTTCACAGAATTTCGATAAGGCTTTGTAAGAGGAATCTAGGGAGACCACGGGGATCTCCCTTTGATCCAAAGCCCCTCGTGGTGAATCGACGAGCTCCACTTATGGGTGTCATAGCATTTCCTTGATGGTGGTAGCCCCTCGGCGAACAAGTTCCTCTTTTGTTAGGATCATGGACCGTCCCACCGGCTATGCCATCGGTGCTCCTTCAGGTGCTTTACTGGTTTCCCATAGACGACGTCAAACTTGTTCCGGAAGGAATCGACGTCGACATCCAGTCACCAGGGTTCAACCCACGCGGATGCTAACATTAGGGGAGGAACTCCGCACCCTACGAGAATAACACGAGCATTAGGGGAACACGCCGGAGGTTGTCTAGCGGAGCCCACTCCGACGCTCAAGTCAGTGCCTTGATGGAGAAGATGGAGAGAAGGCAAGACGGTATGTGTATAGAAAAGAATGCGTAACCCCTTTACCGGAGGGGTTGGAATACCTTTTATACCTGCGGCGGCCATCCACAAGTCTCCACGACCTTTTGCCACGTCCCCTCGATTATCGGTTAATGGATCATCCTTGTAACGGTCCCTCCGATTTTTTAATCTGGGTCGTTGCAACGATTAAGGCTCTGATGGCCGCTTATCACGGGTCGTAATTATTCCGTAATGATGGATATTGATGACCCGCCGATCCGAGGAAAACAGACCTCTGCTTATGCGTTCCTTGGGCCCTACTATTCCGAGGTGATCTCGAGGTTGCTTGGCCCGGGGGTCCCAGGCATTCATCTCCCTGAGGTGCTCTCGGGGACTTACCCCCTGAGGTGAGCTCGGGGGTGTGTCTTTCTGGAGGCATCTTCGAGGTTATACCTACTCGAGTTGGTCTCTGGGTTCCCTTTCCCGAGAGGGTCTCGGGTGTCACAACAAAGGAATCGTTCCGGCTCGGTGGATGTTGCCACACAGCTTCTTCAGTCCACGTGCCCGCCATGGGGCATTCAACCCTATCAATATATATTCACTACCCAAATTAGATCGAAAACATTTAATAACAGTATTATGTTGAGTTTTTACCATGGAACGAAACATATGATAGATACCAATAAAATCAGAACGATATTTCATAAAATAAACCCAAGTGTAATGAGTACAGTCATCAAAAGAAAACATAGTAACGGGATCCACCAGGTGAATGGATCGGAGATGGACCCCACACATCAGAATGAACTAATTCAAATGGTGCAAGAGAAACAGAGATACTTTTATATAAAGGTAAGGCAGAGAATTTTACCAATTTGCAACCATAACAATCTGAAATATCAAGAGTTCGCAATTTTCATAAATTTCGTTTAGAAGCTAAGTATTTCAAACAAGAAGAAGAAACATGTCCAAGATAAGAATGCCACAAATCAAAATCAAAAGAAGCAGAGTTTAACCTAAAGGATGATAAATCAACACTAAATGTTGCAACATCTGAAACTTTTAGTTGTTCTAATACATATAATCCCCCTGTCTACGATCTATCCCAATCTTCTTCTGAGATTGAGGATCCTGTACATGACAAGAAGATGAAGTAAAAGAAACTGAGAAACCAGAATCACATAATTGACCAACCGAGACAAGATTCAAAGTAATATTAGGAATATGATATACATTAGACAGAGACAAATTAGATATAGAAATTGAGCCAACACCAACTAATAGCATGTAAGAACCATCTGCAGTCATGCCCGATAGAGATGGAGGAGAATTTATATATACAAAAGAATTGACATTAGGCGGCATATGATGTGAAGCTCCAGAATCACGGATCCAGATAGTGGAAGGTATCCCTGAGGTACCATTAGAGGGCAATCCATTATGAGAACAAACAAACACGACATGTGGATGAGATGCAAGAAACTTTTAAAACTGTTCGGCAGGAGCTGCAATTGTAGCATTGGATGATTGAGTCCCTCCAGAGTCTGTAGGAGGAACTACTGCTACCATGTTGGATGCTCCGAATTTAAAGAATCATTGTTGTGATTGACTATCGGATTTCCAAGGAGAAGACATAATCAATAGTCATACTTGATTTCCAAGGAGAAGACATAATCAATAGTCATACTTTTCACTCGTCAGGTGGATTTAAAGAACTCAAAATCCAATTTCCACCATTCAAAATGTAGCTCTGAGTGCGAAGAATGTTCCCTCAAAATTTCAGGACGATGTAACGGTTAAAATTTAAGAAAATATAATTCTTTTACAAATGCAATGGGTCGATTTTTTTAAACCAACAATGACATAGAAAACGTTGAAGAAACCTCATAATAATCGGCCTTCAGACATTTAAAAATCACAAATCTTGACGTTGGCATCTAAATCTTTTTAAATTCAAACTTTTCGGTTCGGTAGGACCGTGCTCTGATACCATAAAAATTATACAAATATAATCTAAAAATGATGAAAAGAGAAGAAGAGAGAGACAAGAGAAAGAAGAAAATAAATGACGGCTAGATAATTGTATTCATAAAATTTAAGGATAGGAAAAGGAGATATAAATAGACAAGTAATAATAAATTTAAAAGACTAATTCTACCATAGATAAATTCTACCCTTATATAAATAATTTTTTATTATATACTAACACCTAAAATGACCAAGCCTTTGAAATGATTGTTCAAGCTTGGCTTGGTTTGATTTTTATGAGTTTGATTCGTTTAAATGTTATAGAGCTCTTAATTCAAGCTTGGCTTGTGATTGATCCGAGCATGGTTCATTTAGATGTTATTGAACTTTCAATTCAAACTTGTTTGATTATTCGAAACTTTTGTTTATTTGATTAATCATTTAACTTGATAATTCAAACTTATTTATTTTATTTGATTATATTATTTATTTAGTAAATTAATAAGAGTTTTATTAATGAACATGATTCATGAACATTATACATGAACATATTCACGAACATTGTTCGCGAACATGTTTGTGAACAATGTTTATGAACATAAATGTTGTTCACGAACATTAACTAGCATGAACGCATAATGCTCAAGCTTGTTTATTTAGTTTAACGAACTGTTTAACTTGTTTATTTAATTGATGTTATGTATATTAAACGAACATAAACAAGCTCTTATCAAGTCCAATACCAAGCTTGTTCACGAACGTTTGATTCATTTACAACTTTAATATTTAAGAAGTAAAAATCTTAAAAGCAAAAAAGTTAAATAGGTTAATATTCATGAATTTAAATTTCAAATTAATGGCAAACAATTTATATATAATAAGAGAAATGATACATACAGTGAAAGTGAATACCTCAGTGAAAACTTTGACCATCAATTGGCGGCGCATTCGATGTCTGATCGCTGATTGGACACTATCGGCGGCCGACCGCCGCCCCGAACCAAAGTATACCCTAGGGTTCACAGTGAACCCGCCAACAACGTTAACCCATTGAAATCGATGGTAAATATTGATGTGAGATCGCAATTGTAGCGATCCCCGACGGGTTCACGTGAACCCTAGGGTATAGTTTGGTTCGGGGCGGCGGCCGGAGGCTGCCGATAGTGTCCAATCAGCGATCAGACGTCGGATGTGCCGCTGATTGATGATCAAAGTTTTCACTGAGATATTCACTTTCACTGTACATATCATTACTCATATAATAATTATATAAAATAACACACAGATGTTACTTTATATATAATATTTATATTAATTGATTAAGTAATTAATTATTTGTTTAATTATTAATTTAAATAATATATATTTTAAATAGTAAAAAAATATTAGAATATCAATTAACCAGTAAGCTAGTTAAAAATTATAAAATAATAAAAAAATCATCAGAATATAAATTTGATTTTTTTAGAATACAAGACGGAGGTCCTTGTGCGAAACATGGTTGGAGGCATCCAGGATGCCTCCAGCCAATTGCAAAGAGCGGTCGGAGGTGCTTTCGGAACGCCTTGATCTCACGATGCTTTCGGTATCACCAGAGGTGTCCTGCGACATCTCCGTGACGCTTCCAGTATGGCTCCGCGATGCCGCTGCTCAATATAATCTCAAATTGAAATCATATACTGGTTCGGAGAGTGATCGTATTAGTGTTGCTCACCGTCATCCCGCTGTTGCTGATCGCTCGCCGATTACATTCGCCACCACCTCCCCTTTTTTATATAGGTTTTTTTTATTAATCGATCGACGGAAGGATTTGATTTGATTACTTTTGTCGCGATTCCGATTTCTTTTATCACGCATGACGCATATGATGGCACATACGAAATTATCATACACTAGGTATCGATTTAGCTTCCATTATAAAACGGTAAAAATCATTCATACCACTGGGCATAAAATGATATATTTCAATCTACCGAATTATCCAAGTCACAGATCTTTGGAGTGCGAGGAGCTTAATTAAGAAAGGCCATTAAATACTGTCAGAGTTGGCTGAGGAGAGGGACAGCTAAGAAAAAAATGGGTATTCGAACCATAATAATTAATATCACCACTAAGCACATAAGTATACCCAACACAGCACACACCATAATAAATTTGTCTCCTCACTCCAACCAATATATATGCTGATTAATTTCCTATTAATGACTATCCAATCATTTATGCATTTATTCTATTATTTATTTCAATATATTTATTTAAATATATTTCTGATTGGTTGGGCTCCAAACAAGTAAAAGATGTTATTTGGAGCCATTAATATTGGAAAAAAAAAGATCACATCCCAAATTAAGAGAAACCTAAAATGGAAATCCTTTTTCAAAACAAATTAAATGGACGCCCTTTCAATAATTTTATTTTGAAAATACTCCTTTGATCCAATATTACTATAGCAATTACGAGTATAAAAGCTACCCCCACGGGCTAGATCAGCTGGTTAAGACACTCGCATTTGAAATGGAGGTCGTGGGTTCGAGGGTCGACAGTATGAACGAGGGGTGAAACCTCGGCTGCTGTTTAAAAAAATCCCTCGCGCCTGGGTGTCTTGGCCTGCCCAGCATTCACCGTGATTTACCCCCTCTGGACACTTGTGGGGCAGAGACCAGGGGGCCGCTGGGTTGGCGGTTCCAACCTTTTTGAAATAAAATATATAAAAGCTACTCAGTAATTATTATAATATGTAAAAATTACTTAGTAGCTGTTACAATATATTTACGATGATTTTAGAATTTACGTTTTAGAGTTTACACTATGTAAAAACTATCTGTTAGGATCCTTAGAGTACGTTTGGTTGGGGGTGTTCTTTGACAACCTTGGGCATGTGATTACCAAGTAATCACATAACCAAAGTTATAGGGAATAAGATATTACCAAATGTGTTTGGTTTAATCTTTGGTAATGGGACAAAAACTTGTTTGGTTGAAGGTTTTAATATATAATCTAATATGACAATCACTATATTATCCCTAATAAATATATCATTTCACTCATGCAGACTCTTCTTTTACCACTCGTTGTCATTGATGATCGAGGTTCTATTTGAGATTATTTTCGATCGGCGCTTAATTATTTGTCTCTCTTATTGTAGGATGTTACGGATTGCCCTCACCCGGACGATAAGCAACGGCAGGAGCTCAGCCGGCAGCTTCACCTGGAGCCCCGGCAGATCAAGTTCTGATTCCAGAACAGGAGAACGCAAATGAAGGTGGGATTATATAATTGCACCTCAGTTTCGTGTTAAAATTTGGATTTTGATATGATATTTAGGTTTAAAATTGGATTTTGATTTGGTAATTTTGCAGACGCAAATCGAGAGGCACGAGAATTCGATACGGCGGCAGGAAAACGACAAGCTACGACTGAGAACGTGCATTATCGGGACATGATGATCAACCCCCGGTGCCCCGATTGCGGCATGTCGGCGACGCTCGGCGAGATCTCGCCGGAGGAACAACAGCTCCCGATCGAGAATGCCCGCCTCAAGGAGGAGCTCGACCGCGTCTATACTCTTGCTGGCAGGTTCATCGGCATGTCGTTCTCTTCCCTGTCCAACCCGGACAGCGCCGCCCATGAGCAGCATCTTCGAGCTCGGCGCTTTCGTCGCGGCCGGCAACTACGCAGCTAGCGGGCTTTCCTTGGTTCCGCCTTCCGTCGGCGGCCTTCATCCGGACTACAACGCAGTGGTGAACGCGATAATCCTGCCGCCGCCGGGGATGCAGGGGCGCAGAGGCGGCTGTTTGATTTCCTCCGCGACGAGAGCTGCCGGAGCCAGTGGGACTTGCTCGGAGACGACAACCCGCTCTACAGGATGACTTAGCTCGCCATGGGCCATGACGCGGCCAACACCGTCGTCCTCCTCCGCTCCGCCATAACTAATCGATCGATCCTTTTTAATTTAATCCTCTTCGAAAATCAATCTAAATAGCATCGATTATTTTACAGACGACACAACAACTAATCATTCAAGATACGAACATCGACGCCTCCGGCGATGCGATGGTGGTCTACGCGTCGGTGGACGTGGGGTCGATGCACAAAGTGATGAACAACGGCGGAGATCAGGCGCTCGTGGGGCTTCTCCTGTGTGGCTTCGCCATCCTTCCGGACGCGGTGGGCGGACCTGGCGGGCTGAACTCCGGCTCGCTGCTCACCGTGGGATTCCAAGTCAGCTATCGGACGGTGAGTGTGACGCTGGAGGAGTTCCCGATCGAGTGAAGTGGGGCGCTCGAAGTCGCCGCCTAGGGTTCCCGATCGAGTGAAGTGGGATCTGGCGAGGAGTCACGCGAAGGATTATATCAAGGGCATATTTGAAATTTAATTAATAATTAGGGATAGTTTTGTCTCAAATAGTAAAAATCTAAGGATATTTTTGGCTAAAAAATTATCTCAACCATGGAATTGAGAAAAATCAGGCTTTCCCTTGGTTTTCTGATTCCAGGTTAGATGGCCACTTTTGCTGATAAGGCAGGTATTGTAACGACCCGACCCCTCAGCCCCTTGGGCGGCCAAATTCCATTTTTGGCGGCCCAACAACCTGGCCCCTTTGGTCGTCGACCGTCGTTACTCACAAGAACTTCCCACCCTTAACCAGTGGATTTTTGTCTTCTCTGGAATTCGAACTCTAGATCTCCAGGCTAAGTACTAGAGTTTATGAATCTTAGTAGCCAAGTGAGCCGACTCACTTGGCTACCAGATTCAAGGAACTTTAGTACATGTCCTGGAGGTCTAGGGTTCGAATCTGGGGAAGGACAAAACCCACTGCCAGGGGTGGGAAGGTCGTAGGGCATGAACCTAGAGAGCCGCCTGATGGGGCTAGAGGGGTCGTGTCGCTACATAAAAAGGCACCTTTTTATTGTAATGACTCAGCCCGTCGACCCCACCCCTCGACCCCTTGGGCGGCCAATTTGGCTACCAGGATTCATAAACTCTAGTACTTAGTCTGGAGGTCTAGAGTTCGAATCCTGGGGAAGGCAAAAATTCATTGGCCAGGGGTGGGAAGTTCTTGTGAGTAATGACGGTCGACGGTCGACGACCAAAGGGGCCAGGTTGTTGGGCCGCCAAAAATGGAAATTGGCCGCCCAAGTGGCCGAGGGGTCGGGTCGACGGGCCGAGTCGTTACAAGTATAATTGATTACCTGGAAATTCTTCATTACATAAACCAAACAAGGTTTTTATTGATAACCTTGGATGAATAACCAAGGTTATCAAGAAACACCCTCAACCAAACGCACCCTAATTAGTTGTGTTTTGATGAGTTGCCAAATAATTTTAAATAGTACCTTGTTGTCTTTTGATCTATATGTCTAAATGTGCAGGGACTCAGGAGAACATACAAGGACTTGATAGGTAAAGAATATTAAAGATGGCAAAAGATGCAGGCGAGCGAGAAGGATGGTACGAGAAAGTAGTCGACGGACTCGGTGCACTCAAGATACGAGGAGCTACGAAAGAGTACTCCGGTGGAGGATGGAGGACACAAGGGTAACATCCAAGAGGCAAGAAGCCAAGAGGAAGACTACTTGAGAAGAACTAAATCAAGTTGGGGGCAACTAGACAAGAAAATGATTAACTCTACAAGTTGTCCAGGCACCTGCAACGTTTCTGGGTGCTTAGGATTCAAGTGCTTGGATCCATTCCAGGAGCTTTGATTGATTGACCACATCGGCAAGTGTTGTTGCTAAAATGGATTAGGACTATGTCCACTTCGACAAATTGTCATATCAAAGACGAATGCTATAAAAGGAGGGTTACGGCTCCAAATTGAGAACAACACACTGTTATAAAAAGGTTTCTCCACCTCTGGCTTGTATTTAAAGAAGGAGATTTGAGTAGTGCTCTCCTAGTCTTGGACTAACAACCCAAGGGTTCTAAGCAAGTAATTCTTTGTGCCGCTTTTCTTTTATGTTGTGTTTATTTTTTTAATATGTGTATGTCGTTGCTAAATTCTTAGCAAGAGAAAAGATCATTTTAATTTGCAAGTCAATATTCACCTCTCCCCTCTAACTCTACAAACTGCTTCTACTGCACAAAAATGGGTATCAGAACTCGGAACCGCTCAAAAGGACTAACGTTCGACTAAGCAACTAGACTTGGAGGAATGGTTGGATCAAATATCCATCCACCTAAGTTTGAAGGAGAGTTCACAATATAGAAAAAATGGAGGTCTTTTTTGAAACAAACATTGATATTATGCTCTGTATAAAACATGGTTTCGAAGTGCATGCCTAGGAACAAGGATTGTTAAGAAATGGAGGAACAATTATGGACAAAAAAGCAATGAGACGAGCCCATGACCAATGGTAAGTCTAGGTTTCACTTGCTAAGCATACTATCAGCACAAGAATTCTATTGAATTGGTGCCTACTATTCTATTAAAGATTTTTGGAAGAAGATCCTTGAACTCCATGAAGGAACCTCGGAAGCAATAATTGTCAACGCAATATCTGCTTAGAAATCAACTCACAACCATTGGATAGAAAAGGATTGGATGGTAGTGCAATTGTGCGAAGTTGAAAGAGATCCTCAATAGCCTCAGCAACCTCGGAGAAGTAATCACAAACCGAGACATGCTCAAATCTGCACTCAATGCAAGAACACAAGAATGGGTATCAATAATAAACTCCTACTATATTTCAAAAAATCTCAAGGTAAGTAGCTTAGAAAAATTCTTTCTACTATGGAATTAAACGAATATAGATGTTCAAGTATGAAAAAAATAGAAACGACGAACCACAACATCGCTTTAAAAGAAAAATAGATTGAGCCAGAATTAAACACATCTTTGAACGGAGATGAAGAATCATATCTGGTAAGAAAAATGAAGCAATTCTTTAATCCTAATTAACAAGTTTGATAAGAATATGCTTCAAGATTGCTAAGAAGAAAGGAGAAAAGAAAAGTAAGATGCTTCAACTATGATAAAGAAGGTCACATCAAGGATAACTACTCCAAACTCAAGAAAAAGAAGAAAGAAACGAGCAAAGACAAAAAAAAAAAAGTTACACAAGACTACTACAGGAATCTAAAAGCAATGTGGGACGACTTCTTAGAAGATTCAGAGTCAGAGCAGATAGCAGGGTTTGTAATGATGATGACTCATCAGGATAAAGCGTACAACTCATCCAGAGAAAGCAATAATGTAGGGGGAGCCTCAACCAATGAATCTGAAAAGGTAAGTGTGATATGTAATCTATCCTCAGATCAACTTTACGATGAAATAAAAATGATTTCTAGTTCATTATACAAACTAAAGATTAAGCATATAGAATTGAAAATGATTAAATTTGAATTAGATAAAAGATTAGAAAATTCACACTCTAAGGAAGAATTTGAAAAAGTCAACGATGAAAATGCAAAATAGAAGGAACAAATAAAAACTCAAAAATTTGCATGAAATTTTTTTTATTGGTTCAAATAATATAAATGTCATGCTAATGAACGAAAGAACAAAATTTAGTGAACATGGATTAGGGTATGAATGATCAAACTATAATCTTAAATACCCTAGCGGTCAAATTAAAAAATTACCAAAATATTTATTCTACAAAATATTTGATAAATCCAGTAGGTATGAATTTATTTTGGGTGCTTAAATTTGTTCTAGTGACTTAGAATTTTTTTTCAACCAGATGAATAGGTTTTTATAATTAGTTGACTGGTTATGTATGATTAGAAATAAATATTTTATTTCAGCACATTCTCTTGAAAATTTTCTTGGAAATTATTTTTCTTGAAAAACATGATATGGTTTCAATTAGCAACAAAAATTCAGTCATTTTTGAATGTATAAAATTTTTTCAGTTACCTGTATAAATACAGGCACCTAGACGTGTGGCACTTATTGAGGTGCCTAGATTGGTTTCAAGCGCCTCAATGATGAAAAACCGGGAGTGCTGTGGTGAAAAACTATGGGCACTTGAATTGTATTTAGGCACCTCTATTGGATCGGTGTGGAACGCCTTGTCTTAGTTATTTTAGTTAATAAATTTTTGATGTTATAGCTATAATTCTTATTGAGTAAAACAAATAGCTAGTTGAATTAAATTTTAGTTTTGAAAAATAGTTAAGTTTTAAAAATATTAAGTTTTTGAAAAATAATTAAGTTCTTTGAAAACTAATTAAATTTTTTTTAAAAAAAAAATTCGAAAAATAATTAAGTTCTTTTGAAAAATAATTAAGTTTTGAAAATACTTAATTTCTTTTGAAAAATAATTAAGTTTTTAAAAAATAATTTAGTTTTTTGAAAAATAATTAAAATTTTGAAATTACTTACTATTTTGGAAATCATTAACTAAAACAATAATTAAGTTTTGAAAAATTAAGTTTCTAAAAAAAAGTTTTGAAAAATCTTACAATTTTGAAAATCATTAAGATAATTGGTTAGATTTGATTATTTATTAGATTAATTAGATTGAGTTACTTTGATTAAGTAAGATTAGGTTGATTTGATTAAATAAGATTAAATTTATTTGGAGTAATATTTGATTAGATCTAAGTCCATCTCACGCTTTGCTAGATATCAAATAGAGAACTTTATAGGTTTTGTCAATTTTCTCTTTTACCAGTTTAATTGGAATTCTAAGGATTGATTGATATTTGAGTTAAATTCAGGTTTAACAATTAGTCAGTTATGTGCACATTTGAAAATTTTACTTCTAGGTTATGGCAAGGCACTGGGGGCTTCTTGGGTATAAGAGGAATGACCACTTTTAGGCAAAGTCTTTTTAAGAAATTATACATTTTAACTTTCTTCACCCTGGTCTAATTAGTCTAGAATATGGCGGGATAACTTCGACTAGTTCTACTTAGCTAAGTAGATTAAATAGGATATACCTTACCCACTATGTGTGTGTGTGTAAAACTCAAATGTGAGTATGATTGACAGCACTCCGAGATCTCTGATATGTACCGTAAATCTCTCATGAGATCTTAGGTTAGATCGAGGCCTACTGCTCTCTTTTTGAGAGCGTATTCTCACTACTCCACTCGGGAGAGTTTACCTAATGCCAAGTGCGACCTACTTAGACTTTCTGCTAGACCTTCGACCTTCGACTTATCTAGATTTCCACCTGGTGTCCTCAATCCCCAAGACTTGCCGCCTGGTGTCCTTGACCCCCAGTGCTTCCTGCCCGATGTCCTTGATCTACCAAGACTTCTGTCTGATGTCCCGACTCCCAGGACTTACCACCTAGTGTCCTCAACCCCCAAGGCTTCCTGTCGGATGCCCTCGATCTGCCAAGACTTTCACCTAGTCCGTCCAACTAGGACTTGCTTGCCTAACCGCAACTAAGGTTTTCCCTTGCCTAGCCTCAACTGAAACTTTCTTTGCCTAACCTCAACTAGGACTTCCTTGTAAACTCACCCAACATATTAAAAAACCACAAGACTTAACTTAAACCTATTGCCAAGATCAAAACAGCAAGTTCGATTGTACGATGCATCCTATACCAACACAAATCATTAGACTCATGTAATTTGGTCACTCCCACTTGTCATAAATCACATTTTAATCTATAGTGAAATCATTAGTTAAAGGTATAGGATGATCATTCATAAATGCAAAGTCTAGATTCATGCAACTTAATAATATTGTTATATGCTCTTTCTATTATCCAAAGTTTGTACTAGTAAGCATGGAAATGTTGTTTAGATTAGCAGACATTGAGAGCACTACATTAATAAAAGTAAAGAATATGACTCAATTTAACAAACAAAGCATGTATCTTTATAGTTGTGTAGTAGCCCCCGGGGCTATGGTGAAGCAACAGGGTGATTAGTCATGATCCCAGACATCCACGGTTCAATCCCTAGTTACAGCGTATTTTGAAGGAATTTTTCCTCTAAATGGGGTCCAAACCTTAGGACCCTGGGCTTCTGGACAGTCTGTTACGAGTGCTTCCCGATTTACCCTAGCGACCGATGGAAAATCTTCGTGGGATCGGGCTGATCACCACATGTTTGCTTGTTACCTGATACATCATTTTTTTATAGTTGTGTCGTAACAAAATGAAACAAACAAACATACCACTTTATGGGAATTGAACGAGATACCTAGTGCAACATTATATTAAATCTTCAGACTAAAATGTAATTTGCTAATGGTACTCTTTAAACAACTTATAACTTCCTTTATCCCCCACACAATACAATTTCCTTTGGACTGACATATCATGCATATGATTAACTTTATGTATAAGTCTTCTTAGTTAGCTTATGTTTTCGAGTGCCACTCACAACACTTCTAACCGGCCACACAGTGCGCCTTCCTTTGAGCCAATACATGTCACGTCTCGAGGAGCCTGCTCGTCCGATATTGATCGAACTGCCGCTCTCTCGTCCCGACGAACAATTCGGAATCCTAGCCTCTACGACTATCTTAGCCGCTTGTACCGCAGCCTATAGGGCTGGAACCAATGTCTGAATAAAAAAAACGGAAACAACGACAAAAGTTATGTACCGATATGACTTACGACAAAATACACCGAACGAAGGCCTCCATGGCACACAAAAGTACAACCATATCAAAAATACCGCAGCAGAAACCACAAAGGAAAATATGACTGAAAAACGAAAGAACGGGGTACTAACATGTACCCACAAGCATATACAGGTAAATGACGAAATCGTCTCGACGCACGTAAAATGGGACAGGCTGCCGGGTACTCCAGTCGATCATCCTGAAATAAAAACAAGGAGCTAACGGGGTGAGTCACAGTACTCAACGGATATCTCCTCAAATATGCAAGATAGTCTAAGCTAGCAAGAGTAGTAACAGACTATCAAAATAACACATGTACAGCCAATGATAAGTACAACTGAAAGGAGGAACAGAAAACACAATACCAATGTGGCGAGGTCGTCAAAACCAGGGCATAAAGGTCTCCTGTATGTGCATGTCAATCATATGCAGCATCCAAGTATAGCAAGCACGGGCAAATGCAAAATATACGTATGCACATGGTGCAATGACATGGTCACCCCTGCCGTCGGTCAGACATCGTCACCTATGTACAGGAGGAAGCTGAGCGGTGGCAACCCTCCGACGTAGGGTTGTGACTACCATCAGTACTCTATCATCACTGCTCCTGAGCGATCGAGTAGACGGAATGTTGTCGGTGTAACACTCCTACCCCGTTACCTATTTGGGGGATATCTTTATCTGAATGTTACCTCCATGCCGAAGTAACACCCCTACCCCAGGTCATCTCTGGAGAATATCTCTATCTGAGTGTTACCCCTACCCCATGTATATATATGGGGGAGAGACCTCTCTCTCTCATCTCCTGGTATATGAACTATTCAAGGAGGAACTCTGCCTGCTACCACGGTCTGATTCATTAACTCAGGAGTGCATGAGCGAGGTAACGCAGAGCACACTACCCATACTCCGTCAACCACTAACCCATGAGTGGTCGTATGGGTACGTCAGCTATGACTATCGACCTGACTCACCCACAAGGCCTGATCGACAGTGATGCACAGTTCACGATGATACATGACACTAGTCAAACAACATCCACTATCTAATCCACCTATATCAACATGATATGCAAGGATCATAGATAATGCACCATAACCTAAGTCCTAAAGGTATATGTATCACATGTCAGGTCTAGCATAAACAATATCAGCAAAAGGTAGAATAGGTATATAACAATACATTACCCTATCGCTAAACATAATATATTAAGCATATAATCTATGACTAATCCAGAAGATAAGTCAGAAGTACCCGCCTCGATATAAAGAAGTCCGTCCGCGTAGAAAACCTCCTGTCGAAATAATCCGCGGTGAAAATAACCAAGTCAAGGACCTGTATCGAAAGACAAAACTACTTAGCTATTTACACAAGTAGTAAACCGCTATTCAAATCCCTAAGCGTATTAGAGTTAATCCTAATACCGAAATCATTCAGTTAATTCCAATTGAATGGCTAAATCCTACTCATTGAGTCTAAGTTTGATTTAGGTTTAGCCTAAACCCAACCTAAAATCCAACCCACTCATGACTAAGTTTAAATCAAATTAAGCTACCCGTAGTTCCATTATTCCCCAACACAGCTCCATCAAACTCCCAGCCAAAGCAGAAACTCCCAAAAACAAAAACTCACAGGTACACTCATAACAACAATGGATCGGAATCCCTATCAGAACCATAGGAATCCAAGATCTAAGCAAAAAATCATCCATAACCACAAAATCACTTCAACCTCTTTAGCTCACGGCTGAGAGAATTCTGATCAAGAACCAAGCCATGAATATAATCTAAACAACACTAACTCATAGTGGCACATCCAAACAGCGAGAAGAGATTCTACACCGAACTAATCAAAATTTCAAGAATTAGGTTAAGCTATAAGATCTCACAGTAGGAGTAAAACAACTACAATGGAACGCATTCACAAACCTACGCCCAAGATCACATAATCAAAATGCCAAATCAGGAACGAAACCAAAATCCTCAACCACAAAAACCCTCGATTCCAAAAATCAGGCAATAATACTGATTCCACCTCCAAAACAACATCACACGACAGCAGCGAACCCAAACCGTAACTCCATTAGCTATTTCATCCAAAACGAACAGCAAAACTGAACCAGATTCGTACCTCCCAGAATCGTCGGCCCCAGCTCCCTTAGCCCTTGCCCAGTACGGATCCGAGGAGATCGACAGCCACTCATGAACTCAGCCACAGATCCCTACTTCCATGAGCCTTCTCACCATCCCTAACTCCGTATCCTCTAGAGGATCACCGTCGGTGGTGCCTTGCCGATGGACTAGGCCACCAACAGCTTGGTTCGCAAACCTCGCGGCTCCGATCAACCAAGAGGAGAAAGAACAATCGACCACCGTGATCCCTAGGTTGACCTCCGCTGGGGGAAAGATTTGACCTATGAGCTCATGTACAGGAGGAGGAGAAAAAGGAGGGACAACGACCTCTCGATCCCGCTTGAAGAAGAAGAAGAAAATGGAGGTGAAGGAGAAGAAGAAAATGGAGGTGAAGGAGAAGAGGCGGGGAAAAGAAAGAGGGATTTCGGAAGGATTAAGATCACGATCGGCCAAGGGCAGTCTTTTTTTCCAAATTACCCCTCCATGCTTGGTTATTCCCATAGTAGTCCCAACGTTTAGAAAATTTTACCTTTTAGCCATCTTAGTTTCTGTATTCTAACAATACATATGAGTTGGAAGTCAAACTAGATTTGTGAACTTCCTTAACATATATATGACATAAAAAATAATTTTCATTTCGGCCAATCATTTTTAGCATGGATATACATCAATCTACACAAATACTCTTAGTCTCCCCAATAATTTTTGCTTTGACGATAATAATGGCTTGACTAAGTAGCAAGTATGAAGAACGATAACAGGAAAACTACTGAAAACGCAGCTAAATAGGTATCAATCGACTATATTAGATATTATTCGACTGACACTATCGGCAGTTGACTACGTAATGCCATCGATCGATTGATACTCTAGATGTGTCAATTTCTAAACATGGTAGTCGATAGATTTGTATCTGTAGTTGACTTCACCATAACAATTGAGCCTCTCAGTTGAATCAAAAATCCCTTGTGCCTAAGTTATTGAGCACGGTTGACTGGGTTAGTATAGTAGTTCACTAATGACAATCATTCAAGTGCTCCAGTTAAATCATAAGCATTTTATGCTCAACCTTTTAAGCATCAATCAACTGATAGCTCCAGTCGAGCTGATAGCATTTTGTGATGACCTTACGAGCAATAGTCGATTGATAGCAATCAGTCGAGTGCTCCATTCGAGATGATAACATTTTGTGCATGACTTTATAAACACCAATCGACTGGGTTTTTATAGTAGTCGACTGATAACAATCAGTCGAATGCTCTAGTTGAATCAGAAACCTCTATTCATGATTTTGGACACATTAGTCAACTGAAATCTTAAAGTAGTTGATTGATGTCAATCAATCGAGTGTTTTAGTCAAATCAATGGCATTATATGCTCACATTTTGGTCTATTAGTCAATTGATGGTCATGAGACTCGATTTCGGTAGCTCACACACATCAGTTAAAGGTGAAGGTTAAGAGTCGACCCCCTAAGAATAGTCGAACCGGCGGTTCTGAACTGTCGAACTGTCAGTTCTAAACCACGGTCAGGTCTAGTCTAAGGCAGAAAAAGCTCTCTCGATACCAATGTTCAAGATGATCCCCAAATCAATCAAGCTTCTTGATTATATATACCAAGCCCATCTTGTAAGGACCATTCACAATGAAGATCATACCGTTAACGACTCATTAATGTTAATGAACTGAGTTATTGGACCTACATATTAAATCTACATCGGCAATTTACCAAAGGGCGTACCCAAATATTGATATTTACCAAAAGGCGTACCATGGTTTCATTGTTACCAAATAACGCACTTATATTAGTGAACTTCCTCTTATACCCCTTCTGCCAAAGTACTGTATGTCATTTTCATTCTCTTTCTCTTTCTCTTTTTCAATAACGAATTTCGAGACATTTAAAAATATTTTTTCAGACTTTTTGTTTTAAAATAATATATTATGGAATCGAATAAAAAACGTACGATAAAAATCGAAAAAATATTTCAATTAAAAAAATATCTCAATTAATAATTTAATATTTTTTAAAAATATAAATAAATTATTTTTTATATTTGATTAATATAAATTAATATATTTAATAATATTATTAAATATATTAATATATAAAAAACTTTAAAAAAAGTTGAAGTTTTTTTTTTAATTTCAAACAGCGTGGGCCTGAAATAAAATATTTCAGGCCCAGCGTGGGCCTGAAATAACTCAGGGCCTGAAATCTTGCGTCGAATTGAAATCATGTGTTATGATAGATTTTTTTACGTAGGTCTAAAACGTAAAGAAACATCTCTTTATATTTTTAAAATCACAATAAAAATTATTGAGAAAGACTACCTACGAGAGGAATTCTAATTAATATAAAATGAGGATTATATTAAAAATGAGCATTTATATATATTTATATATATATATATATATATATATATATATATCGATTCTTTGTATAAAAAAAGTCAAATATTATTTATTATATTAATTTAAATATTATATATTATATTAATATATTTAATTTTAATAGGTTTTGATAGGAGGGCCTGAAATCTTTTTGATTTCAGGCCCACGCAGCCTGAAATCAAAAAAACTTTAATTTTTTTTAAGTTTTTTATATATTAATATATTTAAAAATATTATTAAATATATTAATTTATATTAATCAAATATAAAAAATTATTTATTTATATTTTTAAAAAGTATTAAATTATTAATTTTCCCAAAGTAATAGGTGTAGTTTAGTTCTTCCATCAGTGGGTTTTGAGCAAAACCCACTGATGGACCTCCCATATCTATATTTCTGAAAAAACATTATCAATAGTTAGGGTAGAGTTAGGAGAATGTATTTTAGGTGTTCAAACCTCAAATTATTATTTTTTCCAAAGCAATAGGTGTAGTTTAGTTCCATCAGTGTGTTTTGAGCAAAACCCACTAATAGACCTCCCATATCTGAATTTCTGAAATATCATTATCAAAAGTTAGGGTTGAGCTTGGAGAAAATATTTTAGGTGTCCAAACCTCAAATTTTTATTTTTCCCAAAGCAATAGGTGTAGTTTAGTTCCATTAGTGGGTTTTGAGCAAAATCCACTGATGAACCTCTCATATCTGGATTTCTAAAAAAATATCAGTGGGTTTTGAGCGAAACCCACTGATAGACCTAGAAAACTCCTATTGCAACATAATTTATAATCATTAGAAGTTTGGACACTAAAAATAATCATTAAAAGTTTTTTTATAATTAATTATTTTGATTAAATTAATTATTTACGCAGATGCTTCAGGCCCAAGGAGGGCCTGAAGTCCTAAGGAGGGCTTGAAGTCAGATGACTTCAGGCCCTCCTATCAAAACTTATAAAAATTAAATATATTAATATAATATATAATATTTAAATTAATATAATAAATAATTTTGACTTTTTTATTCAAAAAATCGATATATGTTCATTTTTAATATAATCCTTATTTTATATTAATTAGAATTCCTCTCGTAGGTAGTCTTTCTCAATAATTTTTATTGTGATTTCAAAAATATAAAGAGATGTTTCTTTAAGTTTTAGACCTACGTAAAAAAACCTATCATAACACATGATTTCAATTCGACGCAAGATTTCAGACCCTGAGTTATTTCAGGCCCACGTTGTTTGAAATAAAAAAAACTTCAACTTTTTTTTAAGTTTTTTATATATTAATATATTTAATAATATTATTAAATATATTAATTTATATTAATCAAATATAAAAAATTATTTATTTATATTTTTAAAAATTATTAAATTATTAATTTTCCTAAAGTAATAGGTGTAGTTTAGTTCTTCCATTAGTGGGTTTTGAGCAAAACTCACTGATGGACCTCCCATATCTGTATTTCTGAAAAAACATTATCAATAGTTAGGGTAGAGTTAGGAGAATGTATTTTAGGTGTCCAAACCTCAAATTATTATTTTTCCCAAAGCAATAGGTGTAGTTTAGTTCCATCAGTGGGTTTTAAGCAAAACCCACTGATGGACCTCTCATATCTGGATTTCTAAAAAAATATCAGTGGGTTTTGAGTGAAACCCAGTGATAGACCTAGAAAACTCCTATTGCAACATAATTTATAATCATTAGAAGTTTGGACATCAAAAATAATCATTAGAAGTTTTTTTTATAATTAATTATTTTGATTAAATTAATTATTTACGCAGATGCTTCAGTCCCAAGGAGGGCCTGAAGTCATCTGACTTCAGGCCTAAGGAGGGCCTGAAGTCAGATGACTTCAGGCCCTCCTATCAAAACTTATAAAAATTAAATATATTAATATAATATATAATATTTAAATTAATATAATAAATAATTTTGACTTTTTTATTTAAAAAATCGATATATGTTCATTTTTAATATAATCCTTATTTTATATTAATTAGTATTCCTCTCGTAGGTAGTCTTTCTCAATAATTTTTATTGTGATTTCAAAAATATAAAGAGATGTTTCTTTAAGTTTAAGACCTACGTAAAAAAATCTATCATAACACATAATTTCAATTCGACGCAAGATTCCAGGCCCTGAGTTATTTCAGGCCCACGCTGGGCCTGAAATTAAAAAAAACTTCAACTTTTTTTAAAGTTTTTTATATATTAATATATTTAATAATATTATTAAATATATTAATTTATATTAATCAAATATAAAAAATAATTTATTTATATTTTTAAAAAATATTAAATTATTAATTGAGATATTTTTTTAATTGAAATATTTTTTCGATTTTTATCGTACGTTTTTTATCCGATTCCATAATATATTATTTTAAAATAAAAAGTCTGAAAAAAATATTTTTAAATGTCTCGAAATTCGTTATTGAAAAAGAGAAAGAGAATGAAAATGACATGCAGTACTTTGGCAGAAGGGATATAAGAGGAAGTTCACTAATATAAGTGCGTTATTTGGTAACAATGAAATCATGGTACGCCTTTTGGTAAATACCAATATTTGGGTACGCTATTTAGTAAATTGCCGAATCTACATCTAATAATCTAAACCCCCTTCATGCGATAAATATTAGATCACTTAATTAGGTTTATCCTTAATGGTAGTTATTGTTGGTGTTAATTCAAGTGTAAGCCTATCCAATGAAGACTTAAATCTTTCATGTAGTGCATAAGACACTTGATGTGGCAAAGATGGCAGGTATTACTTGGCGAGTCTAGAATCTTGTCAAGCTTAAGTCAAACTAGACCAATGCATGATCGAACTAAACTTCAGTTGGCTAGACACCCGGTCGAGCTTCAATCATGCCCATCGAGCTCAAGACTAAGCTCAGATCAGGCTATCACGCTGAAAGGTTGAGTCACGTAACCTTAGTCCAATCTAAGCTAAACTCGATGGGTGATTCGAATCGACAAGCGGGCAAGTGGGAAATGTGGCGCAGACACATTCGTAGTACATGGGCAAACGTCCATGGGACAGACATGATCCAAAGATATGAGTCGACTCATGGGATATGCACAATGTCCGGTGAGGGTTATCCCCATCCTCTTAAGACAATATAAAATGGTGTGTTGCTCGCATGGGCAAATTACTCACACATTGTGTTTTTTCCTACTAGCATGTTTCTCTCTTCATCTTCTTCTCTTTTATATCGAGATCTATGTCGGAGGGGTTTCGCCAAGGTCCATCTTGGTCTCCTTTCTAATTCTTTTGGTTTTTTACCAAAGGGTGCATTTGAGAATATGTAATTACCAAAAAGCATCTTGAGATTTGTTTTGTACCAAAAGGCGCACCAAAATATATCTTATTACTCTTATACCCCTCCCGCCAACAACCCCCTTTCGTAGTTATACTTCCGAGACATCTGAACCACTTTTTCATAGTTTTAATTTTAAAATAATAAATTATGGTTAAAAGTTGGTATTCTCCTTTTCTCCTTTCTCTCTTAGTGCAAGCTGTAAGTACCCCTGGTTGATTTTGATGTGATCAACCGATTTAAGTTAGGTCCTGGTATGTTTAATCCCTCTGCTAAGTGTACAGGAGCTTAGGTACGGAGGAAGTCGAGCGTAAGACGTAGCGAACGAGAAGGATTGTGCGGGAAAGTGAGCCGACGGGCTCGGTACAATCCGAGCGACGCGGAAGCTGCGGAAGAGTACGCCGGTGGAGCGAGAAGGACGTGCGCGGTGTCCGAGGGACGAGAAGCCGGGAGGAAGGACGCTCGAGGGGCGAAAGGCCGGAGTCGGGTTGGGGTGAGCCTAACTCCGGTTGGCCGGAAATCACCCAGAAGATGAACTAAAAGACTGGTCAGTTTGACCAAGTCAAACCAAGCACCTGAAACAAAAAGAATTTTATTTGTTGTTGTGAAGATTCGAACCAGCAACCTCGCCTACATATATCACCAATCTTACCGACTAGGATAAAGAAAAGATATGATTAAAGTTGTTGCGAGCAAATGATAAAGTTATTTATCTGTTGCGAGCAGAAGACAAAGTTATCTCTTAAAGGATAACTTTATCCTTTAATCAGATCCAATGGATGCAGTTTAATCCCATCCAAGATCAGCCATCTAGATTACATCCATGGATCAACGGCCAAGAGAAAATTCCTCAACAATCAACAATCCAGATTTATTCTCTTAGGCTATAAATAGGTTTAGAGTTTCAACCTTTTAATTCATTCAATTAATTCATTTCTTGTAAACACTCTAAAAGTCTAGCGTGCTATTTTTGTAAGGCTTCTCCGCCACAAGGAGATTTTTATTGAGCGTCCACTGCCTTGGAAGCAACGTTCTCAGTTGCAACCAAGTTTCTTTTTTAAAGACGAGAGCCTCCACTTTTATAAATTTTTTTCCCGTCTATTCACCCCCCTCTAGCCGGTCCAACCCGATCCAACAAGTGGTATCAGAGCCAAGGTCGCCGCAGAAGGACTAATCGCCGACTGCAGCAATTTCAAGAAAAATGGTTGGAGCCGTAATCTACCCGCCGAAGTTTGAGGGGGAGTTCGCGATGTGGAAGCGCCGAATGCAGGTATTTTTTAAAACTGATATTGAATTGCTAATAATTATGAAAAATGGTTTTTCAGTTCCTAAAGACAACAACGGCAAGGATAAAGAAATAGAATCATGGACCAAGAAGGAGAAATCAGACTTTGAAGCAAATGGCAAAGCCGAATTTCATCTACTAGCTGTTCTTCCCGCGCAAGAAGTTAACCGCATCGAAAATTACAACTCGGCAAAAGAGCTCTGGGAGAAATTCCTAGAATTGCATGAAAGTACCTCAGAGCCAAAACTGAAGGCCACTTGGGACGAGTCCTCGTCAGAGGAATCAGAAGGTCAAGAATACGCGGGACTTGCGTTAATTGCAAATCATCAAGAAGGGAGCACTGATGAAGGGGGAGAGATGTCAGAAGAAACTGACGACGAAGAAAGAACCTCGCTTTTCGAAAGCGACCCGGTAAGTGAGGTCTGTTTTCTTCCTCATGATCAATTATATGCAGGAGTTAAAGCCTTGCTTAAATCTAATTGTAGATTAGAAAAAGAAAATTTGAAATTGAAAAATGAATTGGCACTTACTTTCTCTTCTGAAATTTTAAAAAATGAAAATGGTAATTTGAAAAACTTAGTGCAAAAATTAGAACTTGATATTGCACATTTACGCCAAAAGAAAAATAGCTTTCCTGATAATTTAAATTGGTATTTTAAAAATCATAAGGGTCAATTTAAAAATGTGCCCAAAAGCTATATTCCGCCTAAGTTTTTAATTAATCCTGTAGACAAGAACTTATTTTGGGTTCCTAAATTTGTATTAAATTGAATTTTTTTTGTTATTATATATGTGCGCATTTTTTTCTCTAACAAAAATTATATAATTATTTTTTTATGCACAATTACGTTGTCTATATACTGAAAATTCTTTTAAATTTTTTGAATATTTTTTTCTCTCAAAATTTAAAATTAAGAGTTTAGGGGGAAATTCATTATAATTTTTTTAAAAAATATTTTTTGAAGCAATTTTTCGAATTTTTTTAAAATTTATTCTTCAAAAACTCTTATGTGTTGGTTTGCTATTTTTGGACTTGATGAACGAATTTAAAACTCAAAATTTTTGTCCAAACTTATATTTCATCTTCAACTTTAACAAAAAAATATTTAGATTTTTTTTATTGAAATATGATTTTTTTTAATTTTCAAAATTCGATAGAAAAAGATTTTGACCAGATTCGATTTTTTTTGGATCTCCTCATCAACTGTGGATTTTATCAAAAAAAAATTACATTTTTTTAATTTTTTTTTACAAAAAAAAATGGAATTAACTTTGAAAAAAATATGTCATTTTTTTTTAAAATTTAAAAAATCTATGCCAACACGTTTTTTTCACTTAGAAAATTTTTTATCGCACTCAAAAAATTTTCTTCCCTACTTATATTTTCCAATTTTTTGATGTGATCAAAGGGGGAGGAATAGTACTAAGTTAAGGGGTAGAATTTTAATTTACTTGAAATTTAAGTTTTTTTAAACTTAAACTGTTTACATTATTATGTATGTTTTTTTTATTTTGATTACCCTAATTTTACTCGAATTGATACACATCAAAAAGGGGGAGATTGTAAGTACCCCTGGTTGATTTTGATGTGATCAACCGATTTAAGTTAGGTCCTGGTATGTTGAATCCCTCTGCTAAGTGTACAGGAGCTTAGGTACGGAGGAAGTCGAGCGTAAGACGTAGCGGACGAGAAGGATTGTGCGGGGAAGTGAGCCGACGGGCTCGGTACAATCCGAGGGACGCGGAAGCTGCGGAAGAGTACGCCGGTGGAGCGAGAAGGACGTGCGCGGTGTCTGAGGGACGAGAAGCCGGGAGGAAGGACGCTCGAGGGGCGAAAGGCCGGAGTCGGGTTCGGGTGAGCCTAACTCCGGTTGGCCGGAAATCACCCAGAAGATGAACCAAAAGACTGGTCAGTTTGACCAAGTCAAACCAAGCACCTGAAACAAAAAGAATTTTATTTGTTGCTGTGAAGATTCGAACCAGCAACCTCGCCTACATATATCACCAATCTTACCGACTGGGATAAAAAAAAGATATGATTAAAGTTGTTGCGAGCAAATGATAAAGTTATTTATCTGTTGCGAGCAGAAGACAAAGTTATCTCTTAAAGGATAACTTTATCCTTTAATCAGATCCAATGGATGCAGTTTAATCCCATCCAAGATCAGCCATCCAGATTACATCCATGGATCAACGGCCAAGAGAAAATTCCTCAACAATCAACAATTCAGATTTATTCTCTTAGGCTATAAATAGGCTTAGAGTTTCAACCTTTTAATTCATTCAATTAATTCATTTCTTGTAAACACTCTAAAAGTCTAGCGTGCTATTTTTGTAAGGCTTCTCCGCCACAAGGAGATTTTTATTGAGCGTCCACTGCCTTGGAAGCAACGTTCTCAGTTGCAACCAAGTTTCTTTTTTAAAGACGAGAGCCTCCACTTTTATAAATATTTTTCCCGTCTATTCACCCCCCTCTAGCCGGTCCAACCCGATCCAACACAAGCAACCTACTTCTCCTTGCCAAAAAGTGATAGTTATGTTATAGTCACGAGCTAATCCCCCAACCAAAATCCTAGGCAAGTCTATTCGTATCAGACTATAGTTATGAATTTTAAACGTGAACTATAATAAGATAAAATAGGAATAAAGAAGGTTTGATCTCATATGAGGCTCAAAGGGGGCCTAATATGAGATCATATCAGGCCCAAATGAAATTATTTCAGACCCTCTCTGGTAAACCCTAGCTTCTTCGCTGAGGCAAGTGTCAGTTCATCAGCATGCACCTTCATGGTGGTCTGCAATCATCAAGTGCAAAGATCAGGAGGGAGGAAAAAAGTGGATCTATTTGTCAACTTCACCCGCACGCAATGGAGAGAGTTGAGAGGGAAAAACAAATGTTAATTGCGCACGAGTAAAAGGAAGCAACTTATGATCTTCATATCAAATTTAAATTCTAAACATTTATCATTTTTATCATTATTAATGTGTGCAAAAATGCAGACAAAAGGAATGAATATTGTTTTACTTTCTCAGTTGCAATAGTGTTTGAGTTATAATGTGAATCTTTGGATCTCTCTATAGTTATGAATTTTAAACACGAATTATAATAAGATAAAATATGAATAAAGAGGGTCTAATATGATCGTCATATCAGCCTTAAATTAGGCTGGATATGAGATCATATCAGGCCCTCTTTGAGCCTGATATGACGATCATATCAAGCCCTCTTTGGGTATGAAATTATTTCATTTCAGACCCATATTAGGCCTAAAATTATTCTATTTCAGACCCATATTGGGCCTGATATGAGATAATATCAGGTCGATCTTCTCGACTATTCATCAATATCTAGAAAGTCATCGTCCCTTAGACCAATGGGTCTCCCTCAGAGTCAATTATCTCTAACAAGAAGCTAAGTAAGTAAATGAGGATGAATTTCAATTGAAAAGTATTTTATAAAAAATATAAAAATTTAAATTGCTAATGTTATTTATAGTGTGGACTGTGTCTTCTATATGATGCAATACATTCAATGTCTCCTATATGATGAGAAGATGGACTTCAAACAAAGAGACATGACACAAATGAGATTTGATGTAATACTATTATTTCTGAGGGATATATTGTGTAAAATATCGAATTAATTATCCATAGTATTATAAAAAAACATCCAATGGTGTTTTAAGAAAAATAATGATGGTTAGTGTTATCACATCTATATAATTGTATGTTAAGAAAAATAATTGTATGGTGTTTATTGAAATCCAGTTGCTGCATTGTTTCTGTCAACTGATACGGTATGAGAACTTCATTGCAAGAACTCGAATTGTGCTATCCATTGTGTATTTAGGGGCTTTCCAGATGTTATCCAATAGTACGATACATTTAAGCTTATTTAAAGTTTAAATGAATGTAAGCTCAATATGATCATACTTGAGTATTTTATTATTTTTTTAAAAAAGATTAAGAAATAATTAAAGATTATCCTATAAATAATTAATAAAAGATGATTATATATTTTTAAAATAGAAAAAATATCAGTCTACGTTGGATCTGAAATTCCAGTATAGGCCCTCGTTGGGCCCGATATTCTCTGATTTCAGACCCAACGTGAGCTTCAAATCCGAGAATATTAGGCCCTCTAATATTCAAAATTAAAATATTTTTTAAAAATAATTTAAATAAATATGTATAATATAAAAAATAGAGATAAAGATAAAGGAAGTATATAAAGAGATAAAGAAAATAAAGATATAAATATAAAATATATAAAAATATAAAAATACAAAATAAAGAAAGTAAAATATATGAAAATAGAGATATAAATAAAGATATAATAAGAATAAAAAATAAAGTAAAATAAATAATATAAGAAAAATAAATAAATAATAAAGTAATAAATATAAAATAAAGCTAAAATAAAGAAAATATATAACGAGATAAAGAAAATAAAAATAAAAAAATATATTTTTCTTTCAAAATAATACTTTCATGACTGTGAATCATCATTGTGAATCATCATGTAATTTGCAGAATGATTATCCTAGCATGAATTTCTATCTTTTTCTCTCCCAAACATTCATTTACTAATACGATTTTTTTTTAATGATCTTGAAGATTAGAAACAAGGTGTAAGATTGGCTCGGGGAACAAGATAAGCTATCTGAAGTCCCTTTTAAACTATTGAATATCCAAGGAGTATGAAGGCTAAGGGAGTGTTTGGGAGAGCTTCTGCTAGCTGCTTTTTAGATTCTAGCTACATAGAAGCACTTTTGAGTGTTTGTGAATATCAGATTCTGCTTTAACTTCTATAACTTTTAGTCAAAAGCTGGAAGCAAGAATTTGATGCTTTTTTCTGCTTCTGCATTTTTGCTTATGGTCTAGAATTAAAAGTAGACATTTATACCCTTAATAAATTTATCATTTTACATAATTGCCACCATACTTTTAAATAAAATTTTATATTTTTATATAATTTATATATTCAGAATTTTTTATAATATTTTTATAAATTTTGTCATTTTTTTATATTTATATTTTTATTAATTATATATTTTTTAAACTATATATTATTAGAAAAATAAATTTGATATAATATTCAAAATATAGTAATAAATATATAAAACATTATTGATGGTGTATCAAAATTATATTTAGATAATTAAAAAAATTAATTTATATAGTTTAAGGATATTGTTGTCATTTAACTACA
This sequence comes from Boesenbergia rotunda, assembly GCA_024364735.1. Lineage (NCBI taxonomy): Eukaryota > Viridiplantae > Streptophyta > Magnoliopsida > Zingiberales > Zingiberaceae > Boesenbergia > Boesenbergia rotunda. The sequence continues at coordinate 346,681 of JAGFNQ010004376.1, read as the reverse complement.
AATTAAGCTTGGAAATAATTATTCGTCAAACACTCAAACTTTACCTTGTATAAGCTTTTAGCTTATATTTCCAAACACTCCATGCTTTAGCTTCTCACTAACTTCAAGATAATCTCTATAAGAATCACTTTTAAAGAAGCAAAAGTTCTCCCAAACACTCCCTAAGTTGATTACTAGTTTGAAACTCAAGCATATCAAACAAATTTTGTTACAAAATTTATTTTTCTCCAAAGTGAGGCTGAAATGAAATCATTTCAGACCCAAAGAGGGTCTAATATAATCTCATATTATGCCCTCTTTGAGCCTGATAAGAGATCAAACCCTCTTGATCCATATTTTATCTTATTGTAGTTCGTGTTTAAAATTCATAACTATAGCCTGACACAAACAGAATTGCCTAGGTTTTGATTGGGGGTTGGGGGATGAGCTTGCGACTATAACACAGCTATCACTTTTTGGAAAGGAGAAGTAGGTTGTCTGCATGCATTGAGAGAAAAAGGAGAAAAAGAGAATACTCTATTATTTTAAAATCAAAACTATAAAAAAGTAATTCGGATGCCTTAGAAATGTAACTGTGAAAGAGGGTTGTTGGTGGGAGGGGTATAAGAGAAATAAGATATATTTTGGTGCGCCCTTTGATACAAAATAAATCTTAGGACGCTTTTTGATAATTACGTATTCTCAAGTACGCCCTTTGGTACAAAGCCGAATTCTTTTTTGGTATTCTCAATTTTCTAGGAGCTTTCGCCATTGTTGAAAACCTTTCATCATAGATAGATTTTTTTTTTAAATTTCTTCATGATTACTAATATCTTGCCCTCTAGCTTAACCCTTATAAAAAAAATGATTAACAAAATTTTACAACCTCGAACAACCCTTATAGAAGCAGGGTCAGAATAACAAATTATCCATCATATTAGAGTACGCTTGGAAACTTAGAATAGTAATTTCCCACCGCATCTGGGCAGTAGTGGCTATAATCCTACCATATCATGGTATGAAATTACATTTGGAATGCATATACCACTTGGATTTCAAAATTTTCGGTGTTTAAAATAGCATATTATCTTAAAATTACATGAACATGTGGTTATAAATCATATATATAGAGCATATTCTATCAATATTTTAATATATAAAATATAATTTTAAAGTAGTAAACTCACTTAGCAAATGTTGTTAGATAGTCTCCAAAGTGTTTGAAGAGGTTTTAAAACTATATCATCGGGGCAGATCTAAAATTTACGTTTGACGAATGGATTGATGTGTTTCCTAGGTGTATCATGACTTCATGAAATGTCATCACATAAAAAGTGAAGAGTCTTATACTAGATTTGCTTAAATATTTTGTGAGTGTCCTCGAGGTGACGCTTGGATTCACCCTCAATTCTTCAATTAAAGTCATTCATTAATTCTTCAATAAATTATTGTTTTTTTTTTTGACTCTCCATCTTCATCAATGGTTGAGAGGTGAAGAATAGTGAGCTTATTGGCCCATTATGAGGAGCTGGGCTTCACGGAAACAACATTATTCCACTTCTTTGTTCTTAAAAAAAAAAAAAATGATGAACTGGACGGCAAAAAAATTGAATTTGGGGTGATCGATTCAGTCCCACGGAAATTTTTTATCAGTCACCAGGGTAAATCGGGAAGTACTCACGGTGGGCAGTCTAGCTAGAAGCCCAGCGTCCCAGGGTTCGCGCCCCATTTGGAGGAAAAATTCTTGCAAAATATATCGTAGCTAGGGATCGAACCGAGGATACCTGAGTTAATTACTAATGACCCTACTGCTGCACCATAACTCCGGGGGTCATTTCTTTGTTTTTAGTAACAAGAACAAAGAAGCTTGATGAATGAGCTTCATAAATATTCTATCCTTCCAACTATTTGCATACCAACCCAAGCAAAATGAGAGACTCCAATATTACTAGCGAGGCTATAATACTATTATAAGAGATGGAACAGAATTTTTAGGCAACGATAGTTTAATCTCACCGGGATACATTACATCTAGGAAATTTGATATTGCCGCCTAATTTCTTAGATAGTTAGCTCACCAGAGATGCTCGGAGGAAAAGTGTTGAGGCAACCTCCAAGTAGTTGCTGATGGGGCTACCCAGGTTACCCTAAGAAGAATAACTCGAGTTAGGAGGATGACCAAAAGGATTTCCTGCACAACCCTTTTGATGTTCAAGTCAAATGTTAGTGAAAAAGGATGTAGGCGGGTAAAAAATCAAGATTTTCCGATATCATTTTCTATGTAAGAAGTATCTATTTATAGGGAGATTGGATGAGAGTCTCACGTATTCTACTAATCTGAGATTTCTGCCCGATTCGTTACTCTCCTTCATGGCGCTTTGAATGAGGAGTAAAGGGGCGGTTTTCTTGGAGCCACGTTCTTCGATCGTTCCAACCATCTTCCTAGCAGCCATTATTCCTTCATCAAGATGGTAGTCGGGGTAAGCCCGAGGAGGTCCAATCGGGAGATTCAGTCTGGAATTACCCTAGGCCTAAAGGAGAAGGGGGTCTTCGGCTCGAGGCCAGACTCTCGGTGGTTAAGCCGGAGCTCAGACCACTTGTCGTGGCCTTTCTTTAGGTCTCGACTAGAGAACTCGAGTCGGGCTTGCATCGCCTGATGCGACATCGTATCTGGATCGACCATTTCTACCAATATCATTTGAAAACTTTATAACATTTATCAAAATTCATCAATGCTTTCTGATTTATTTTAATATTGATGAAAAAGTTTTAATAGGATCAGACTAATCATCTAAGATTAATCAGATCATAAGAATTTGATACCTGATTAAAAAGAAAGAAATGCCTCCAATATTGAACTCTAGTACGCCACATTATTAATGAGGTAATCTAGAAGCCAGCATAGGCTAAGTCTGTAATTTACCCCTTCCTTTCTTCACAGCTGGCAATCTCATTGAAAATAAAATCACCAGGAGATAAGCCCTTAGATGATTAAAAATATCATCACTAATTATTTTAAATGTATTTTTTAAAAAATTAATTCTAAATATTTATTTTATTTATTAACTTTTAAATTTTCTTTTTTAAGTATTAAAAATTCAAACTCCGCCTGTGACGACCTAGTCATGGCCGGTCCCAAGCCCGGATAAAGGAGGAGGGTTGCGTTAGGTTGCCAGCCAGCGTAAAAAAACTATGGCAAATACTCAATGAATGGATCCATTAAAGTATTATGCTAATGCTAGGATGTTCCCCGGAAGGAACGCGTTGCAGGGTCCGACTGTAACGTCTCGGCAAGGACCGCTACATCTCCAGAACCCGGGTGTAGTGCTAAATATGCAAGGGTTCGCGTTGCAGGGTCCGACTGTAACGTCTCGGCAAGGACCGCTACATCTCCATGAGAACTTGGGTGTAGTGTTAAATAGGCAAGAGTTCTCACACCATAGGTGGACTAAGAATAAACATTATAAGAAAAGTAATAGTCTCAGATTTGGAACATGGAATATAGGAACTCTCACTGGTAAAACAATGGAGGTAGTAGATACAATGATTAGGAGAAAAATTAGTATTTTGTGTGTGCAAGAGACAAAATGGGTAGGTGAGAAGGCAAAAATGATAGAGAACTCGGGTTTTAAGTTATGGTATACAGGAAAGAGTAAAACAAGAAATGGAGTGGGTATTTTTGTAGATAGTTCTTTAAAAGATGAAGTTGTTGGTGTAGTTAGAAAGGGGGATAGAATTATAGCTCTCAAGATAGTAGTGGCGAAAGAAGTTGTGAACGTAATTAGCATATATGCACCTCAAGTAGGATTAGATGAAGAAACTAAATCAAGATTTTGGAGCGATTTAGATGAGGTATTACAAAACATTCCGCCAAATGAAATGATTTTAATAGGAGGCGATCTAAATGGACATGTCGGAGCGAAAAATGAAGAATATGAGAGAGTACATGGGGGTTATGGGTTTGGAACAAGAAATGAAGAAGGAAAAACTATATTGGATTTTGCGATAGCATATGACCTTATACTAGCTAATACATTTTTTAAGAAAAAAGAAGAACACTTGATCACATTCAAAAGTGGGAATAATAAATCACAAATTGATTATTTTATGGTTAGGAAGAGAGATAGGAAGATTTGTAAAGATTGTAAGGTTATCCCTGGAGAAAGCTTAACTACCCAACATAGATTAGTAGTGTTAGATATACGCCTTAGTTATAATATCAATAGAGGAAAAATATACATGACTCCTAGAATTAAGTGGTGGAAGTTAAAGGATGGGAAGCAAAACATATTGAAGGAGAAGGTAGGAATACAAGCATTAGATGAAATATATAGCGACTCTAATACGACATGGGATAAGATGGTATCAAAGTTGAAAATAGTAGCTAAGGATGTACTCGGTGAGTCAAAGGGGCATGCACCACCAAGGAAGGAATCTTGGTGGTGGAATGAGAAAGTACAAGAGAAAGTGAAAGAAAAACGAATAGCTTATAAGGAATTATATATTTGTAAGAACGAGGAAAACTTAAAAAAATATACAATAGCCAAGAAAGAGGCTAAGAAAGCAGTGAATGAAGTAAAAAATAAAACTTTTGAACGATTATATCAAAATTTAGATACAAAAGAAGGGGAAAGAGACATTTATAAAATAGCTAAAGCAAGAGAAAGGAAAACAAGAGACCTTAGTCAAATAAGATGTATTAAAGATGAATGCGATAGAGTACTAGTAAATGATAGCGAAATAAAAGAGCGGTGGAAGATTTACTTTCATCAACTTTTTAATGAAAGTTTAGGGGACCAACTTGACTTAGGCAATTTAAGTATTTCAAATGAGTATAGAAATTTTAATTTTCATCGGAGAATTCAAACTTCAGAAGTAGAACAAGCTTTGAAAGGGATGCAAAATGGAAAGGCCGTGGGACCGGATGATATCCCAATAGAGGTATGGAAATGTTTAGGGAAAAAAGGTATTGAATGGCTTACAAAATTATTTAATTTAATATTGAAAACAAAAAAAATGCCTAATCAATGGAGGGTAAGTAGTCTAGTTCCCTTATATAAGAACAAAGGAGACATACAAAATTGTGCAAACTATAGGGGTATTAAATTAATGAGTCATACCATGAAGCTTTGGGAAAGAGTAATAGAAAAAAGATTGAGGAAGGAGACCACGGTAACCGAAAATCAATTTGGGTTCATGCCTGGAAGGTCGACAATAGAAGCTATACATCTTCTTAGGCAATTAATTGAAAAATATCGGGAGCAAAAGAAAGATCTACACATGGTATTTATTGATTTAGAAAAAGCTTATGATAGGGTACCAAGAGAAATTATATGGAGAATTCTAGAAAAGAGAGGCGTTAGCGTAACATATATTGACCTAATTAAAGATATGTATGAAGATGTAACGACTAGAGTGAAGACTTCAGGTGGATTGACTGAAGCATTTCCAATAAGGATAGGGTTACATCAAGGATCAGCTTTAAGTCCCTATCTTTTTACACTAATCATGGATGAACTCACTAGGCACATTCAAGATACAGTGCCATGGTGCATGTTGTTTGCAGATGATATTGTTTTGATAGATGAGACACGTGAAGGAGTAAATGCTAAACTAGAATCTTGGCGGGAAACTCTAGAAATGAAAGGTTTTAGGCTTAGTAGAGTAAAGACTGAATATATGGAATTTAAGTTTAGCAATGCTAGACGTAGTGAAACAATTGTTAAGATAGGAGATGATGAGCTGTCTAAAATCGAGAACTTTAAGTATTTAGGATCGTTCTTGCAAAGTGATGGAGGAATTGAGAGAGATGTCTTACATAGAATACAAGCAGGATGGTTGAAATGGAGATTAGCATCGGGTGTCTTATGTGATCGTAAAGTACCTCTAAAACTTAAAGGGAAGTTCTACAAAACGGCAGTTAGACCTGCTATGTTATATGGTGCTGAATGTTGGGCTATGACTCGAGCACATGAGCAAAAGATGAAAGTTGCAGAGATGAGGATGTTAAGGTGGATGTGTGGACATACGAGGATGGATAGAATAAGGAATGAGAGTATTAGAGAGAAAGTCGGAGTTGCATCTATTGAAGAAAAACTTCGGGAGACACGTTTGAGATGGTACGGACATGTACTTAGAAGACCAATAAATGCCCCTGTTAGACGATGTGAAACTATGATAAATACGCACATTAAAAGAGGGAGAGGAAGACCAAAAAAGACTTGGTTGGCAACAATAAAACAAGATAAATTTTATTTAAATCTAGATGATGATATAGTAGGGGATAGAACTCAATGGCGTAAAAGGATCCATATAGCCGACCCCACCTAGTGGGATAAGGCTTTGTTGTTGTTGTTGTTGTTGTAAGTATTAAAAATTCAAGCAAATATTGATTAGCTTCTTGCGATTGACATATCTTGTTTCATTATTTGATTTTTTTTTTGGGATCCATTCATTTTATATTATTAAAATTGTTATATTCTTTTTAAAAAATAAGTACAATGTTATTGCAGTTATTACTATAACTTTTCGATAATGACATTTTTCCATTCATTATTCTATTGATATGTACCATTAGACAACTGAGTCCTAGCTATAGCTAATTATTATTACTAAGGCCTCCTTTAGGCCTCTCCAAGCTTCAGTCAATTGATACTCTAATTTTAATTATTTTAAAATTTAAATTATATATGATCCTGTCGTGAAATGAGTTGGACGCCCCTACAACTGAGTGAGCCTCCGAGGAGAGCGAGGTCGCTGAAGTGGTCTAACGAGCTGGATCACCTATGGCCTGCAAAACAAAGACCATTAGAAACCCGCCGAGAAAAGTCTCCGGTCAGGCACTCCGACAGTCAAGTCAGTACTAAGAAATATCATGTCTTTGAAACTTCCTGATGTACCTATACAAATTAACTTCAACTCACTAGGATTTCATCCTTAGTATTTAGCGGACCTCAACTTATCAAGATTTCTAATGACTAGAGATTCATCACCTCTAGGACTTCCAATATGTATAGTTTATTTCTCTGGGATTTAATTCATTGTCTAGTATTAATCAACAGCAACTCACCTAGTATTCTTCACTAGTTAGAGTTCACTCTTTTCTTCAACCATGTTGGACAGCCAATCAGTCATGATTTGTTGGGAGTTTATCACTACAAGGTATCTAATTCTCTATGGCCTACATAGCCTTCTATCACTTACATATCATCTAATTAACATTGACTTATTAAGACTTCCATTATCAAACATTTAGTCCTCTTGACCTATCTAGACTTCCACTATCAAGTATCCAATCCTCCATTATTGGTGCAATTGACCTTGGTCAAAGTTCACCAGGTTGGCCAAGCTTGAGTTGATATGACTTTGGGTTTTAATGTTTGATCAATATGTTAACTGGTCAAGTGCGACATTAGTAAGTTTAAGTTAACCAGATACTTGACAATCGATCAATTTATTAAGTTGATTGATCAAAAAGTCAAGTAGTTACGGTCGACCAGATATTTGACCAGATATGAATAGTTCAAGTGAGTCATAGTTGACTGAACACTTGGTAATCAAAAGTCCAACAGGGGAGTTGATATAAGATGTGAAATCCCGGCATATCAAAGTTGATCATATGCCAAACAATAATGAAGTCTTAGCATATCAAGGTTGATTGGAAGTTAGGCAATAATAAAATCTCGGTAGGTCAAAATTGACCAGATACTAGACAATGGGAAGTCTCAGCAAGTCAAAGTTGATTGGATGTTGAGCAAAGAAAGTCTTGATAGGTTGAGGTCAATCAGATACCAAACAAGATGAGAATTCTATCTTGATAAGGTTGAAACATGAGTATTAATCGATTAATAGGGTATATGGATTGACAGATAGATTCTGAACCCTAAAATTAGGGGTTAAGGTATTTTAGTATTTTGCTATGGTAATTGTGCTACACTGATAGTAATCTTGATCATAATTTTGCTACATTAGCAGTCAATTAATGGTTTGATCAGTTAACTGAAGACATTATAGCAATGAACAGAAGCTTTAGAAATTGACCATAAAACTCAACTGATTGCGATTAGTCGATTGATGTCACTATAGCAACATACACAAGGTTTAAAACTTGACTACAATATTTGACTATTTGTGATTAGATGACTGTTGGGTTTACTAGTCGATTAATGGACAGGTCAAGAAAGAGCCATTCTACAGGTTTAATAGTTAGATTCGATAGAGCAGTCAATTGATTGGTAAGATTAGTCAATTGTTAGGCATAAATTAGCTTGAATAACAACCCTATAAAAGAAGATTTTGAGGTGTTTTGAAGGAGCCAATTCTTGAGAGGTTGGAGATGAAGTGCTTCATTTCCTACCGTTAAGAGGCAATTCAAAGCGATAAAGAATTATCTAAAACAAAGTTTTCACTTGTATTTTATTTTATTTTTACTTTGATTTCATTTGTATCTTTGTATTTGGTTGCATTGCTTATGTTTATTGCAAGAACAACTTGTAAGAGGTTTCTTCATCTCTCAAAGGTATTCGAGAAGGAGAAGGATAGTGGTGGTAGTCCTCTAGGAATAGGCCTCGAAGTAGTCACTTTGGAAGATGATGAACCAAGTAAAATCAATGGGGTTGTCCATATGGCATTGTTTGATTCAAGTTTTGTTAGTATTAGCCTTAGAGTCAATTATGAGATGACTAGGAAATTTTTTATATCATATTTTATTAATAAAAGGTAAAACTTTTGGGTATTATATTTACTTATATCTGTACTAGATGAATAAGTACAATAATGTCCTAGGGTAGTCGATTCTAGTCTACATCATATCAATTAGTTGATAGTGGGAGGATGTAGATATATATAGAATATTAATCTTAATTATTCCTAGTGAAGCATTAATATAAAAGGACAATATTAATGCGTTGAAACTAACATGTAGGTCAATTGATGATTTAATCTCACAAGTCATAGATATAGGATATCAAATTGACACATGAGTATATATTAGATTCAAAAGGCGAAACGCTTGCCCCCAGCGCCCCCGCCAGCCCGCCCAGGACCAACACGGAGGAGGTAAATCACGGTTATCACTGGTGTAGTGAGGCGCCTGTGGTCGAGGGAATTTAATGCCAGCAGACCAGGGTTTTTTCCCTATGCGCAACTGGCGACCCTCGACCCTGAGACCTAAGCAGCAGGCGCCTTACCATCCGATCCAGCCCGTGGGGGCCCATGAGTATATATTAGAGAATATGAACTAATTGACCTGCCATGAGAATGTTTCATAGATCGTTATATAAGTGTCATAAACTTTCTCATAGTGACTATTGATATGAATAATCTTTAAACCTGAAGTTACTACGGTTTCTTACATAAGGAGTTATGTACTTTGGTATTGATAAACGTCACCCGTAATAGGGTGGACTATAAAGTCGATCACTAGGTATGGAACAAATTATGTGGAGGGATGTGAGTAACGTATATGGGATCTATCCCTTCCATATGACGAGAGTAATATCTGTGAGCCCTGATCGAGTAGGATTATAGGTCCCGTATAGGCCGGCTAGAGGGGGTGAATAATCCTACAAATAAAAACTATATCTTTTGTACAACTCTTAGCAAATATAACAGATTAATTTAGCAGTTAATTTAATCATAAATAATAAATAGAAAAATAATAAGAGACTACTATTTACTTGATTGCAACTGTGGCGGTTGTTAATCCAAGACGTTGAAAAAGCTCCACTAGAAATAGTTCTTTGGTGTAGGCGGAAAAGCCTCTTACAAACTTTAAACAGCTCAGAGAAAGAGTAGGAAAATCAATTATAATTGTTGTATTTCTTCCTTGTTTTAGGGGTTATTTATAACCCTAAAAACTGATGTTACCGTTATGCTAACGTGGACCTAAGGTGCCTCAGTTGAGACTTGAGGCACCTTAGCTGGATAGAATTTTATCCAAGCAAGCAACAGTCACTTTTCGATAATTCTACAACAAAGATACCTTAGTTAACAACTGAAGTACCTTAGTTCTCAATTGAGGCGCCTTAGTTCTTTTTTCTGCACATATAATTTTGCACATTCGAGGCGCCTTCAAAGAGATTTAAGGCGCCTCAGACCTTGAAATCTTCAAGGTTCTTCAAGGTTAATTTCAGAGTTAACCTTCTTCAATCTTCGATCGCTTGGGTGATTTTCGATCATCCAGAATAATTTTCAAAAATTATCATTTTTTTACTTAGAAAAATTAGTGAATATTTTCAAATGTTACTTCTTTTAACTTATTTTTTCCCTTAAAAAGTTTTTATAAAACTATTCACATTTTTTTCTCTACCAATTTTTTTATATGATCAAAGAGGGAGAGTTATGAGGATTAAGTCAGGGGAGGTAAATTTGAAATTTAATTACATTATTTCATGTACTAAATTGTAATACTTGTGTTATTATTTTAATAAACAAATTGTTATTTTCTTATTTGTGTTTACTCTAACTTAACTTAGCACATCAAAAAGAGGAGATTATAAGTACCCGGGGTAGTTTAGATGTGATCAACAAAGTCAAGTTAGATCCTGGTTATGTTTGATCTCTATGTCTAAGTGTACATAAGCACAAGAAGTCGAGCGGAAGACATAGCAGACGAGAATGATGACACGAGAAGTGAGCCGACGGCTCAATGCATATGAGGGACACGAAGACTGCGAAAGAGTACACCGGTGGACGAGAAGGGTGTGCACGACGTCTGAGGAATGAGAAGCCGGGTAGGAAGTCCGTTCAAGGAAGACCAGAGTTGAGTTCGGGTGAGCTCAATTCTGGATGATCAAAAATCACCCAAGCAATCGAAAATTGATGAAGGTAAACTCTAGAGTTGATCTTGAAGATTTCAAGGTCCGAGGCACCTCATATCTCTTTGAAGGCGCCTCAAATATGCAGAATTATATATGTAGAAAAAGGAAACTAAGCCGTCTCGGTTCACAACTAAGGCGCTTTAGTTGTTTATCCATGTAAGTAATGGTCACTTTTCGATAATTTTGCAATTGAACATGTACATCAAATGCCCATACCAATGTTAAGAAAGGCTGATACGAAAGGGCAAGTTGAAAGCCTCCTAATGAAGATTAACATTTTAAACAACATTTACATTATTATATTCATTAATTATCATCATTGGACTATCTAGTTATAGATTATTATCTTATTTTGCTATATAACTATGCTAAAATATGATTGAATGCAACCTTTTTTGTAATTTATTATTATCGAGTTATCTAATCTAGCTCTAGTTTTGACACAATATATATATATATATATATATATATATATATATATATAATATATATATATATATATGATTTGTGTATTTAAAATCTAATTGTAGACCAGAATTAAAATATTTGAATCACAATATATACTTGTTAGTGGATTACTATATAATTTAGATTCCAACTCTGTTTTGATATTACAATTACAATTTCAATTAAAACATAATTTTTGTGCTATAATAAGTTTAGAATGCAGATTAATAGTTCAATGATAGTTATTATTAAATATTATAATTTAAATATTTATTATGAGTGTAATTATATAATTTGTAAATTCTATTATATGTTGATTAAAATAAGTATTCTTGTGTGTTATAATGTTAAAAGAAACATTTTTTTTGGTAGGTGAAAAATTTTCATGGGATTAAATTAGTTAGACACCTCTAGGATTAGTCGATTCAAATAGTTGGATATTTGTATTACCAAAATAAAAAAGTAATTATTTTTTACCAATATTTCATCACTCCTAACTAAGAATAAGATATATTTTACAAATTTACAATTATGTTTTAATTCTTTTATTATCATATGCTAATATACTAGATTGTGCATAAATGTTAAGTAGTATCATTAGGATATTTTCAAGACACTTAGATTGCTTTTTGGTAAAGTATAATCAGTTTTGTAATGTAATCAGGATTATATTACGAAATTAATTACTTTATTTGATATCATTTTAAAATTATAATTAATATAATCTGTATTACAAAAGCTAGTAAAAATATTGTAATCTAGATTACAAGGCTAAGAACTTGTAATTTAGATTACATTATTATAGACTCAATTATATTATAAATTGAATTACATTACTCCTAATCAAACGCAACGTATAAATGAAAAGCAATGAGCCAAATATAATTTTAAAGTTTAAAAAGCTATAAATATTTAAATGTAAACATAATAATGCAAAATAATCATAAAGCTCCAAACATTTTTTAAATAAGTGCATGGCTCCTCGCTTCTTTTTTTAAATTGAAGTCCAATTAAAAAAACTTATATGTCGGAATTAATTTTAAAAAACCAAAAATTCTATAATTTAATATTAACATTAATACACATATACATCATAAAAATAAAAAGATATTTAGAAAAAATATTAGTCAAACTATATATATCTTCAATTTTTTTTTTCAAAAAAGAGTATAAATTTAGTTTAAAAGGAAAAACATGAATTTACAGGTTCTGGGTTCGAAAACTAGAAATAAATTTAATATATAAGAAATAATAAAAAATTTAATTAGAATTACATTTTATAAGAATTAAATATTATATTATATATTTTTTAATAATCCAAATATCGACGTGTTCGAATCCAAAATTTCCATCCTTATACATTTAATTAAATCTTACCCCGTTAAAAGATAAATAAAAATATAAAACATGGTAATTTAATTTTAAAATATAACTTATATAATAAATTAGTATTTTTAAATATATAGAGTAAATTTATGAGAAATTATAAAGTAGATGATAAATCTAATAATTAATTTTAAAAAATAAGCTTACGAAATTAAGTACGGAATAAGAGGGTGGTGGGAGGGATCCGCGTCCCATGCGACCACCTCGATGCTAATTAACGCGGCGCGAAGCTAAAAAAAGGTATCAAAATGAGGATGGAGGAAAACAAGATCGCCTTCGTTTCCCACGTTCGATCTCCGACCACCATCGGAATCCGTCGTTTCTTCGCTAGCAAAGACTCCTCTCCTTTTCGATCCTGTAACAGGCATTAGGATCTGATATCGAGGAGCAGAGGGAGCACGGGGGAGGAATTAAAGCGATAGATAAAGGATGTTCAAGATGCATCGGTACAGGTCCGACAGATTCGGGGATAAGGTCGAGTTCAAGTTCTCCAATCTGCAGGTTATAAAGGTATGTATTTCCTTTTCCCCTTTCTCATTGGGATTTTTTCCTCTTCTCTTTCGGTTGTTTGCCTGCCTTGGACTTGGGGATTGGCATTGTCATTGGCATTGGTGCAGGCTTTAATTCGTCCATTTTCCATCTGATTCCGTTGATTAATTCCTGATAGAGGAAGTATAGGAAGAGATTTCATTCTGCAATCTACTTGCAGTGGTGGGCAATGTCAGTGCCGGGAAAGAAATGTGAGCTGTGGATTGGGGAGAAATTTGGTGAAGTTCTATTACGTTAGATTGAAAAACAAAGCCACCTCATTTAATTAAAAGAACGAAACAAAACGATGAATAATCGTATGCATATTTCATTCTTTAAGCAAAATAGAGGTGTCCATGATCTGCATGGGTGGCTGGGACCTCGAGATTTCTGTACCATGCCTATACAACCAATGACGTTACCGTACCCAACGTAGGCCAGAGTCTAGTTGGCTGTGTGCTCGTTCTGGGGAAGACTCAAGCCCAATTTAAGATTAATTATATTTTTTAAAATACAAAAAATAAAAATTCAAAAAAGTGAAAGAATTAAAAAAAGAAAAGCATAAACAAATTGATATTTAGATAAACACACTATTACATCTTAATTAACTGTAATACAATAGCAACCATCAATTTAATATAACATAAATATTACATCTCAAATTTGTATAAAATATCATACCAAAAAATTGAGAAAAATATTTATATTTATAATTCATAAAAAACATAATTAATATTTTAACATAAAAATAGAAAAATAAAACAAAATGCAAAATAAGAAATGTTCAAAATAAGGAAAAATTGTAAAAACAAAAACAAAATCAAAATCAAAAAGGGGAAATTTTAGTAATTAATAAAATACAAACAATTAATTCAAAATGAATATTAAATCTTAAATTTATACAAGAATCAAGGTCAAATTTAAGAAAAAAATATTTATATTTATAATCCAAACTTAACCTTTGACCTTCCAACTGGATCGCCTATTTACCTTCCTTTATGAGGATTGTGATTATTGTAGTTTTAGATACCTTATATTTGCTTTTACTTGCCATGTGTGAGGTGAAGGTAGGTTGTGTCATACTTGCTACTTGTGATATGGTAATAGTATGCCCCTGCTATATCACTCACTCACTCACACTACGTCAGACTACATTAGCTCTACCCATCTTTATTTTGTAAGAGTTCCTCTACATCCTCCTTTAAACACGACTTCTCATGTTGTTGACTTTACTTCCCGCACTAAAATATGATTTGGATACTAATAGACATTGGGATGATTAGTATGTCACGAGCCATGACAACTAAGATAGGATATATAGATGCATTTCTTTTCCATAAATTTAATATATTTAAGTCTTCACAATTTTCTCGGTTACCTATATAGCAACTAAATGAAGGGGAGCCTTGGCTGCGCAACGGTAAAATTAGTGCCGTCTAACCTAATGATCATAGGCTCTGAGACTCTGATATGAACTCAAGGAAAAATATATCTCATAAACCCACAACAAGTTGAAGAAAGAAAGAAGGAAAGTTTGAATCGTTAAGATGGATGAAAAGAACCTCGACCCAATGCTTAAGAAAGCACAAACCTTAGGTATAAGAGATGGAAGATGCCACAACTTTGGGATTTAGATTGATTAATCTTTGAACGCCACAAGGGAATAAGTTCTAATTCAATGAAAAACAAACAAGTGAGAGCCTCACCATGTTTAAGATTGAAACAAACTAAAAGTTACATGTGTGGCTACCACCCCCTTTATTTATAGCTATAGGGTGATCTAAAACCCTAAAAGGCCAAAAAGAAACTTATTTAGGAAATCCTATGTAGACTACATAGCTAGTTTGGGATTAAGTCACCATTACAATCTAAATATAGGTAGAACTTGAGCAGCCTAAAAATCAAAATTGTTCCTACTACATAGAAATGAGACTTGCTAATTAAGCCCATCTAAGCCTTGAATTAGGTTGACTAAGCCACATGACTTTCTCTTTGTTAAGCTTCAATTGTAGCTTTAGCCTTAACATCATCAATTAGCGCATTAAGTGTTTCCTTTATCATTTTAGCCTTAAGCCTTATAATTGGGCCTCTTGTGATGTATAATGGATCATTAAGAACATCTAGAGAGGGATGCTCCTTTTCTTCCATGGCCTTAGCTTGAACCCCATCCTTAGCTTGTTGGGTCGCAACTTGTTCCCCATCTTTGACTCCATCATTCCCCCTCTCCTCAAAAGGGTTCACCCTCGATCTTCATTACCTGCATCAAAGGGAGAAATATCATAAACATTGAATCTGTAACACTCACATTATAATCATTTGGCAAGTCAAGCTTGTAAGCATTATCATTGATTAGAGCAATGACTTGAAATGGACATCTCCTTGTGAGTGCAATTTAGCAAGATGCTTAGTGAGGAACATATTTTTTCTCATATGAACGCAAACTCAATCCCCAAGTTCAAGGATCACTTTTTTTTCTTCCCTTGTTAGCTTGCAAAGCATACTATTCAGTCCTCTTTTCGATCTGCAACCACACTTTTTCCTGCATTTGCCTCACCAACTCTGCTTTTCGTGTACCATCTAAACTAGCATGCTCAGAGATAGACAAAGGTGGCAAATCCAAAGGAGTTAAAGGGTTGAACCCATTACCACTTCAAAAGGTGAAAAATTAGTAGTAGAATGTATAGATATATTATTTGCAAATTCAATGTGTGACAAATAGTCTTCGCAACTTTTTAAATTCTTTTGAATGATAGCTCACAATAAAGTAGATAAAGTTTGATTTACTACCTCAGTTTGTCCATCTGTTTGTGGATGACAAATTGTAGAAAACAAAAGCTTGGTGCTCAACATGCCCCATAATAGCTTAGGAACTTAACATCACGATCTGATACTATGCTCCTCGACACTCTATAAAGCCATCTCTAAAGAATAGATTAACAATATGATTAGCATCTTCTATTTTCCTACAAGGAATAAAATGAGTCATTTTAAAAAATCAATCCACAACCACAAAATTAGAATCCATATCTCGTTTTGACCTAGGTAATCCTACGACACAGTCCATGGAAATATCAACCTAAGGTTCGCTAGGAATTGGTAAAAGTGTATACAATCTATGAGATAAAGATCTAGATTTTGCTTGCTACATTTGATACACTTATCACAATACTTGACTATATCTCGTTTCATATGAGGCTAAAAGAAATACTCAACCAAAACTTTTTCTTTACTCCAAGATGTCTTATTAGTCTCGTATCATGAGCCTCTTGGACTAATAATTCCCCAATCAACAATTAGGCACCCACAATCTATTCATCCTAAAAAGGCATCCTTCATGCCTATAAAACTTTCCAAATGCAACATGTTCATAAACTTCAAACACATTTTCCTAACAATCTAGTATTCAAAGTAAAGATTGAGGTATATCTTCAAGACAAAGCATCTGCGGCAGTGTTTTCCATACCTCATTTATACTTCATCACATAAGGAAATGATTCAATGAAATTTTGCATGATGTCTGTTCAACTTACTTTGGCTCTTCCAATGCTCCAATGATTCATGATCAGTGTGAATGACAAACTCTTTGGGCCACAAGTAATGCTCTAAGTCTCTAAAGCCCTCACCAATGCATACATCTCTTTATCATAAGTCATATAGTTCAAAGCTACTAGTTTCTCACTAAAATAAGCAAGGGGTCATCCTTCTTGTATTAATTCAACTCCAATACCTATTCCTGAAGCATCACACTCAAATTAAAATTTTTTAGCTAAGTTAGGTAATGCAAGTAATGATGTAGAACTTAACCTCTCCTTAAGTAAGTTGAAAGCCAAATCTTGTTCACTACCCCAATGAAACCCAACATTCTTTTTAACAACTTTAGTCAAGGGTGTAGCTAAATTACTAAAGTTCTTAACAAACCTCCTATAGAAACTAGCTAACCCATAAAAGCTATGTACCTTAGTTATGGTTTTTGGCGCTGACCATTCTTCATGAATAGGCTTAACCTTCTCTTCATCAACTGCTATTCCCTTAGCACTAACAATATAACCAAGAAACACAATCTGATTAGTGCAAAAAGAATATTTTTGAAGGTTAGCATATAACTTTTTATTTTGCAAAACAAGTAGAATTTTTTGTAAATGATTGGGATGCTCATCTAAGTTTTTTCTATAAATCAAGATGTTATTAAAATATACTACAATAAACTTTCCAATATAAGCACCCAAAATATGGTTCATTAATCTCATGAAAGTACTAGGTGTAGTAGTTGGCCTAAATGACATGACTAACAATTTATACAAATCATAACTAGTCTTGAAGGCAGTTTCCCATTTAGCTCCCTCATAGATGCGAATTTGATGATAACCACACTTCAAATCAATTTTAGAGAAAATGCAAAAACCATGTAATTCTTCTTGCATATCATCTAAACTAGGAATATGATGACGATACTTTATTGTAATCTTGTTGATAGCTCTACTATCAATGCATATTCCCCAAGTTCCATCCTTCTTAGGCACAAGCAAAATAGGAATTGCACAAGAACTTAAACTTTCTCGAACATACCATTTTCTGATAAACTCTTTAACTTACTTTTGAAGCTCCTTTATCTCCTTGGGATTGTTTTTGTAGGTTGGACGATTAGGAATTGTTGCACTTGGGATGAAATTAATTTGGTGTTCTATTCCCCTAAGTGGTGGCAAACCATTAGGAACATCACCAAATTCCTACAAAAGAGAGTTAACAACATTAGGCAAAGTAGGGTTAAGATTGTTAGTGTTGAAATAAGCTTCCTTGTACAAAAGTAAAATCATTGCCTATTGAGAATAAAAAGCTCTCTTAAAGCCTCTCTTTCTTTTGCATAAAAACTCCCTTTTTCCTCTCTTGCTCTTGAAAATTTTCTTCTTTTTCGTTTTCATTTTTTTTCCCATTCCTCTCGTCCTTACTTTTTTCTTTCTCATACTCCTTTTTTCCACTTTTTTTTCTTTTGTTATTCTCTTTTTTCTCTCACATTCATTTTTTTCACTCTCATTTTTTTATCCATCTTTATATACTTGGCTAGGAGTTAATGGTGCAAGAGTTACAAGTTTACCGTGATAACAAAAGAATAGTTATTTTCAAACTCATCGTGCATTACCTTCCTATCAA
Organism: Boesenbergia rotunda; assembly: GCA_024364735.1. NCBI lineage: Eukaryota > Viridiplantae > Streptophyta > Magnoliopsida > Zingiberales > Zingiberaceae > Boesenbergia > Boesenbergia rotunda. The sequence goes on along the minus strand of JAGFNQ010004376.1, from coordinate 328,373 downwards.
ACTGCCATGGTCTATATAATAGCAAATGACATGCAACATTGACACTACATCACAAAGCACCTCATCATTTTTTTAAAATAATAACGAGCACTTTGTTTCATAAATTAGATAATAAGGCAAAAACCCACGTACAAACAACACTTGAACCACTCCAACCAAACAAGTACAAATACATAAACTTGAATATTCTTCATAGCAAAAATAAGTAAAACTTATTTCATTGGTGCATGCATCATCTTCTAACACTTGATTTCTTTCAATCCATAAGCGAAATATAGGAAGGTTGGTTCAACTGAGCCATCCATGTAGTATGCAAGAACAACACTCGCATCATCGTGCATGTCCTCGCCTACAAAAAATTGCAGATCTTTGAGCTTTGGAAGTAGAAACTTTGTGGCTCCTTCGATATGTTTCTTGAATAGTTCTTGCTTTTCCTCATCTAGTTTAGGTGTTAACAGCTTGATGTACCGCTTAATGAAGGTCACAAACTGTTTTTTATCAAATGCAGGTTGTTCCTGAAGTCTAAAAGTGTTGACTATGTCGACAACCTTAATGGCACTATCATCAACACCTTCATCTTCTCATCCCCCTTCGGTTGAAGGGTTTGCACCAATGTCTACGTCAACAGCTCCTTTGACTACCCACTTCCCTTCAACCTCCCAGAGCATCCCATTTTCAATTTCCTTGTATGGGAATGAGTCAGACAAGAGCTCATCACCAGAAAGGATATCCTGATAAACCAACATGATGCCCGAGATGAGTTGATCGAAACCTCACGCAAAGAATAGGAGGAAAGAGGCGGCGTGAGGAAGAGGGATCTAGGATGTTATAAAGTCTAGGATGTTTAGTGGTAGGTAAACTTAATTTCTCAACCAAAACAATGCTAGCTATATTAGTGCAACTTCCCCATCTATAATTATACTACATACCCTGTCTTTAATGTGACAGCAGGTATGAACGATCTAGTCTAGTTGTTCTTCATCTTCTTCCTTCACTTGCACATTTAGAGCATGCCTAGTGAATTTGACTTCACCTTCAATGAATACTCTTCTCCATCACTGTCCATTAATTGTGCAAGACATTATCATCAACAGTCTCAATTTTAATATCATTATTTTGTCCCAAAATCATACTCCTTTTTATTAAGACATTGTGATGCAATATCTCCCTTCCTAAGCACATAAAGCATTTAATTTCTCCATTTCTCAAAGATTGGATACCTTCATTACCTTTGACCAAAGTAGAACTTGCATCTTTATTCTTAGAAAACTCGGTCTTACGCTTAGAAGCAACTTTATAATTTCTTTTGCTCTAGTTAGATTTCCAAGTGGATGAGAACTCTGTCCACACTTGGTTGAACCCTTCCTTTTGAGTTGCCTTTCAACTTTCATGGACATATGCACTATATCCTCAAGCTCCATATAATGTTGCAACTCTACTACATTTGTAATTTCTAGATTCAAGCCTTGCAAAAATCGTGCTATGGTTGCTTCTCAATCCTCCTCCACATTGGCCAAAATCATAGCAATCTCCATCTCTTTGTGGAATTCCACCCTTGGGTCAGGCCTTGTAGCCGTTGGTACAAATGTTGATAGTAATGTGATGGAATGAACCTCTTTGTCATAATAGATTTCATCTCCTCCCATGTGTCAATGAGTCTCTCTCGGTTTCTTCTCCTGCTTGGAACAATTTGATCCCACCAAATAATAACATAATTAATAAACTCAACAACAACAAGTTTTACCTTCTTTTCAGAATAGTTATAGCAATTAAACTCTAGTTCCACTTTCTTTTCCCATTCCAAATATGCTTTTAGATCACTTCTACTCAAAAATGAAGGAATTTTCATCTTGATATTTTCTAAGTTTCTATCAACATGATCATTTATCCTTCCTCTTGTTCTAGCATGACTAGATTTGTCACTAGCAGCTCTATCATCAATGTTCTCAGAAACAACATCTTCATCATCATTGTTGTCATGAATATGTTACCTAGCTCTTGTGTAGGAACTCCACCAACTCGGCTACTTTGCAATCCAATAATTACAACATCTTGTCTCTCCAATATATCTAAGATCTGACTAAATTTCCATGCACTCTTAAGTGTGGTGTTAAGGCACGTTGTTCAAGTGATTCTCCAAGCCTCTTCCTCTCCACTTGGCTCCATTAAAGTAAATCACTCAACTCACTAAGATTAGCTCTTTAAAGAACTTAAAATTGAGGTAATTCTCTTTAAGAGTTCATTGACTAATAGAAAAATTCCAATGGCATAGAATAATGATAAGGATAAAGAATAGAATTGAAAGAGGATTGTAACTTATCATAATTGATAAACTTGAATTAAGTGTTGAAAGGAAAATGCTATAATTGAATCTAGGTAGGTGCAAGAATTGAATTTAGACAAAACTTAAGAGAAATGTGGAATTGAAAAAAAAAAGATACTTGAAATAAGTGTTGAAAGGAAATTTGCGAAAATTTAATCTTGGCAGGTGCTGGAATTAAATCTAGGCAAATACCAGAATTGAATCTAGGTTGAACTTAAAGAAAATGTGAAATTGAAAGTTAAAGATACTTAAGACAAGTGTTAAAAGGAAATTTGCCAAAATTTAATCAAGGTAAAATGTAAAGAAAATGCAGAATTGAAAGATAAAGAGCAGTAGAAGGAAATATAAGTATACAAATAACAAAAATAAAATAAGTCTATTTCTACTCTCTCTTTTATTTCTTTTCTTGTTATTTTTTCCAATTTGTTTATAAATTTCAGCCTCCCTTTTTTTTCTTGTCCTTTTTTATATTTATCGAAATCATAATTTTTTTTCTTTTCTTTTTTATAGTAACAAGGCAAATAAGTCTTGCTAAGATTGGAATGATGACAATAAATATCAAAAGATGAACAACCTAGATAAAAATTATGGCAAAGATTCAAGCACATAAAAAGGATAACTAAATCGATATAGAAACTGATGTGAACCCAAAGAGAAGGATATCTCATAAACCCACATGTTGAACAAAGAGAAAAAGAAAAGTTTAAATCGATAAGATGGATAAAAAAAACTTAGGTCCAATGCTTAAGAAAGCACAAACCTTAGGTATATAAGATGGAAGACGCTACAACCTTGGGGTTTAGATTGATAAGTTTTTGAACGTCACAAGGGAATGTCTTGATAAGTTCTAGTTCAATGAAGATTCAACAAGAGAGAGCTTCACCATGCTTTAGATTGAAACAAACTAAAAGTCACATGTGTGGCTGCCATCCCCTTTATTTATAGCTGTAGGGTGATCTAAAAACCCTAAGGGTGTGTTTGGTTCAAGTTATCAGATATAACCTTATGTGATTACCAAGTAATAACATAACCAAGGTAATGGGGAATGAAACATAACCTGAAGTTGTTTGTTCAATTTAGTAATCAATAAATATTGTTTGTTGGAGTAATAGTCTATGACATAACTATTATTTTACCGTATTACCTTTAGTTAAATTAGTATAATATATTATTGCTTATAATTTAAATAAAAAGTAGATTATTTATACTTTGTACATTGGCCGTCCGGTGGTCCAGCTGTCGTTTCGTTGTCGCCAATAATGGAGCCTTCTCGTTTAGCTTGTGGTCTCTAACCACGAATAATGGTCGGCCGCCGGCGGTGGTCGCCAACCGTCGTCAGCCGTTAATAATGGTCGCCGGCCGCCGGCCCCGGTGACCGTCGACGACCGCGACGGTCGGTGGTCGCTGGCCGCGGCCGCCGACGCCGTCAACGTCAGTGTTTGGCGGTCAGCGCCGGCGGTGGTCGTCCGCCATCGTTGCCGGTGGTCGCCCGTGAATAATGCCTCTTTTGCTAAGGTAAATATTGGAGGATAATTTTGGAAAAATAAGTTTTATAACCCCGGAATCAAGAAAAACTTTACTTTCCTAAGGTTTTTCGATTCCGGGTTGCATGCCCCTTTTGCTGACGTGTCAGACATCAATCATTACTTGGGAATCGCTGATTATCTAAACCAAACAAGATTTTTGTTGATAACCTTGGATGGATAACCAAGGTTATCAAGGATAACCCCCAACCAAACGCACCCTAAAAGGCCAAAAGAAACTTATTTAGGAAATCCTATGTAGACTACATAGCTAGTTTGGGCTTAAGTCACCATTACAACCCAAATAAAGGTAGAAATTAAGCCTACAAATCAAAATTATCCTTATTACATAGGAATGAGACTTAAGCAGCTAATTAAGCCCATCTAAGCCTTGAATTAGGTTGATTGAGTCGCATGCCTTCTTTTTTTGTCAAATCTACTTCAATTATAGCTTTGTCCTTAGCATCTTTGATTATCACATTAAGTAATTTTTAAAGTCTTTTTAGCCTTAGCCTTTGTAATTGGACCTCCATTAATGTATAATGGATCATTAAGAACATTTAGAGTGGGATGTTCCTTTTCTTCCATAGCCTTAGCTTGAGCCTCGTCCTTAGCTTGTTGGGTCACAATTTGTTCCCCATCTTTGATCCATTAAGTTCAAGTCACGGAAATAACCTCCTGTGCATATAATAGATCCTTCTCCGGAACTCGTATTGACGAAACTTCGTGCATGAGCTACCCTTTTACCTATAAATGCTAAATAGAAACTAAGTTCATTGCCTTATTTTGACTCGAACAAGCATTAGCTTGATGAAATGTAAGCATTATGTGTTGACTTCTGCAAGAAGAAGGTACTGGAGGCCACGGGACTAGTCAATGACCATACCTTTCGCAGTAAATTGTATATGTTTCATTTAATATTTTATGTTTAATATATTTTGTTGTGCATTTTTAAATTCTAAATTTTATCAAATTCAATTATAATTTATAAAAACTACATATTTAATTTTAAAATCTAAAATTAGCTACACAAATAGCATAAAAAATAGTAGAAATATACTGTCTTCTATAACTCTAATGGGTTCATGAAAGGTTAAAAACAAATACAGCCCGGTGAATCAAGCTTCCACCAATGTGAAGTTCGGGGAAGAATCAGACTACATTGAGTCTGTTATACACAACCTTACCCTTTATTGTAGGAGACTGTTTCCGTGATTTGAACCTATGGCTACCAACCGGTATCGCAACAACTTTACCTTGTGCCAAGACTCCTCTTCATGAAAGGTTATTATTTCTAATTTTTTAATAAATAACTAATATTACATAAAGCATAAAACATGTGCAAAGCTTCTAAAGATTACATGTATTCTTAACATATAATCAATCATTATCTTGTATAGGTTAGCATTAAACCTAGCTATACATTATTGATTTTTAAAGGATGCTTAAATTGTAAAGATGATTTCAGTGTAAGGTAGCTTGATTTTCGCCCATGCAATATATTAGAGCATATTTTTTTATATTATTTGTAACATGTGCAACATTTATTATTTTAAGCTCTTCTTTTATACAAAATCTCAAAATGTAACAAATGCAATGAATATGGAAAGATCTTTCCTACATTATTTTTTTTAAAACTAGCTATTGCAAAATCATAATTTTAATTCCTATATCCATAGAGTTTGATGATTAAATAAATCTTAATAGCATTGTAACTCATGCAACATTTTCATATATTACCTTAAGTCCATATGTTTAGGATATGACAAATGCTATGAATATGAAAAAATCTCTCATGATATGATTATTTTTTTAAAAAAATAACTATTGTAAAATTATTATTTGTTGCATTATCAAATATAATTGGAAATTTTTATTAAATGTAATTAAAAATAAGTAACATTGAAAAGATGGGTAGAAATAAAATGGCCAATATCTGGAAATTTAAAACTCTCAAAATAAATTCTTCTTTTTTTTTTGAAAAGGTTCATGTATTAAAATGTGCAGTGAGGGAGATCCTTCACTTAGCACATGTGAGCGAAAACTACATCCGATCAGCCCCTTTTCATGGGCGGACATCAAAACATCCCTTATCCTCACAACCCACCCATGGGCAACACCTTACACAACTTCACTACCCACACGAGCAACACATCACACACAAGACATCACAAAGCAACCCATGTTGGGCGAAAATCACAAGAGCACATCCACACATAGCAACCCACATTTGCATTTGTTCCACCTTGAGGTTATCTTGAGGATAAGTCCACGAATCGGTGCACATGAATCTGGATCTTCCGAAAAGCGTCTTCTATGTTGGTCGGTGCCCCCTCAAATATGCATTTGTTCCTTGTCCGCCAAATAAGATAAATTGCACTAGAGATGGCAAGATACCGTGCTTTGACCATTCTTCCTTTTCCTTTATACCACTGTACCACTACTTGGAGAAGCTCTTCCACCTTCATAAATCTGAATTTTATGCCCAACCATTGTTTTATCCTTTGCCACAAGGTATTAGCATGAGAACATGCAAAGAAAAGATGATCTATTGACTCCTCCGTTTGTCGGCACATCAAACAAAGTTTGTTTTCCACATAATCCATTCTATTCGCCGTATGCAACTTCCTTTGTGCAAATAACCACATAGTGACTTGGTACTTTGGCATGATTTCCGGCCTCCATAATGATCCCACCCAATGTGGTTTGTCAATAGATCCTTTGAGAAACTCATATGCCTTACTTACTCCTTCACTTCTTGATGCAAACCATTCTATAAACTTCATATTTGCTTGGCCAACCCCATTTGATTTCAACCGAATCTTCTCTCTAATCTCTATTAGCCTTTTTATTAATGGAGAGTCACTTGGTTTTGCTTCCCACGCCCAAAAATCAGCCCTTTATATATTGTTGGTGCACCCATTTTATCCATAACGACTCCCTTCTTGTTTGGATCTCCCATAGCATCTTACAAAGTAATGCTTCATTCCATGCTAATGGGTCTCTTAGCCCCAAACCCCCATTTTCCTTTGGCAAACATACCTTATTCCATGCAATGAGTTGGCACTTGGAATCCCATACAAACAATCGAAAAAGAACCTTGATCTTCTCAATAACCCCAATTGGAATAGTGAGTACAGATAACCAATAACACTCCACCCCTTGAATAACCGTCTTGACCAACTCCAATCTTCCGGCACGTGATAGAGTCTTCTTAGGCCATGCATTCATTCTTCTTGTGATCGCTTCCAAGAGTGGATCATAATTTGCAATATGTAGTTTCTCCGCTGCTAGAGGAATGCCCAAGTATTTGAACGGAAAAGACCCTTCTTGAAATCCAAGAATATGCAATAACCGCCCCTTGGTGTTGCTATCCACCCCGGCCATGAAAACTTGTGATTTCATAGGATTAGCTTTGAGTCCCGCTTCACATCCGAATTCCTTCAAACAGCCCGCAAAAAGCCCGGTTGAAGATTCATCGGCACGTGAGAAAAGCATCAAGTCATTCGCATATATCAAGTGTGTAATACCAACCTCTTTGCACCTTGGATGGAAGTGAAAAGAGGGCTGATCGGACACTACTTTTATCTTCTTTGATAGCACTTCAATACATAATCCGAAGAGTAGAGGAGAAATAGGATCACCTTGCCTCAATCCCCTTCTTCCACTAAAGAAACCATAGACACTCCCATTTAAAGAGATGGAGTAGGAAGTTGTAGTGATACATTCCTTTATCCAATTGCAATATTGTTGGGGAAAACCAAAACCAACAAGAACATTCATTAAGAAATCCCAATTCACCATATCAAATGCCTTCTTTAGATCAACTTTTATCATGCATCTTGGAGAGATTCTTTTCCTTGTGTACTTCCTTAGTAGTTCTTGTGTGAGGAGGACATTATCACCAATATTCCTTCCTTGGACAAAAGTCACTTGAGCCGGATCCAATAAGAAATCCAATACTGTAGAAAGTCGGTTTGCCAATATCTTGGTAATCACCTTATAGAATACATTGCAACAAAAGATCGGCCTATAATCCGTTACACTAACTGCATGATCCCCTTTCGGCACTAGAGATATCAAGGAATGGTTCCATTGTCTCAACAATTTTCCCACCTCAAAGAACTCTTTTACCGCTGTAGTAAAATCATCTCCAACTATATCCCATGTAGAAGTAAAGAATTTCGCACCAAACCATCCGGGCCGGGGGCTTTTTCACTTCCATAAGTCTCCCAATATCAATCAAGTCCTCCCATAGAGATCTACGATCCACCACGGAATGGAGTCCATAAATAAAAGTAACAAAGAAGCCAATTTCCGAAATCCGGCATCGAATATAGCAATGTATAAGTTGCACCGATGTGCGAATCACCTCCACTTTCGTTCGCTGCATGTCCCAAAGAAGCACAATGTGCTCATGATCAAAAGTATTGAAGTTATGCACATAACCCATACCTGAGAATTTCCTTTGTAAAATTCACTTATGCAAATTTTACAAAGGAAATTCTCAGGTATGGGTTATTTGCATAACTTCAATACTTCTGATCATGGGCACATTGTCCTTCTTTGGGACATGCAGCGAACGGAAGTGGAGGTGATTCGCACATCGGCGCAACTTATACATTGCTATATTAGATGTCGGATTTCAGAAATTGGCTTCTTTGTTCTTTTATTTATAGGCTCCATTGCGTGGTGGATCGTAGATCTCTATGGGAGGACTTGATTGATATTGGGAGACTTATGGAAGCTAACTCGAGTGCATGGATGGTTATAGGGGACTTTAATTCCATCTTATCCATTCATGAGAAGGAAGGTGGCTTGCCGATTAATAATTATGAGATGCGGGATCTTCAAAGGTTTTCTCATATATGTGGTATGGCGGATCTTAGATCTATTGGATGTCGATATACTTGGACTAACGTGGAGGTCTCTTGCAAGTTAGATAGAGCAATGGTTAACTCCCCTTGGCTTCTTAAGGACTTTGATGCGTATGTGGACTTCTTGGTGCCGGGATGCTTATCGGATCACTCTTATGTCATTGTGCATATATTACCCAAGGATAGACCACCTAAGAGAGCTTTCAAATTCTTGAATATGTGGACTCTACATGAGGATTACAAGAAGATAGTCGAAGAAGTATGGGCAGCCCCGGTTTTTGGACATGCTCAATTCATCCTAAGAAGCAAGTTGCAACGATTGAAGGGAAGATAAAGAAAGCTGAATAAAAACCACTTTGATCATATTTCAGAGAAAGCAAAGAGGGTGAATGAAGCTCTAGAGGAGGCTCAAAGAGTGGGACTTTCGGGGGGCACATTCCCTCCTAATTATAGTGACATCCGAAGAAAGACAATATAACTTGCGGAAGCGGAAAAGCTATTCTATCAACAAAGAGCCAAGAATGTATACTTGAGAAGTGTGGATAAATGCACTAAATTCTTTCATAATGTGGTCAAAAGGAACAACAAGAGGAATGCCATCATAACACTCAAGAAAAGGAATGGTGATCAAACAACTAGTTTGGGTGAAGTAGCGGAAGAGTTTATTGATTGTTTCCATGGCACACTTGGGCAAAATGAAGAGTGTGCGCATATGGACAGCAGCTCAATGTCGGGTAGACGCCTTAATAGAAGTCAAAGGGAAGACTTAACCAAGCCGGCAAGTGTGGAAGAGATAAAAAAGGCGCTACATGACATTGGAAGTGACAATTATTCTTCTTTAGATAAGTCAACTGTCGTCAACTCAATGTGTAGTGTAATATATATATAACTGTGCATTATGAATACTACTCTAACATTAGAGTTGGCTACAAGTAAAAATATTAATTAAAATTTCTTATGTCTTATTTTGCAAATAGACTCTTCATTTTTCAAATTATGCCAAATTAAAAATTAGGCTTTCGAATCTTTATTTTTGCATTTATAGATTGTGCCACTTGTCTCCATCCACTAAAATTTGATACACTTTTGATTCTTCCCAATTGAATTAGAGCAAAACTATATTTACCAAACCATGCTCAGGAGATTGCTTTAACTCAGTTAACTATATTTACATCAAAGAACATAATGTTATCAGCAAGAAACATTGGAAGTTGCTCCATATAAACGTTCCATCACTATGAAGGACAACATTCTTTATATTTAGTTAATGTTAGGTCATTCTAAGGGTAGCTTATCTATGTGAAGTGTGGTCAATTGACCCCAAAAGAATTCAGAACCCTAGTAATTTGAATTTGAGCCACTACAAGGTTCTGAATTCTATATGTAAAATTATTCTTAGTAAAATTCTATACATGCATCAATTTAAGCCTTATGTGAGAAAAAATTAGTATTTTGTGTATACAAGAGACAAAATGAGGAGAAAGACAAAAATGATAGAGAACTCAGATTTTAAATTATGGTACATAGAAAGGAGTGAAATAAGAAACGGAGTAGACGTTATTGTAGATAGTTGATTAAAGGATGAACTTATAGGAGTAGTTAGAAAGGGGATAAAATTATAGCTCTCAAGATAGTAGTGGAGAAAGAAACTATTAATGTAATTAACATATATGCACCTCTAGTAGGAATTATATGAAGACACCAAATTAGGTTTTAGGACGACCTAGATGAGGTATTATAAAATATTTGCCAATGAAATGATTTTAATAGATCTAAATGAGCATGTCGGAGTGAAAAATGAGAAATATGATGGGGTGCATGAGTCTATGGGTTTGGAACAAGAAATAAAGAAGGAAAATTATATTGGATTTTGCGATAGTATATGATCTTACACTAGCTAATATGTTTTTTTAAGAAAAGAGAAGAACACTTGGTCACGTTCAAAAGTGGGAATAATAAATCACAAATTGATGTTCTTATGGTTAAGGAGGATAAAAAGATTTGTAAAGATTACAAAGTCAAAACTTAACTATCAAATATAAGTTAGTAGCATTGGACATACGCCTAAACATATAGTATCAATAGAAGAAAAATATGCATGATTTCTAAATTAAGTGGTGAAAGTTAAGGGATAGGAAGCAAAACATATTTAAGGAGAGGGTAGGAGTATAAGTATTAGGAGAAATATACGACGATTTGAATATGACATGAGATAAGATGATATCAAAGTTGAAAATAGTAATAAGAGTGTACTCGATGAGTCAAAGGGACATGCACCACCAAGAATCTTGGTGGTGGAATGAGAAAGCACAATAGAAAGTAAAGAAAAACGAACAACCTAGAAGGTATTATAAAAGAAGCTTTAAATGTGATGCAAAATGGAAAAGTAGTTGGACCAGATGGTATTTAGATAGAGGTATGGAAGTGCCTAGAGAAATCAGGTATTGAATAACTTACATTGTTATTTTACCTTTATTAAAAATGAAAAAGATGCATTATCAATGGAGGATAAGTATTCTAGTTCCCTTATATAAAAATAAAGGAAAGGTACAAAATTGTGCAATCTACAGGAGTATTAAACTAATGAGTCATATCATAAAACTTTGGAAAAGTGTATTTAGAAAAAAGATTAAGGAAGGAGGCCATGGTAACTGAAAATTAATTTAGATTCATACTTCGAAGGTCAACAATGGAAGCTATACATCTTCTTTGGTAACTAATTGAAAAGTATTGGAAAGAAAAAGTAAGATCTACGCATGGTATTTGTTAACCTATAAAAAGCTTATGATAGAGTTCCAAGAGAAATTATATGGAAAATTCTAGAAAAGAGAGGTGTTAGCGTAACTTATATTGAACTAATTAAGGATATATATAAGGATGTAATGATAAGAGTGAAGACTTCAGGTAAATTAATCGAAGTGCTTCCTATAGAGATAGGGTTACATCAATGATTAACTCTAAGTCTCTATCTTTTTACACTAATCATGGACGAACTCACTAGAATCTAAGACACTGTACCATGGTGTATGTTATGTGCAGATGATATTGTTTTGTTAGATGAGACATGTGAGTAAATGCTAAACTCAAATCTTAGTGGGAAATGCCGAAAGTGAAAGGTTTTAGACTTATTAGAGTAAAGACATAATATATGGAATTAAGTTTAGCGATATTAGACGTAATCAGACAATTGTTAAAATAGTAGATGATGAGTTATCTTGAATTGAGAGTTTTAAGTATTTAGGATTATTTTTGTAAAATGATGGAGGGATTGAGAGATATCTTACATAGAATACAAGCAATATGATTGAAATGGAGGAGAACGCTAGGTGTTCTATGTAGGATCGAAAAACACTAGAAAGGGGTGGGGAATAACGTGTTGTTTTTCTAGTTTTAACACTTCTTTTACGTTCAAAGGTAAGAAGCAAAATAGAAACACAACAGAAAGACAACTTTGTTTTTACTTGGTTCACAACCTGAGATTGCTAGTCTAAGACCCGCGATATTTGATCACTTTCGATTGACAATCCACTAATTGTCTCTTTCTCAAAAGAGAAAGAGACTCATCTTACAAAAAGCTAAGGAATAATAATACGTTTACCATTCCTTTATAAGATAAAGCGAGAAGACAAAATGAATACAAATGAATATACTGACAAAGCAAAGAATCAGAGGTTGAGCATGGATGTCGAAGTAGTAGTTCGTTGTAGCATTGACATTTTAGAGCCAGGCGAGAGTAGGATCACTTGAGAATCAATGAAGAAGCCTCAGCTCGAGGGCTTCTTTTATTGACCTAGATTGGTTTACCGATACGCCCGATCGGTATCCACATTGCCATGGAAACCGGATCCAAATCCAGTCGATCGATCTACCGATCCCCGGGATCGGTCTACTGATCAAGCCTCTATCCAACCGCCTTCTTCCATGTCTGCATCTCGAAACTTATCCCCTGCCACATCAGCATTGTGGTCGTTATCTTTGACCGGTTCCTCTGCCACGTCATCTTGTCAAACTCTATCCCTTTGTCGTGTGATGACCCTTATCCTGTGTCACTTAAGCAATCCGAGACTCATCCAATCCACGTCGGATGCCACGTCAGCACACAGAAGGACTTGGCTGACACATTAGCGTTTGATCTAGGTCTATCAGTTGATTGATTTTGTTCAGTCTACCAATCTGGCCCATCTATCTACTGATCCGTACAAATAAGTTATCACAGTAATATTAAAAACATATATAATTGTGTCTAACAGTTAACTAACTATCCGATCTTGACTTCGGAATTCTAGTAATCCCCTTAGTCGGATCGTCTCTTAAGGCTATCCCCATAAAGAAGACTCGTCCTTACCCATTCCTCCTTTCGGAAGAATCACTCCACTCTAAGAGTTTACCTTAACTTATCATTGGCCAAACCTTTGGTTCTCCAAACCCAATTCGGCTTGCTTTGATCAGCATCTGATCACTTGACCCCAGGACTTTCTTTTGACTTGATCTCTGGTTCTCTCTGATCCATCAAGTCCTTGCTAGATGTTCAATCTACTGACCCATCTAGACTTGGCCGTATGATGTCCTTGAACTACTAAGGTTTACTTTGCCTAATATTCGGTCCACTTGACCTATTAAGGCATTAACTTGCCTAGTATCCGATCAACTTAACGTACTAGGACTTTCTAGGTTAAACTACCTGCACACTTGATTAGTCTTGTTAGATCACACTTAACCTTAACTTTGAACCTTTGTCAACATCAAAACATAGGTTCGATTATCTAGTGCTCCTTGCACTAACATTCTATATGATCGTAAAGTACCTCTAAAATTTAAAGCAAAATTCTACAAAATGACAGTTAGACTTGCTATGTTATATGGAGCTAAATATTGGTTTATAACTCGGGCATATGAGTATAAGATGAGAGTTGTAGAGATAAAGATGTTAAAGTGGATGTGTAGACATACGAGGATGAATATGATAAAAAATGAAAATATTAGAGAGAAAATCAGAGTTGTATCTATTGAGAAAAAATTCCGAAAGACACGTTTAAGATGATACAAACATGTAGTTAGATGACTAATAAATACTCCAATTAGGCGATGTGAAACTATGACAAATATGCACATCAAATGAGGAAGAGAAAGACAAAAAAAAGACTTGGTTAGCAACAATAAAATAAAATAAAATTTATTTAAATATAGATGATGATATAATAGGGGATAAAGCCCAATGACGTAGAAGGATCTATATAACCGACCCCACCTAGTGGGATAGGGCTTTGTTGTTGTTGTTGATATTAATTCATCCATAAATTTTATTTAAAATCAAAAATTGTATATAATATGTTCTTTTTGAGTTTCTAAGTAGATCATTTGATTTAACATGAATTAATCTTACATACAATCCTAGTGATCCATATGAGGCAAGTTGAGTCAAAATTTATCTCGACCAGGCTTGCTTATTATTGAGCTTCATTACAAATGAAAAACCAATCAATAAATGACAAATTTCTAAATATTGGTCTTTAAAAATTGTACGGGCTGAAAATGTAAGAAATAGGTGAGCAAAAGTAATTTTGTCATAGGATTGAGTTCATATAGTGAACACCTTAAAGTTGTCTATACCGTTTTTGCAATGATGAATCTTTCCTCAACCCTAATACCTAAATAGGCTGACCATCTCAAGAAAACCCATCCATTTACTCCAATATAAGCCCCATGTGCCATTCCATCTCAGCAAAAGGGCCATATTGGCTCTGCCATCTCAGGTGACTAAATTAAATACTCAAGTTTAGAAACTTTGCATTTCATTCATTTTGATGGAGAATGCATGCACAGTAATTTGTTGCTATTGAGGGTGTTGCCATGATGTTAACCATTTATTCTTTCCATAGATCAATTAGCCAGTGGCTATTGTGCATAATGAAGGCCTAACTAAAATGCTGACATCTTGTAGAACTTTCAATACCATACTGCAAATTACAGTTTGCAAGTTTAGTAAGCTGTCTTAGTTCATAAGCCACCTTTAATTCTTATTATCTTGTTCTTCCTTGCAATTATTCTTCCTATTATAACTAAATTTCTTGACCTTGGTACCAGATAGATCTTCAGCATTGTTGACTTAAATGTGTGGGTAGATATTCATATTTTTCAATTCATTCCTCAAGGGTGAGTCAAGAAAACATCATATCTTAATTGTTTGGCTATGCATTTTTCTCATGAACTCTGATTAGATTTGAGGGCATTCCTATGCTTCTAGATAGATAGATATTCCGACTGGTATTCGATGTTCTCCACCTCTTCTATTGTTTCCTGTCTCATGGTTTCATTGTCCTATTTCACATGGCATTGTATGTTTGCCTTCTTTTATTGAATTTTGTTCCACTCGTTTATATTATAAAAGAAGGATTCCTGTATGTACAAAGATTGGTCTGGAAAGAGTAACCTTCATTTTTGTCACGCAGGTTCCTAAAGGATGGGACAAGCTTGTTCTTTCTATTGTTTCAGTGGAGACCGGAAAACAAATTGCTAAAACTAGCAAAGCTACTGTGAGAAGTGGAAACTGTCAGTGGACAGAGGCAGAATCTATATGGGTTTCTCAAGATGATACATCAAAAGAGCTTGAAGAAAGCCAGATTAAGATTGTCATTTCACCGGTCTGACTCAAATTACATTATGTTTATATATGGCTATATATATGTATGCATTGTCATGTTAATATCTGATACAATGTCCCTTTGACAAAGATATCAAGTAGTTTGCACTGAATAGCTAAAGCTGCAACTATGATGCTAACATAGATTTTTTAAACAGGCTAATCCTAGATCTGCTGGATCTGTGATCATTGGTGAGGTCACCTTAAATCTAGAAGATTTTCTGAGTGCAGGTGACACTGGCCCTCTGTTCCTTCCTTTGCAGAAGTGTGATTCTGGGACAACTTTACAGGTTAAGCTTATTCTGTTTATGAAACCAAACCTCATTTCCTTGCATAATTTGCATCCAAAGGAAATTATGAAAATTCTTGATGCATACCGAACCACTACATTCTCATCAAGTTTGTTAGATGCAATAGGCAAAAAATTTAATAATGAATTTATTTGGCCGGAATCCGCTTAGTTATTTCCTAGATAAATGCATGAATTGAATTCCTAGAAATATTTTTAGTAGTTCTCATATTAGAGCTTGCTTTTAGTGTACTTAGTCTTGTCATGCTAGTTCTTCTCTTACTTCCTCTTCTATTGTTGACTGAGGTCCCCCTTTGCCCCATTCCTATTTTAGTACCCTCCCCTCACACATGCCAAGACCATGTCGTTTAACACTACTTGATTCTTGTTTTGTTCATAGGAGCTCTACATACCTTCTACCCCTCTTTGCTTGATTCAATCAGGCTATACTAAGTGAGATTGTGTCACTTTGTTCCTATTTTGTCCACCAAAAGTCGAAGATTTAGTTTGGCCAAGACCAAGTCCCATCTCTCGAAGGCCACTCTTGTTTTGTCCACAAGAAAACCTAGAATCCTCTTATCGTGCAAAGGTTAGTCTCTATTGGAAGCAAGTTTCAACTCATGTCCCTTGCATAACTTAATTTTCCATGGACAAAATTTTAAAGTACCCCCAAACATTTTTGGCTCTTTTGAAATACTGATGCAGGACTGACGCAAGAGGAGTAAAGTTTCAACGCGCAATAACTTTTAACTCGGGTATCAGAACGACACTCTTTTTTTTAATTGAAGCTCGTTCAAAGACCTATATTTGTTAACCTGTAATCGAGCATGTTTTAGATCCAAAAAATATCGTTTAGGGCCTTTTTAGAACCTCCAAACATCTTTTGTTACTATTTTTAGTTATTTTTTATTTTTTTTTGGTATTTAGTGTATTTTCGGCTTGCAAGTTAAGATTTTAGGTCTATATAAGCGTCTGTTTAGTTGTTTTAGGATTATCTTTGTTATTGAATAAAACTCCTTTTTTCATTAAAACCAAGAGACGACAATTTCTCTTCGTTTGCTGATTTCTCGTTTGCTTTTCTCCCCAATTCCTCTCTAACTTCAGCCATAGAATAATAGCTATTCTGCCTGGTGTTAGTTGATATTAGAGCTCATCAGATCTAATGGAAGGTCGTCGTAGTTGCAGTCGCAATAGGCAGCTCTGATTGACAAAGCCGAGCATCGTGGTCGTAGCATTCAAGACGTGATGACGATTGAGGATTTACAGAGGCAAGTCGCAGAATTAACCCAACGTCTAGCTGCGCAGAATCTTTGAAGATCATGAGATCTCAGATCATGAATTTGAGTCTACTTTGAGAATCCATATCACTATCGTGCTACATACCCATGGTCGAGAGGAGCATTATAGAGACCTCGGTTTTCGAGTTGATCTGCCCAAATTTTTTGGTACATTACAAGTAATGGGCTTCGTTGATTGGATCAATGAAGCGGAGGGATTTTTGAATATAAGGAAGTTCCAGATCAGATGAAAGTGAAGCTAATTGCCATCAGACTCAAGGGTCTAGCATCGACTTGTTGGGAGTAGTTGCGGAGCTCACGAGACAGACAGGGCAAAACCAAAATAACTAGCTGGGAGAAGATGAAGAAGAAGATGAGGGACAACTTTCTTCCTTTCGGCTACACCCAAGCTTTATTTCAGCTCTTTCCTTGAGGTAGGGTGCGAGATCGGTCGACGATTATATAGAGTTATACCAGTTGATTGCCCGTAATGACTTATCTAAGACAGAGGAGGTGCTAATTGGTATGATATTTAGGGGGTTGCACCAACCTTTGCAAGATATCCTCAGTCTTCATTCGTTGTGGACGGTTTTAGAGGCTTATCAGCATGCACTGCTATTTAAAAACAACATAACTTGAAACCTTTGGTTAGAGGCAACCATGACAATCAGCCAGTTCGCCCTATGGATTCACGTCCTATACAGCAGCCACCATAGGTTAATTCTAAGGCCCCTATTAAGTGTTTCTGTTGTAGTGAACATGGGCATAGGGCAAGCAAATGCTGGAAATCTGCTCTTGCTAATCAGAAAAGCAAAATTTTAAATCCGCTACTCCCAAAGATGTATTCTTAGGTCTTTACGAATTAGTAATTGGCGAACCGGTGTATGATGATGAAGACATGGAAGATGAGACAGAGGCAATTGGCGAATTGGTGTATAATGATGAAGTTGACGAGGTGTTTTATGGTGATGGTTACAAGACTTTGGTCATCCGCAGGAGTCTGCTGACTCCCAAGGGCAATTCGAGAGATGATTGGTTGAGAATCAATATTTTTCACACTACCTTCACCGTCGTAGATAAAATCTGTAAGATGATGATCATCGATAAAGGCAATTGTGAGATCATAGTATTTGATGAAACTATCTATAAATTACAGTTGAAGATGGACCGTCATCCTAAGCTATACAAGCTGTCATGGCTAAATAAAGATAGTGAGGTAATAATAGACAGTCGATGCCTCATATCTTTTTCATTTGACAGCAAATATTTTGATAATGCTTGGTGTGATATGGTGACCATGGATGCATATCATGTATTATTGGAGAGACCTTGGCAATATGATCAAAGTGTTATCCACGATGGACTGAAGAATATTTATACCCTTCACATCAAGTGAAAGAAGATTGTGTTGGCACTATAACGGGAAGGAACCACACTAGTTTTGATAGCCAAAATTACTAATATGCTTTCTATATCTATGTTTTTAGATGAGATAGAGTATGGAGACATTATTTATGCTTTGTTGCCTTACCAGAACGATGTTATAACCATAAACATTGATTTACCAGTTGAAGTATAGTAGCCACTAACGGATTTTGCTGAGTTGATGCCAGAGGATTTTCCTCTTGGACTACTACCTATGAGAGATATCCAATACCAGATTGATCTTGTTCCGGGGTTAAGTCTGTCTAATAGACTACGATATCACCTCAGTCCCAAGGAGACTGAAGAATTGTAACGCTAGGTGGTAGAATTACTGAAAAAAATTGTATCCGTGAAAGCATGAGCTCATGTGTAGTTCCTGCCGTACTAGTTGCAAAGAAGGATGTTCGTGGCGTATGTGTGTTGACAATCAAGTCATCAACAAGATTACAATTAAGTACAAATTTCCAATTCCCTGCTTAGATGACATATTGGATCAATTATCCGATTCTAGGGTCTTCTAAAAAATTGACCTTAAAAACAGTTACCATCAGATGAGAATAAGGTTGGAGATGAATGGATAACATGGGCTATATGAGTGGATGACCATGCCTTTTGGATCGAGCACATTCACGAAGTTTATAAATCAAATCTTGCAGTCCTTTATGGGAAAGTTTGTGATAGTTTACTTTGATGACATTCTCGTCTACAATCCAACATGGGCATCACACTTTGATCACCTCTATGCTGTTTTTGAAAGGATGAAAAGGGCTTGCTTATCTATCACAAGAAGAAGTATTCATTTTTTACTACATCAGTAACTTTTCTGGGCTCATTGTGTTTACTGATGTTGTTCACACAGTCAATCAAAGATGGATGCAATCTTGGAGTGGCTTTATCCAAGGACCTTTACGATGTCAAAAGTTTCCGTGGATCGACTTCTTTCTAGCATTGGTTCGTCAAAAATTTTAGCACTCTGATTACTCCCATCGTTAAGTGTCTCAAGGGGCATGATTTCAAGTGGTCTGAAGAGGTAGATGCTAGCTTTCAACTAGTCAAGCAGAAGATGCCGGTGGCACTAGCTCTGACACTTTTTAATTTTGAAAGTGTTCAAGGTCAATTGTGAAACACCCTAACACTCTATACTTTGCAAAAATATAAAGATATGAAATTTCATAATTTAATAGCTCAAACTTCAAAGTCATACATAACACATAGGTTTATCAAGAAATCAAGTACAAATCCGGTCTGACCATCACGGTAGTAAATAAATATCCAAAACATTAAGATGTGTAACCGACCCCATAAAGGGCCCTAAAACATCTACAATCCAACTATATCATTAACTCAGAAAAGAAAACTCAACATCATAAACCGAAGAATGACATCAATTGAAAGAAAGGTCCATCGAGTGTGTGCTGCCTGGTACAAGATAGCTCATCCATCAAGACTCTCCGGCTCCTCATTACCTGCATCATAAACCTAGTGAGCCTAAAGACTCAGCAAGTTCAACATTTATAACAAGGAATGAATATACATGCATATGTTTTCAGAATATATGTATATATCGTTAGGAAAATACCTTGAACAATTTTAAAGAAAATAAGAATTTAAAACTTTGCTGACACATAAGTTCATGAATCTTCAAACTTTGATGAAATATCATCAAACATTTAAATTCGTATCAACCTTAAACATCGGTAAATGAGTTCAGTTCATTGAGTGTTGCCATTTTTACCTAACCTCTGTTCGATTGGCCAAATCTCATACCCTAGTACTAGGTTTGGTAGTATTCATCGGTATCCTCTAAACTGGATTCCACAACCCCTTTTCCTCTGATTTGGTAAAAGAATTTTGGTATCCTCTAAGACGGACTCCTTTCAACCCCTTTGCTTTGATTTGGTAAAAGAATTCCGGTATCCTCTAAGCCGAATTCCTTTACCCGTCAAATTGCCACAAACAATTCACATTGTTAAAACAAAACAATTTACTTTTCATGCATTAAAAGTCTTTGCTAAAACAAAACAGTTTACTTTTCATGCATCAAAATTATTGCTATAAGATATGATAAACGAATTAAATGTGCTTAGACATGAATAAAATAAAGTTTTAGGGAAGCAACAAAAATTTCCGAAAATTCAAGCATCAAAATTTCCATATAAAAAGGTTGTAGACTTTCCTCAAAACATTTCAATGATTGAAAAACATACTCGTTAACAATAAGAGATGCATTCAACCTCAAAACATTCATATTATGGCCCATATAGTGTAGAAAAAAATTGTTAGAAATCTTGCCTTAGCATTTTGCGTGCGAAAAGATATCGAGCGAGGCGTAGGAGAGTGACGAAAGACCATCTAACCATGTTCTTCCTCTATTTCTCAAAGGTTGCTAGGAGTTTGAAAGAAAGAGGAGGAGGGGGGGGGGGGGGGGGGGGGGGGCGGCACCAAAGCTAAGGAAAACCCTAAAAATCCCTCCTCTCCTTCCCAAAAGTAATATTTATAAAGGTAGGAAAAATTGGTTTGTTACAAGTGGGTCGGGTCCGTTAATTCATTAGTTTTCACATTAATTAATTTTTATTATTTTATATTTACGTGAGGGAACTACACATTAGGGGGTGTTCTGAGTTGGACTGAGCGACCATTTGCTTTTTTAGTGAAAAGCTATCCGGATCCAAGAAGAATTATTCTACCAACGACTTTGAGTTCTATGACATTGTTTTATGTTTAAAGCATTGACATCACTACTTAATAAGAAGGAATACATTTTGTTTACTAATCACGATGCCTTGAAGTACATCAACGGTCAATACAGGTTGAGTAGGCGACATGTCTAGTGGGTGACTTATTTATAAGAGTTCACCTTTACGCTGAGACCCAAGCAGTGAGCCTGAACCATGTCGCAAATACCCATCGCTCGTCATCACTTACCACCATGAGTATCAAAGTTGCATACTTTGAGATTGTCTCATATATATACGGAGCAGACCCTTCGTTAGGATATTCCAGGAGGTACATGATGATCACCACCATAATTTTATTTTGCATAATGATTTTTGTTTCGTGGATTGCAATTGTGTGTTTCAGATTGTTCATTGAGGCAACATATTATAAGTAAGCTTGATAATGAGGGGCACTTTGGTCGTGATAAGACACTAGCCCTTATCTCTCTTGATTTTTATTGACCTAAGTTGACTGGTGATGTAACCCACTTTGTAGACTGATGTTATGTATGCTGGTTGAAGGGAATCCTCGCCAATGCAGGCTTGTACACTTCTTACCTGTTCCTAAAGCTTCTGGTTCGATGTTAGCATGAATTTTATATTGGGATTACCTCGCACCCAACAACCTCAGATTCTATTCTAGTCGTGGTTGATAGGTTTTCAAAGATGACACATTTTGTAGCTTGCAGGAAGCCTATGGATGATGTTTGGATTGCCCATCTTTACTTCAAGGAGATAGTACATAGATAGTACATTTACATGACGTTCCTCGATCCATCACTTCAGATCATGATACCAAATTCATCAGTCATTTTTAGAAGAGTTTATAGGAGAAATCGGGATTCCAGTTGAACTTTAGCAATTCGTACCACCCCCAGATAGATAGACAGACAGAGGTGGTAAATCAAAGTTTGGCAATCTTCTGAGGTGTCTGGTAACTAAGCCGAAGCAGTGGGATTTAGCGTTACCTCAATCAGAATTTGCCTACAACAGATCAAAAAACAAGATTACAGGTTTGAGTCCTTTTGCAATTGTCTATGAGCGAAACCCATCCGAGGTACTGCATTTAACCCCTATCCGACGTATAGGATGATTTAGTCCTAAGACAGATGAGATGATAGAACATCTTAAGGATATTCATGAGTAAGTGAAACTGGCTATTTTTCAGAGCAATACTAAGTACAA
This sequence comes from Boesenbergia rotunda, assembly GCA_024364735.1. Lineage (NCBI taxonomy): Eukaryota > Viridiplantae > Streptophyta > Magnoliopsida > Zingiberales > Zingiberaceae > Boesenbergia > Boesenbergia rotunda. Next base: position 306,117 of record JAGFNQ010004376.1, on the reverse strand, counting down.
GACTCTAGTTGACAATCATTGTCATTTGGTACTTTTTGATGTTGACATATAGGATGATTTAATCCTAAGGAAGATGAGATGGTAGAACATCTTCAGGATATTCATGAGTAGGTGAAACTGGCTATTTTTTAGAGCAACACCAAGTACAAGACTCGAGTTGATAATCATCGTCGTTAGGTACTTTTGATGTCAATGAGTTTGTCTAGGCTGTATTAATTCGTGATCGCTTCCTTGTTGGTGAGTATAATAAGCTTAAAGATCGGAAGATTGGATCGCGTGAGATATTGCAGAAGATCAATGATAATGCATATAGGTTGCACATTCCTAGTCACTTAAAGACTTCTGATGTCTTCAATGTGAAGCACTTGACTCCTTATTTTGTGGATGTTTAATGGTACCACTATGAACTCAACAATGACTTCTTTTCAACTTGGTATGACTGATGCAGGATTGATGCAGGAGGAGTTGAGTTTCAATGGGCCATAACTTTTAACTCAATATCAGAAAAAAAAACACTTTTTTTAAATCAAAGCTTGTTTAAATTCAAAAAACCATCGTTTAGGGCTTTTTCGGAAGTTTCAAATATCTTTTTTATTTTTTTAATAATTTTTATTTTTTTGATATTTAGGGTAGCCGACCCCACCTAATGGATAAGACTTGGTTGTTACTGTTGTTGTTGGTTTTTAGGGTATTTTTGGTATTTTAATCTTGGAAGTTAGTGTTTTAGGTCTATATAAATGTTTGTTTAATTGTTTTAGTATTATCTTTGTTATTGAATAAAACTCTTTTTTTTTCAAAAACCAAGAGACGATGGTTTCTCTTCGTTTGTCGATTTCTGATTTTCTTTTCTCCACAATTCCTCTCTAACTTCAGCTATAGAATAATCGTTATTCTGCCCGACGTCAAATACCCTAAACTTTTTAAAATGTAAAAATATCCATGGTTTGAAATCTTGTAGCATGCCAAGCAACATGGTTGAAACATATTGTTCTAATAAATTATCAAAACTCGATACTACTTGACGCACGTGATATATTTTATGTTATCATGTCAATTATATTAATGAGTATCATGTCATATTGACACCTGTTACAATAAGAGAATTCTCAATACACAAAGGTTACAAGATGTAAGACCTATTTATATACAAAGTTAGGGATCTATTTTAGGAAATAAATAAGTTTATTTATATACAAAGTTAGGGGTTATTCTAGAAAATAAATTAGGATTTATTTTAGGGAGTAATTTGTATTTTAGGTAAAATACAAATTAGGATATATATTTATATAGCAATACTCCCTCAAGTTGGGGCATAGATATTAATCATGCCCAACTTGTTACAAAGATAATCAATCCGGATCCCATTTAAAGCTTTTGTGAAGATACCCCTAGTTGTTCTCCAGTTTTTACATATCCTGTAGTGATCAAGCCTTGTTGAATTTTTTCACGAACAAAATGACAATCAATTTCAATGTGCTTAATTCGCTCATGAAACACAGGATTTAATGCAATGTGAATAGCAGCTTGATTATCACACCACAGTTTTGCTGGTATTGAAATTTTAAGTCCTACTTCAGTCAATAGTTGATATGTTCACATTATTTCACACACAGACTGTGTCATAGCCCTATATTCTGACTCTGCACTGGACCGTGATACAATGTTTTTCTTTTTACTCTTCCATGAAACTAAATTTCCTCCAACGAAAATACAATAACTTAAAGTAGACCTTCTATCCATTTTAGAATCTGTCCAATCTGCATCTGAAAAACATTCATATGAGTGTGCCCATGATTTTTATATACGATACCTCGTCTGGGTGCTCCCTTTAAGTAACACAAAATTTGCTCTAGCGCTGTCCAATGATGAACGGTTGGAGATGACATAAACTGACTAATGACACTAACTGAATATGCAATATCTAGACGTGTCACAGTAAGATAATTCAACTTCCCAACTAACCTTCTATATTCTCTGGATGTTCAAATAGTTCTCCATCTACTGTGAGTCCACCTTTTGAGTTATTGGAGTACTACAAGGCTTTGCCCCTAATTTTCCTGTCTCAGTTAATAAGTCAAAAATATATTTTTCTGAGATAGAAATATACCTTTTTTACTTCTCATAACTTCAACACCTAAGAAATACTTTAGCATCCCTAAGTCTTTTATATGAAACTGACTAAGAATGAAAGATTTGAGAGATGAAATTCCCGTAGTATCACTTCTAGTAATAACAATATCATTCACATACACAACTAATAGAATAATACCCGCTCCTGACTGCTTGTAAACACAGAATGATCAAACTTGCTTTTCGTCATACCAAATTTTTCAATAACTTGACTAATTTTCCAAACCAAGCACGAGGACTCTGTTTCAAACCATACAAAGATTTCTGAAGATGACAAACTCGCCCCATCTCTCCCCGAGCAACAAAACCAGGAGGTTGCTCCATATACATCTCCTCTTGAAGATCACCATGAAGAAAAACATTCTTGATATCGAGTTGATGTAAAGGCCAATGATGAGTAGCAGCCAATGAAATAAATAATCGAATAGATGTCAACTTTACAACAGGAGAAAAAGTTTCAGAATAATCCATACCATAGGTTTGAGCATAACCCTTAGCAACAAGACGAGCTTTTAGTCTTGCAACTGACCCATCTGGATTGACTTTAACTGTGAATACCCATTTGCATCTAATAGCTCATTTTCCTGAAGATAGATCAACCAAGTCCCAAGTATCATTATCATCCAAGGCTTTCATTTCCTCTATCATTACATCTCTCCAACTAGGATGAGATAAGACCTCACGGACATTTTTAGGAATAGAAATAGAGTCAAGTGAAGCAATAAAGAGCAAGAAGAAGACGTCAAGTCGTTATAAGAAACAAAAAAAGAAATAGGATAAGTACATTGATGTTTACCTCTACGTAATGCAATAGGAAGATCATTACTCGAAGTTGGATCTGATGACGAAGTAGTAGGTGCAGGATATGAATCAAGAGGTTGACGCCTGGAGTATACTTGAATAATAGGAGGTTTAACCAGAGCCAGTTTCGAAATAGGTGCAAAGGTTGTGATAGAATATACCAATAAATCATCATCTTCTCTTTGAGAAGTCGGGATAAGTGAGGATGGGAAATAAGGTGTGTCTTCCATGAAGGTGACATCAATTGAGACAAGATATTTGTTAATACTGGGACAATAACACATAACCTTTCTGAAGACCAGAATAACCAAGGAAGATACACTTTAAAGACTTGTGATCTAATTTAGTGACATATGAACGAACATCCCGAACAAAACAAACACTACCAAATATCCTAGAATTGACAGGATACAACGACTTATTGGGAAACAAAATTTTGTAAGGAATCTCACCATGTAGAATAGATGAAGGCATGCAGTTAATGAGAAAACATGTCGTAGAAACCGCATCTGCCCAAAAAACTTGGGAACATTCATTTGAAATAAAAGGGCCCGTGCAGTCTCAAGAAGATGTCTGTTCTTACGCTCAGCCACACTATTTTGGTATGGAGTATCAACATAAGAGGTTTCATGAAGTATACCATTCTTACTCATATAAGTATGAAATAAACTAGATGTATATTCCTTAGCATTATCACTTTGCAGAGTACGGATGAACTTATTGAATTGAGTCTTAATCCCGGCACAAAATGTACAAAATAGAGAAAATAACTCAGAACGATTTTCCATTAAATATAACCAGGTTACACGAGAATAGTCATCCATAAAAGTGACAAAATACCTAAAACTAGGTTTAGACAAAATAGGACAAGGACCCCAAATATCGGAATGAACCAACTCAAAAGGTATAATAGCACATTTATTTATTCTTGTATTAGAACTAAGACGGTGATGTTTTGCAAACTGACATGACTCACAACCTAATGAAGACACTCTACTATATTGTGGACAAAGCTTCTTGAGCGAAGGAAGAGATGGATGACCTAACCTATAATGAGCCTTGAAAGGAGTAGTTACACTCGAGCAAGCGAAGGATCTTGAGACAGGTGGATCAAGAATATAGAGACCTCCAGACTCATGTCCTTTACCAATAATCTTCTTCGTCAAAAAATCCTGAAATAAATAATGATCGGGAAAAAAATGAGATGCAACAGTTAAGATTATGAGTTAATTGACTAATAGAGAGCAAATTAAAAGATAAATTGGGTAAATGTAAGACAGAGGATAAGGAAAGCAAAGGAGGCTTGCAAGATTTAGAAACTCGGACGTCAAATTTTAGTGGTATTATATGCAACTTTTGTCGTAAGCCGGTTATACAGAGCTTGAGTGCAGAAAACTTCAATACAAGAATCAGCAAAAACACCTGGCTCATATTGCATTTACTAATGATACCCTTGACAAATCTGTTCTTATCTTTGCAGATGAATTTGCCAAGTTCTCTCAATATCAGGAAACACCCTTTGACATGCTATAAAATGTGTCAAAATGAATTGAAATAATGTTTGTTATTTTTATTTGTTACTTTTATGTATAATACATTGTCAAAATTATACCATTCTAGATGGGACATAAAGTCAAATGTTAGAAGTTAGGTATATAGTTGTATTCTCTTTTTTCTTTTTTTCATTTTCTTCCTCCTTTCTCCTCCAATTCTCCACTGACATTTTAAATTGAAATATCCGTAAAATAATGAATAGTATCATTACATTAAACTGTAAAATTCCCACAATTTGAGATTTTGAACCTTGAAAATACCTTTGTAACTTAAAAATTGTCATAATATTATTCATCTGATTATCAAGGTAAGGGAGAGGTCAAGGTGACCAGGTTGCACTTTTTGACTCCTCCAAGGTCAGTTGCCCTTTTAATTTCCACCATAGAAATGGTTTCGACATCACTAAAGAAGTCTTGGTGCACATATGTTGTTGATGGCAAAGGTGAGTGAGCTAAGAGAGTCTGGGTTGAAGTTTTTGTGTGCACCAATTGAACATTGTGAATTTCTGGATTTGCCTATTAGATTTACTGGACTAGTTATGCTCATAGAGAGATGGTGACGACAAGGGTGATGGTGGTGGATAGAGAGAGATGAGCAAGGTGAAAAAGTTGTGGAAGTCATGTTAGAAGATCATATCCTTTTCAACCAATCTCTGACACTACATTACATGGTTTGAATTATCATTCTGTTTTGGACAACATGGGAAATTATCTCATTTTGTTGACTGACTTACACATGGCATGGGTTAAGATTAGAAAAACTAGGCTTTTCTTTCACGATGTGCGAACATTCTACAAACATCTTTTGCAAGTAAGAGGATTTAGCTTTGCTCAACTTGTGAGCATTATACAAGTGAAGAAGCTTCTTAAGCCTTACGAAGGACCATTATAGCTCCACAAGGACTCACAAACAACTTTGCATGGACCATTAAACATGCGATATAAATTCGTGATCTCATGAATAGTTCAGTGAGGATTGATGAGCTCTACGAGCATTTTCTTCAGCTTGAAAAATAGCTTTGGAAGGGTTAGAATTTGGAACACCTTCTATTGGCTAAGGAAGAACTTGTAAAATAGCTCTTTTATTTAAGTACACTTATTGTTTTCATCTTCTTCCTCCACTTCATTTCTTCACCGACACTATTTGTAAGCCCTCCAACATGGTATTGCAAGAGTCTTGTTTTGGTGGGCTACTAAAACTCCAACATAGAATAAGATTTTAAACTTTGCTTCAGTATAAAAATAAAATAATCAAATTAAACAGCCAAAAAAGTAGAAATTAACCCACCTAATTTTGATCCTCTTTAAACATCCCTTATCTCCCATTTCATAGCTAAAGTAAGTACCAACTACAATTCTTGTCAAAGCTTCCTTCTTGTACTTTGCCTTTTGGTATCCTTCTTAAAGTAGCACACCATTCCTTAAAGCTTTAATAGTTTAATCTTCTCTAATTATAGTTTTAGACCTATTGCAACTAAGGTTCAAAATCTTGAGTTGTATTGAAATTTCGATCTTTGATTGGAACGATGCTATTCCGGTCAAAGCTTCCTTCATGTCAAATGTTTCGATGTATGATGCTGCTAATGGATTGGAGTTGAAGAAGGGAGGAGATAAAATATAGAAAGGAGACATTGTCTGTGTCAAGTAGTATTGGTTTCAGTGATTTACTAGAACAATATGTTTAATTGTTTTGCCTAGCACGATTCTAGATTTCAAACCATGTTTGCAACACCCTTCCCTACCTCAACCTCTCCATCCACTAAATCATCATGCCTCTTTTAACACTTTCATTGTGTTAATAGTCAAAGGTTCAATACCAGTTAGGTCACATGGCTTTCTAACTAATATCACTAGCATTGGTGGCGCTAATACTTTCCTTTAACTTAATAAATTATAGCACTATCATTGTCACCCTCTACACCACAACCTTCACAAGCTCCATCCATCATTGGAATATCAAAACAGTATCCATGTTCCCAGACCTTATTGTCTCACCATCAGAACAAGGTCATGGATACAACATACTCCATATTTACCACCATTGGCATCACATCAACCATCCATCAAATTGATGTTGCAATAAGTTTAGATGACTACCTACAACACATATTATTAGACCCATCATTATTTCATTCTGCATTAAACTGCCTACAACACATATTGTTAGACCCGTCATTATTACATTCTGCATTAGCATCCATAATAGTCACTATTAGTCTATAAACAATTTCAAAATTAAGATTACTAAAGAGTGCCTCTAATTAATCACAATTAATTAAAACTTAAAATTACTACATTTAATATTTGCTTAGGTGCTAAAATCTAAGATTTTGTTGTTATATGATTTAGGTGTAATCTTCTGATGTGAGAGATAATCACATTATTTTTAATGTTCATCTTTCCACCTCAACACTTGTCCATCAATGGTTCTCATATTCTTGTTAATGAATAAAGCTTTTTATATTCTAAAATTTCTTACGAACATATTATGGGTTAGCACTCCTATAAAATCTTCAAATTATTGTAACATTCCATACTACCCATCATTTTTTCTCATGATCTTTGATGAAGAAACTGATTAGTGAAGGCCATGAATCTAATAGACTCTACTACTTAGCCGATCACATCTCCTCTGATGCTCTTATTACCATCAATGTCACTCTATACTAGTAGAATTGTTGGATTGATCATTCTTTTTTGACTAAATTAAAGAGCTTCTTAGTATATTACCTTCACTAAATGAGTTCCACTGTAAAGCAAGTGGACTTTAGTAGGCATCATTTCCTCTAAGTACGTATGGGCTTCTCCTTTTAGCTTAGTTCACTCATACATATGGAGTTCCCTTCATTGTATTCATAATTGGTAGACTTTGTTACAGTTATTGATGATTAGACATGTATGACATGAGTATTATTGCTAAGAACTTGTTTTTAGGTCTTTGATATATTCCAATCTTTTTTAAAAAATAAAGACACAACTTTACATTTCATTAAAATTTTATGCATTTATAATGTTCATCAATAAATGGAACCAGCTTTTATTTGCTTTTGTACTTCACATGGCATTATCCACTAATCTGCATGTGCATAAACCTCTCAATAGAATAGTATTGATGAACACAAGAATCTACTTCTTGATATTACACATATTATGATGGTTTTTGTATTTTCCACCATTATCTTTTGAAATCATACCACTTGAGGGGAAGAGAATGGTCCTATGGGCATGTGTGCAAATCGAGCATAATTTAAGATTGAGGAGTTTTTTCATGGGCCAATAGAAGTCGAAGTTCAGCGGATGATGGAGGACCGCATGAGCAAGAGCTGGAGAAGCTTAATATCATGAGGAAGCCCTTTCTATGCTAGAGAAGATAATTACAAGGTCTAATTCAGAAAACTGCTAGCAGAGAGATTGAAAGTAGTCTTGAGTACCAAATTCAGAAACAAGGTTTTGTTGTATTATTGTATTGAAATTTCATCCTTTTGTATAGAAATCAAATCTAATTATTCCCATTATTTTTAGAGAGATATCTACTATGTTGGATGATATATCGGTGACTATCAGTCTAGCCTTGTATAAAACTCAAAGACTAGATTAGATTCTTACTGCCAATCCCAAATAGTTGGGCCACACTGCGGTTCGCGGTGGTTGTATACCTTTCCTTGTAAAACAATAATTCATCAGTTGAAGGAGAAGGCAAGATGGACCATTTCATTACATAACTGTTCTTGATTTTTAGTTGAAGACCAAGGAACTTAATGAATCAGTATATGTTTTAACATCAATGTATATATTTGACCAACAACAACTATTTTGTATTTTCTCTTTTGATTGCTCTGTTTTTCATTTGCATGCTACAATTTGCTTCAATGGAAGAAGTTTCTAATCGAGTCAGAGGCTTCTTGTTTCCCATATGATATTGACAAGAGGTTGAAAATGACTTCTTTATTTTCAACTGACAGTATTTTTTGTCGCATGTGCAGGTCAAGGTTCAGAGTTGTTCCCCGATATCAAAATTCAGGTGTATTGATGTTTTGTTTTATTTCCCAGTGTTACTTCAAATGTTACTGATGCTATATCTATTGTAGGTCTGGAAAATCTATGAAAGAAACTTCTCATTTTGAAGAGCAAGATAATGACGCTGAACTGGATAGCAAACATGGATCCGACAATATAATCCATAGCAGTACCAATTCTTCCTCAAGGAATCAATTGGGCTATACCTATGCTGATGGTATTGGAAATAGGGTAATATTCTCATGCTCAATGTTTATGGTGTAGTTTTCTTAAACAGAATTAACCTATACCTTTCTAGAAAGGAAGGGAAGGCAATTTCTTAAGAAAATTAATTAACTATGCTTTAGAAGAGAACCTGGAAATGGCAGAGAAATGTGCTCAAAATAAGTCATTTAAGGCATTTCAAAGAGAGGAATTTTCAATTTCTGAACTTTTATGTCCATAATTTATGCCCATCAAGAATGTCTCTGTGCCATCCATAAGAAGCATGTAAGGTTTATGGCAAACATTTTGTTTGTCAAAGAAGATTATTTGTTTTACATGCTTGAACACTTTTTCCACAACTGAAAAGCAAAGTTGTTTCTCAATAGCTTCTTCTTCCAAGAACTACTTTTGACTTTTTATAAAAATACTGTAATTTTTTATTTGAATATTAATTAGATCCATTTGCTTGCCTCTATGTTACTTTGCATCTTTCTTGAGTCATTACAATGTTTCACTATACATCTGTAGAGACTTCTAGATGATCCTTTTCCTGAATTAATACTCTATTTAAAAGTGCTCTTTTGCTATTGTCAGACTGAATTTTACTAATTAGCATCTTGAACTTGTTAATAATGCAAAATGTGCAGTCGGTATACTAGTCCAATCCAATATGCCAAGGCACTTGGATGGAGGACCGCTATAATAGTTAAGCATACCCATGGCTAGGAGAGCATCACACTACTTAACCATGTCAGGCTAGGAATAAAGTTTCTTTTTCCCTTCATGACTCACTACTAGCATGCAAGAGGTGAATGAATGACCCTCATAACATATGAAAGCACGATCTAATCAAAAAATACCAAGACAATTGGATGGTAGATCCGTTGATACCTAAGCTAGGATAGCTTCTTATGAACTCACTAAAAGAAAGGATTGGCATTTTCACAGATATTCAGTTTGTCTTCTAGATCCTATAACATGAAAAATCAAATTAAATCATATGAAAAATGCATATGAACCGACAACAAATGTATGCCCTTTTAAGTTATTATTCTCTCTGCACAGTTTCAATACAATTTTTTCATGCCTCTTAGCAATAGACTATAGTTGCAACAATATATCCAATAATATGTCAACAAATTAATATAATTAAATTTAACTAAATTATGTATTCATTCATTATTTATCAAACAAATCAGCTATAGAAATAATTTATCAGTCTAGGTTTGCCACACAAATAATCAAATTTTTAGTTTCTATTACAATATATTTTCCTCTACCAACTTTTCATTCTATTTTTTTTTCAGAGTTCTAGTATATGTTTTAAACTAAAAGAAGCATTTGTTAGATTGGTGGAAAAGTACTTCTGTGAATACAACTTTTTTACTTAGAAACTCATTTAATTTGGTTTAAAGAAACAACCTTGAGAAAGTTCTTTGATGTAAAGTGATGTGAAAAAAAACAAAAAAACAGAAGTTAGTAATCAATTGATCTTAGAAAAGGATTTTTCATTTTGTTATTATTTATCATTTATAGCTATCTACATAAACCCAATATACTTCTTAAGTATCTTTCCTAGTAAATATTGTCAATTACTTCTGTGTTTAATATTCACTTTATCCACAAGTCTTCATGATAATGAATAAATTCTAATTGGCATTTGGTTAAATTGAGAAAAATTAATGTGAGACAGTGTTGTTTAAGTATTAAAATAATCAACAATTTAAGTTTATAATTGCAAAAAATTCTTTTAATTCTTTGTTGAAATAAATTATCTCAGGATTCATATTATGTTATGTTATACTCATTTTAATAATTTTTATGTAAAAACAATTGCGCGTTGCAATAGGTAGTGACGGTTAATGATAGCAAAAGTACCAATATAGACTAGACTACCGACGACGCCCTCAACTCCATGACTCTCCCGTCCCTGGGTCGTCTATCTCCAAGCTACCTCCCAACTTAATGGCGTCCCCGACTCCATGACACATCCGACCTGGGGTCGTCCATCTCCAAGCAACTTCCCGACTCGATGGAGTCTCCGACTCCATGACACTCCGGACCCCGAGTCGTCCTTAACCACAAATAGCCCCCAACCGGGACGATAAGGGGTGACCCGCTAAAGATATGGACAATGTAGCTGAGATCGTAGAAACGTAACCATTTGGTCCGGAAGAGAGAGAGAGAGGGGGGGGGGGCCAACATCGCCGTTTATTTCGGTAAAAGAGGATAATGCTTGGGTTTATTTTAGGAAAAGTGGATAACATATGCGAGGATCTCTGGATCTCAGATTGTTTTAGTAAAAGTATGCGCGGGTCTCGGAACACATGGAGAACGTGAGAATCAATTATTGCTCTATAAAAGGTAGCCCACTCTGATGGTTGTAGGTACGTGCACATACACATCCAATACCTAAACTACCCTTCTTCGTTCTTCTTCCTCGACCTCCATAGGGAGCTAACTTGAGCATCGGAGTGATTGTGCCGAGGAACCCTCGGTCCTCATTCTAACCCTCTTTCTTTCATCTTCTCCTGTCTAAGCCTTAGTAGATCTCCCCACTAATCCCCATTGTCGCTAAGCGATTGACGACCAAGTTAGCATCTACGCCAACTCACCGGTGGTTCATTTGTCGACGTTCTCAGGCAAGATCAACAACAAAAGCAATATTACAATAATAGTCTTAAATTGATTTTACTCAATCTGTGGATTTATCATATTCACTGTTATAATCATAGACACCATGATTCTTACTGATTTTATAATTGCATATCATATTTAATACTTTTCCATATATCATTTGGACAATTAGTATAAATAAGCCTATTAAACTGCAACAATAATCATTCAAAAATAATTACTTTTTATTATCTGTTTCATCAAGTCACACTTATTAATCACCAGTCATTTACAATCTTACCACATTTTCATCCTAGATTTACAAAATAACTTTACATCTCACCACATGTTACACAATAGGTAATAGTTGTCCACTTCCCCTCTTTTTTTAATGTTTTATCTTCTTCTCATGACTAGTAGATGGAATCAAAGGATGATTCATTGTTACAGAATCATGCTATATTTGTTGGTTTCGAGCATTACTAGCTGAGACAAGATCTATCTCAGTCGATACCATCAAAACTATGTTGGCATGGGTAGACAACAATATTTAGCTATGCCAAGACGGTATCAATATTGGTTGGCTATCCATGCATTTTACTTGTTACTGATTTATATTCATGATCACTTGAAACCATGATTGTGATGCATGATAAGTTGAGTAGTTATCTAAATTGAACCCATTTCAATTTTATGTCTGAAACATTGCTAAGAAAAATCTCAGACCTGTGCCTAATCGTGGTCTTATGAATCCTCTCATAAATCAATATAAGCTATATGCTACATGTTATTTTCTGATTTTTCTATTTTCATACTTCTATCTCTCACAGCAAATTTCTTACACATAAAAAAAGAACAGCTCGGTGAATAAAGCTCCTGTCAGTGCAGACAACATTGGGTCTATTGTACGCAGTCTTGTATTTTGAAAGAGACTGTTTTCACGACTAGAACCCATGTCCTCAAGGTCACATGATAACAACTTTACCTTGCACCCCCTTCAAATTTCTTACGCATACTCTCACTAATAGTTTCAATGTTTAGTTTTTCTGACTAAAACTGGTGTTAGTAACTTAGTATTTCTTGTTCACTCTCATCAGGTAAATCATATTTTGGAACTCTTGCTTAAATTAAGTTCATATGTAGAGTTTTCTGTTTTTCTTGCTCGTCTCAATTGTTATTCTGTTCATTCAAAATGGAATCTGTATCTATTAGGAATAATATGGGATCTCTTGAGGCAAATGTTATGAGTTTTTACTTTTTCACTCTTGTCAATGGATGCTTCCTTTTTCTTACTCCATAATGATATTTTACATTTTGTACAGGAAACGAACTTCTCAGCATCATGCTCACAACATAATTCTGATTCAGTTGACAGCTTGGACAGGGCTGCTTTTTCTACCAAAAAAAACTCAAATGGGACACAGTACATTGGCAGACAAGGTTCATCTGGCTTATATAGTGAAAATTATGGCACAGTTGCTGGAGATGAAACTTTAAGATCAAATCAATCATCTTTTAGCTCCAGTGCCTCAGGTTCTTCACTGCATAATCAATGGGAAGACACGAATGCACATACTTCTGAAAGAGTAGTGATGGGATCATCAAGGCCATCTGATTCTTCAAAGGATCTCCTTCAAACTGCTGAAGAGACTGAGGAACTCCGTGATGAAGTTAAGATGTGGGAGAGGCAGTCTCAACAGTTGAAACTTGATCTTGAAAGTTTAAAGGAAGAAATTTCTGAGAAAGCTATGCATCAGGCAAACCTGGATAAGCAGCTTTCAGCTACAAAAAGGGAGCGTGACTCTTTATTGCAAGAAGTTGAACAACTGAAGGTGGCACTTGAGAACTCAATGTCAAAACAAACAAATATTAGCAGTTTCAAAAATGAAAATTCTGCTCATGTTCTGAAGGAATTGGAGGATGAGCTGAAGTTTCACAAAGAATCCAATGCTAATTTAGCTCAACAGTTGAAACAAACCCAAGATTCGAACATTGAACTTGTCTCAATTCTTCAAGAATTAGAAGAGATCACAGAGAAACAGAAATTGGAGATAGCTAGTCTTTCACAACAGAGCTGTCTAGATGGACAAGAAAAACAGGATAGGATTCCAAAGTCTTTGGACAACAAGGCTGAATGCAGGGGAGAGATGCTAGGTAGTAGAACAAGTAACCCTAATCTAGAAATAGAAATTGAGACCCTCAAAATCAAAATACAGGAGTTAGAGTCAGATTGTGCTGAGCTAACAGAAGAAAACTTAGATATGATGTACAAATTGAAGGATGCTGAGAAAGGAAGTCCATCACAAATTTGTAGGTCTAAAGAATCTCATGATGAAATTTCAGATGACAATTGCAAGTATGGAAATGTCTTGCTTAAATCTCGAGCACGTGGACTTGAGGACGAGCTCAAGAGGAAGGAAGCTACAATTGCAACATTGTCATCTAAGTTCAAAGACCTTGAGAATGCTTCTGCTGATCTTGAGATAGAACTACAACATTATAAGGACAAAACAAGTGACCTTGAGGAAAATCTTTGTCAAATGCACAAGGAAATAGAAGAAAAGAACTTTGAAATATCCAATCTACACAAAAAGCTTAAACTAAATCTTGAAAATGACTACTCTAGTATGCAAATTGCGCTTTCTGAAATGAATAACCAAGTTCATCTTGCTTTAGCTCAAGCAAAAAGCTTGGACTTGAAGGATAGCTCTGTTGCAGATAAGGATTTTGATTGTAACTATGATGATTTCCCTTCAGATATTCTCAGTCAGAAGAGTCGGGTAGAGGATATTACTAAAAGTTTGCTTGAACTAAATTCCCTACTAAAGAAAAAGGAAACTAAAAGTGATGGAAACAGAGAGGATGAGATTCCAATCTACCTTGTTGCTAAAAGAACAGGAGATTGATGGATTAAAATCTTCTAGTAAGGAGCTTGAAGATCTTATTTCCATCCTTCAGCAAGAGAAATTTCAACTGGAGGAAGATTTGGCTTCTCTTCAAAAGCAAAATGATGAAATGTCTAAACTTTTGGAAGATGTGGAGAATGATTTAGAAGAGATTACTGGTAGCATGGAATTTCATGTTTCTGCTAATAAGAATCTCGAGAAAAAAACAGAGGAACTTCAAAATTGCAAAATGGAACTAGAGTTGCAAAATTCTGAGATTGAACATGAAAATATCAAATTATCTGAACGTGTAGCTGGTTTAGAAACCCAACTAAGATCTCTAACAAATGAGAATGAATCCTACAGATTAGAGCTGGAGGATACTAGATCGCTTGTCGCTAATTTAAAGGATGATGTTGAACAACATAAAGGTCAAATGGAGATGCAGAAATCAGAACTAAAACAAAAGGTTCAGAAGACACAAAAGCGGTTATCAGAAGCCCTGGAGGAGTCAGAAGTCTCAAGGAGATCAAACTCAAAATTGCAAGCTACAATTGAGAATCTTATGGAAGAGTGCAGCACACTTCAGACGCTAACTGGAGACTTGAAGAGACAAAAGACGGAATTGCATGAACAAATTATACATCTTGAAGTTGAATTAAGTGAATCAAGAAACAAGAATCTTGATTTTCATGACAAAGTTGATGTTTTAGAATCAAAACTTTCTTCTCTGCAAAAAGAAATAGCATCTAAGGAGAAGGCACTGCTCTTGCAACTTGATCGATTTCTTCATGATCTCAAGGAACATGAAGAAAAAGTAGGAAATGTGAATATTTTATTAAAACATATTGAAATAGAGAAAACAGTAAAAGTTGATAATCTTGAAAAAGGGATAACTAATCTTACTTCACAAATGTCAGTGAGTGAGGATGACACAGAAAATCCAGCATTAGATGCAGTGCATGAAGCATCCATCCTTCGTGCAGATAAAGCTAGGCTTGAATGTAGTCTTCAGGAAATTACTTCAAAAGCTAAATTTTATGAGGCTGATTTACAGGCAGTGCAGAAAGAGTCCAAGAGTAAAATTCAAGGGTTAGTTGATTTGATTAATGCTTCGAAGCAGAGTGAGGAGATGTTAATGTCTGATATTGAGCAAATGAAACAAGTACTGGGGGATGCCAAATCAAATGAAGAGAAACATAGAAAAATAGTATATGATTTAGAATTGAAGAACAAAACTTTGGAGTATGAAAAACAACAAACAATGGAAGAAATTTCCGAGTTAAAGTTTCAGTTGCAGAAACTGTCTCGTCTTCAGAATACAATTTTGGCACTTGAAAACTCTCTTGATGAGGCAAACTGTGAAAACCGAAAACTGAAGGAGTTATTGAAGTCAGTAACAGAAGAACATGAAGAATTGATGTCAGAGAAAGTCTCTTTGACTGAAAAGATTTCCAACATGGATAAGGCTTTATGTGATAGTGAAGATGATAGGCGAAGAAGGATTGCCTTGCAAGAACAACTTATGAGGCTTGAAATCTCCTATCAGTCAAAGATACATCTTGTGCAACAAACAGTGAGAACCAGAGAAAGATTCAAAATCTTGAGGAAGAGAATCTTGAGTTGATGAACAAAGTGAAGTCAATGGAGTCTCAAGATGAAATTACTAATAGTGAGGTATTACATGTACTTCACCATCATACTCTAAATATTTACTTTAATCTGGAGAAACACTTTATTTAATTGAAGTAGATTTATTATAATTCACAAATTTATTATTTCTAGAAAGAAGCTAGCTTGATTTAGATGGAGTTAGTACAGTAGCCCAGTTATACTCTAAACTGATTTTGTAGAACTTGTAAATATAAGATTGCATTTGAATGCATAACAAAACTTTTGGATAACATCTTGACACTAAGTGTTCTGTAACGAGTATAGGAGCTAGAAATATGCTGCAGACAATGAGGAAAATATATATAAAAAAGTCCAAATGAAAGAAACGATGACCAAGCTTCAGTGACCTGTTTCATTTTAGCATCTGGTCAGATTTAAGTAGAACAATGTTTTATGATATGATACAGGGTCAATGAAAAAACATTAATGGTCTACCAGAATTAAGAAAACTTAATTTTGAGTAGGATTAAGAAAACGTAAGATGCCTACACCTTTGATTGGTCAATGTATAGTGACTGTGCTTAACAGTATTTTATAATTTTGATGGTAGCACTCTTTCAAAGATAAAAACTAGTAGTGATAACCAGATAGCAACTCTTGAAAAAAATTTGATAAAATTTGATCATTAAGATGACTGAGACTTTACTTACAAAAATGGAAACTTTGTGCTGCTATTCTTTTGCCAACCAAACTTGCCCATGGTTTGAAATGACGAACTTTGTGTAGCTCATTTTGTATATTCTGAAAATATTTACCTATTTCAAATATGCCATTACAGCCTTAGTCCACAAGAAATTCAATGTAGAACATTAACCTTTGAAGCAGACTATTTTCATTATCTTTACGTGCTTTCAAACACAGAATTTTTTTTAATATTATTGTTCTATTAGTTTCTGTTGATAGCAAATATTGATTTTTTTATATTTGTATTTGTATTTTTTTCACTCAATAGAATCAACAACTTTACAAATTAGTTTGTTGCAATTTATGGAGTCCAAATCTTTGTTTAATAGAATTAGATTGAGTAGACATTTCTGGTTATTCTTTCTTCGACCCCTTTCCTTCAAAACTGTTGACAGGAATTTAACTAGCTGACTTATTGAGCTACCATAACTAACAGGGATAAAGCTTCCGAAACATCTTGCACTTGGTTAATAAAAATAATGGTCCCTCATAGGCAAAGAAGCTATCTAATATTGTCTGTAGAAAACTATATTTGGTATAGAGTAATAACTTAATGATCTATTTGCATTTGTTAGAATGAAAAAGTCTCACCCGGCCATATTCAAAGGGCATGTGCCAGTAATAAAGTTTTACTTGCCAAAGGACAAACTGAGTCTTCGGAGGCAAATAACATGCACAAAGAGGGACTTATACGGTAAGCAGTGTTACCCCTCTGTTTTCTGGAAATTATGTAATTTCCTGCTTTCATATTGTTTAATTTGCTGTTTAGTGGTTATTTACCAATTTGATGTATTCCTTCATATTGTTCAACTAGCCATGATAATCAAATTCTTATTCGAATAAGACTGTACATATATCAGAAAATATTCTATACAAGAGTTGCAGGGTTTTACACAAAATAGTGTCACTGATTGCCATAAATAGTGCATAAAGAACATAGATTCATGATAGCCAATGATGTTTTAACTGTTATAGCACTTTGTAATTAAGCATGCTTGTCATTTTTTTTCTTTCAAAGCAATAAGCATGCTTGTCATTTTTTTTTTCATTCAAAACAAATGGCATCTGTAAAAGGGTGATTAGGTTTGGCTATTTATGCAAACTTTTATAGGAGTACGTAAGTAGTTTTCAACAAAATCATGAACTTGTATTTAAGTTTAAGCATAACAATACTTTTGTACCAATTGAAATCACCAAGGACTCACATTTCTAATACAATTTCAGTACAAAAGGAAGTCGAGTGAAATTGTTGTTTAAGCCTGTAATGGTGATGGTTAATACCTGATAGAATTTATAAGGACAAATATCAATATGGATATGTAGTTTTGTTAATAATGTTGATGTTGTGATTGTGAGGGGTATATAGTCGAAGGAGACAGAGGGGGTGAATAGTGAATGTCTTTGAAATTTATAGCTTAAAGAATCTTACTAATTCCTTGGCAAGGTAAATTTAATCCAAAATGCAACAGAAATAAATATATCTAACATTTCAATTTATCTGGTTCAATAACCTCTAGACTCCTATTTCATGCCCTATGATTCATCAGTGGATCACTCCCGAATAACCACTATGTTTTCTCCTTCTCAAACAATTTCCGGAGGTGGAGAAACATCTTATAAGCTCTGGAGTGATTATAAATTGGGCATAAGAATAAAAGAAAGAAATGTTACAAGGAGACTCAGAATGCTTGCAATATATCTAGGAAAGTTAGCTCTTAAACAAGCTCCTTAACCTGCATTTTATACCTTTATTCATCTAGCGTCTCTTGTTTATGACTGTTCATTGATCACTCGACTAGAATGCTCTATCAGTTCATTGATGATCCACTATAGCTGTTAGCTAATCTGGCCATTGTCACACAACTTGTTCCCATCAACAACTCTCTCTATCTTTTTTATTGTAGCAAGAGTCAATTGGACTTGGTTATCGGCCAGCTGATCCCAAATCAGTCAACTTGGCTATGAACACAAGACAAATAGAAGCATTTTGTTTGATGGTTGAAGCCCTTGAGTCGACTTAGCCACCAGTTGATTGAAGGCACCCTTTAGCCGACTAATACGTAGAATACAACCATCCTAATTATTGAGTTCGCTTATGTTGAGATCTATTCTCTCCCAGATATATGTTCTCTTAACACTCAACTAAGAGTTATACTTGTGCCTTGAGGTAATCTTTCGTCATATTACTAGTCCCGCACCCGAGCCCTCAGCTCACTCAATGTGCTATTGACTTCAAGTCATTAAAGCATCCTTCAATATGATCAAATTCCTAACTTCTGATAAACTTTGTGCAGAGTCATTTCTCAGAATCAATCTGAAGAAGTTGAAGTCCTCAAGAAAATTATCAACGACCATGCAGAGAAAATCTCTTCTTTGGAGTCTGAGCTAAAAGATATAAGAGAGAAGTATCTTCATATGAGCCTCCAATATGCAGAAGTAGAGGTTGAGCGTGAAGAGCTGGTAATGCAGCTTAAATCTGCTAAAAAGGAAAGAAGATGGTTTTCGTGAACTTGGTCGTTCTGACTATTGTTCATCATTCTCTTTCCCATGGCATTCATTTTGTGACTGCCATCATAATAGGGATGAAAATGTTACCACCTTACTCTAAATTTATGGTAGATAATAAGTAGCTGCTCTCTGCAAAACAAATAATGCAAGTGAAGCTTTTCTAAATCCAAAATGTATATTCAAATTTTATAATCTAATGAATCGCACGTCACTTCACATCAGACTTGGGATTCTTATTTCCTCCTGTTTGGATGAATACTTATGTGTTGAGGACCAAACTTCAGTATGAGTTTGTTTTCGCTCAGTTTTGGGATGTAATATATTTATGATTTGAATAACCATCAGAAAATGCTTGTAGTGTTGGAGCAACATTGTGTCTTGTTGACTCCTTCAGTTTGCATCTGTTTGGGTCTTCAAATTTGAGAAGTGTTAGCTCCTGAAGTTTGTAATTCAATTTCAATATGGTGCGCAAATCGAATAGCTTAAACAGATTCATTTGGGCAGTGGCGTAGTCAGGATTATTGATAGGAAGGCGATTTTCTATCAGAGAAATAATTTTCGAAAATTTCAAACCTTAGTGTAAATTGATCAACATCAAAATTTATACACGAGACATCAAATATATACAAAACGTAACTTAACTCAATTGATCGACATCAAAACTATCCGGGGTACTTATATAAATTTGATTGGATCATAATTTGTTCAAATCAACTCCACATCAATCCCGATTTGAACCAATATAATCCTTAGATACAAGGCATCAAATATACACAGGGTTTAACTTAATTCGGTTGATTAACAACAAAACTATCTGGGATATTTATATAAATTTGGTTCGATCATAATTTGACCAAATCAACTTCAAATCAATCTCGATTTGAACCAATCTAATCTTTATCTATGCCCTACCTATTAGATTTATTTCGAATCCGATCCAATTTTAATTTAGCGTTCTCATTTCATATTCTATGATTTAGTTCGTTCGTTTATTATTATATATTTTATTTTTAAAATTTAATACTTAACATTCTAAATCAAGATATTTGCTCATAAAAATTATACCAATGGATAGTTTAGGTCTTGAACTTTCTAAATATATAATTAATTTTAATTTTCGAATGATGAAAGTAAAATAAATGAATCAGCTAAAATTTATACACGCGCGTGCCTACGCCACTGCATTTGGGATTATGTGAAATTCATAAAATGCAATACCTTTTTGTCTGCCTGGAAATGAAAGGTGGTTTGGTTTAAGAAATTTTTTTTATAAATGTTAATTTTTAAAAAATAAAATTTAAAAGTAGAAAAAATAAAATATTTATAATTTACTTTTTTTAGTGCGTTTAAATTTTGTTAAAAGTGAATGATTTAATATTAATTTATTTTAATTTTTTAATATATTTTATTTTAAATAAAAATCGAAATATAATTTTTTTATAAATTAAATTAGAAATCTCTCCATCGTTGGCTCCATCATCGCTAATATCTTCATCATTAAAGATTTCTCGTGGTCATATTGAGCGTCATCCTTGTCATATCACCTTCATTTCAGTTATAAATTAGCAAAAAAAAAAAAAATATGAATCAAATAAGAGATGAATTTGGAGTAATCGATCGGGTCCCATAAAAATTTCCTATTGGTCATCAGAGTAAAACGGGAAGCACGCGCGACTAGTGATTTAGAAGTCCAGCGTCCTATGTTCGCGCTCCATTTAGAATTTTTTTTTTACAAAATACATCGTTGTCACGCCCCCAGAGGACATGCTTACTCGAAAATCGGACAACATCTCCCTGTACGGCGGACAAGTTGGGACATATAATACATCATCTCCTCAAATAAGATGACTCAGCCATCAAAACTGAAAAATAAAATACACATCCACGCAGTTTATAATAATAAAAATGATAAACATAAACTAAGCTTAAACATTCCAAACTGTTAATGTCTTTTAACCGAAATAAAACTAACGTAAAGTCCGAATACAAAGAAACTCCAACAAAAAGTCCAAAATGCACATATCTCTACTACGACAATATCGAACTAATAAAACATCTACGGTCCATGACGTAAATGCGAAAACAACGAAAATACAGAAATAACTACTATGATAGTAACACCAAATATGGAAACAAACTCAACATCGTGGGACTAGCAACTGGATCCTCTCCTGGCTCCAAGAAATGCAACTACCTGCTATCTGAAACAAAAAAAAAAAGAACAGGGTGGTGAGTTCGGGCGGACTCAGCGGGTATATGAATAGACAAAAGCATGACATAATCAAGCTGTAATAAGTAGAGATACAACAGGTACAGTCCATAAGGAATATAAGAGTACCTAACCCTATAAAACATCTATAAAACAACATGGTATAAAGCCGAATAACAACTAAGCATGTACGAAAAACCTCATGATATCACAATATCAAAACATACATGCATGTCAACCAAATACAGCAAACATAGCTCACATAAATGCAACAACCACAAGAAAATGCATAAATGCAATATATGCATATGATGCAATGACATGTGTCGCCCCTGACGCCAGTCAAGCCGCCAACACATCACATCTGTGTGACCGAGTAGGTAGGGTTGTGACAACTGTACGCACTCCAACGGATACCACTAATACACGTGGTTGAGTGGACAGGATGTTGGGGAGCCAACTGCTCCAAACTCCCGAATAAAGGGGGAGCTATCAACAACTCTAATATCCCTCGAAAACAACGGTGAGGGTGTCACTGCTTGCCTACAGCTGCAACATGTGTGACATAACAGGACAGTTGCTCGCACTCTAGCAACTACCACGACAACAAGTGGTTGACTGAACTGAGCAACTAAATGACTAACGACGGCTTAATCAAATGAAAGTCAATAGTCGTTAGTATGCGACGGTGCAGGTATGGTGCATGCTACAAGATGCAAGAACAACCGGAAAACAACGATGCAACAAAAATCCAACAAGTATCAACGATGCAGCGATACAACCAACCAAGTATCGAAAACCAACGAGTATGTATCTACACTAATAGGTAGGATATTTCTAATGCCAAATAAATTTAATTGTGTTTAATGAACCTCTAAGTACTTTACAGAACAAAAATTTAACGGGAGACTGTACGGATACGAAATTTTGAATACTCGAAGATCAACGAAGAAAGTATCAACGGCGATGTTAAAATAACAAACGACAAGGAACAAGGTCAAGCAACCTATTTAGACATAAACAACCATGTTTTAAGATAAAAGAACTACACGAGTACAAAGGAGAAATACCACCTTAATTATATGGAAGTTCGTAAACGAGGACCTTCCACGATCAACTGAACGAGTCCGAATCAAGGTCCTGAGTCAATACATAAGTTTAACTAATTATACAATTAAATAAATTAGTTAAACTGCATATAAACAAAATTAAGAGAAACCCTGATTCAATATCTACTTAATTAATTGACCCGTAAACACTATAGGTTCATTCTTAACCTAAGCACCACGCTTAGGTTGTTAGGTCAATTTTTTGAATCAAAGTCCCAGCATACAACCCAAAACCAACAACTTGAATATCTACCATCAAGACAAAAGGGTTAGAACCCATTTCCTAGGGCTCACGGCAATAGGACCCCTCTTTGCCACTCACGGCATAATTAAACAAGAAACGTTTCCACAACCACACCCAACAACATCTCACGGTAGTGGTACAGCAGCAACCCAGCAGACCCAAAAACGGCATCACCAAACCAAACCAACAAAATCAACGTACCAATGCTAAACCTCTCAACCCAAGCTCACAATAACATTACTAATCAAATACACATCCTTTACCAATTCCAAATCACAAAAGACATAACCAAACAACACCAAGCTCACTAGAAGCTCACGACACACCAAGAACAGGCAAAAACGTAAATGAAACAATCCATATAGAGACCAAACTCACGGCTAACTCGCAACATAGACGATTGGTGAAGGAATTCTATCAAAACAACACCTATTCCATAGTAAAACCTAACTGAGGCTTACCAAACAGCAATCGACCGGCTGTAATCGCGTGGAGGATGAAATCAATAGCAGCAGCACCAGTCACAAAGAAGAGGGAGGAGTTAGGGCTTGCGATTTGGCGTCAGAATGGACGGCGAGAGCGTGCGAAAAGGAGTAGGAGATTAGGGGAGGATCGCCGGCGGCTTTGGGCAGTTGGTGAGGAAGAAGAGGGCGATCGGCTAGGACTTGCTTGCGCGAGAAGACTCTGCGGCGCGGCTGGCTTGCACGAGGGCGGTGTTGTCTCCTTCGTGTGCGCCGGCGATGGGGACTCAATCGCGAGGCGTCGGCGTCGGGGAGAGGTGGCGGCGTTGGGGAACTGCTCGTCACCGCGACATCGGGCAAAAACGGCGGATCGGGAGAAGAAACTGAATTTTGGGAGGATTTTAGGACTTTTAAATGTTTTTGGTAGTTTTACAAAAAGTCCCTCCTTGTTTGTAGAATTTCAACAAGGGCCTTAAATTTTGAATTTTTCCTTTTCAACCTTTAAATTTTCAATATTTAACGATCATAGCGGGGGATCGAATTATAAATGTCCGAGATAATAAATTCTGCCATTATACCATAGTTCCGGGAGCTAATAGTTTTCTAATTTAGCTAAGGAGGCGAATAGTGATTCGCTTCCCTCTATCATCCTTGTGTGCTCATCCTTGTGGACAAATTATAAAATGATAAAAAAATGCATAGGTCTACTCATTGCATAAATAGAATAATGGAAAATAATTCACAAAGTTTTTCTACCATAATTTTTTTTTACTTTTTATTTCTTTCTGTCGTCCGAAGTAAACGAAGCCTTATAATTTTTTAATGTTAAATTGATCATTTAAATTTAAAGTTAAAAAAAAAATTTAATCTTAAATTAATGATTCTATTTGAAATAGGATCATTGTGGTGTTTTTCCAAGTTATGTCCGTTACAAATGCCCCTCGACTTTTCTCATGGACGGCTCAGTTCGGCATGCAGGTTATGATGTCAAACTTAGATCGAACTCAGGATGCCTTCAGTCTAGAACACGCCGGTGTGTGTGAGTGCCATCCCACGACACCACTCGTGATCTCCTCCCCACCACACAAATGGTAGACATCGGAGCAAAATGTTGATCGACGACTTCACCACCCACATCGCCAGGCCTAGGCCTGCCTTCCCTCACTCTCTCATTTCCTTCCTTCCTCCTATTAATTGGCCATCAGCGTATAACACATCTTCTTCCATGCATATTTGCACCACCACCTCCATGGACGTCTCCTCCTATCCACCTCTTCTCCACCCCGACCCTGCTCCCCCGTCGCCAACCGGGAAGACGCAATTGCGGCGGCTTTCCGTCGAAGCGGCTGCGGTGCTAATCCTCTGCCTCCTCGCCCTCGCATACGACGCCGCCGGAAGGCCCGCTCGATCGTCGAGCCCGACCGCCAGCCATGGCGCCCGACGACGACCAGAGCAAGCTGCAGCCTCCCCCTGTCCCGCGGCCCGGCGCAGGGCGTCTCGGAGAAGTCCACCGCGTCACGCCTCTTCTCCGGTCCCTCCTTCAGCTGGTCCGACAGCATGCTCCTCTGGCAACGCACTGCCTTCCACTTCCAGCCCGAGAAGAACTGGATGAATGGTTAACAATTCCGATCGATCGATTGTCTCTATATCTTTCTTAATAATTAATTTGATCTGACGCATTTATTGTTATTTTTGCATGAAATGCGTATCGATCAGATCCTAACGGTGAGTCGTTTTCAACTTCGAATCGAGATTAGATTTGATGTTTACATACATATATGATGATGTATATATATATTCAGGGCCGATGTACTACAAGGGATGGTATCACCTGTTCTACCAGTACAACCCGGAGGCGGCGTTGTGGGGGAACATATCGTGGGGCCACGCCGTGTCCAAGGACCTGGTCCGGTGGCTCCACTGCCGCTGGCCATGGTCCCCGACCGCTGGTACGACGCCAACGGCGCATGGACCGGATCCGCCACCATCCTCCCCGACGGCCGCCTCGCCATGCTCTACACCGGCGCCACCACCGAGTGGGTCCAGGTTCAGAACCTCGCCTTCCCGGCCGACCCGTCCGACCCGCTCCTGCTCGCCTGGGTCAAGGCCGAGGCGAACCCCGTGGTCGTCCCGCCTGAGGGAGTCAACGCGAAGGACTTCCGCGACCCCACCACGGCCTGGTACGTGGCCTCTGAGGACGCGTGGCTCGTCGCGATTGGGTCCAAGAACGACTCGCAGAGGCACGCCGGGACCGCGCTGATCTACAAGACGGCGGACTTCCTGCGGTTCGAACTGCTGCCCGACTTACTGCACGTGGTGGAGGGCACGGGGATGTGGGAGTGCGTGGACTTCTTCCCAGTGGCGACGGAGGAAGCGACGGGGCTGGACACGTCGGAGCCGGCGGGAGACTTCGTGAAGCACGTGCTAAAGGTCAGCCTCGACGATGACAGGAACGATTACTACGCCATCGGCACGTACGACGCCGGGAAGAACCAGTGGGTGCCTGAAGACCCGGAGAAGGACGTCGGAATCGGCCTGCGCTACGACTACGGCAGGTTCTACGCCTCCAAGACGTTCTTCGACCCGGTGATGAAGCGCCGAATCCTGCTGGGTTGGATCAGCGAGTCCGACAGCGAGCGCGCCGACGTCGCCAAGGGCTGGGCTTCCCTCATGGTACCTCCTCGATCTCCCATATTTAGTGCGAGTTCGAGGATTTCTAAGTCAACGTGGCAATTTACTTGCAGAGCATCCCCAGAACACTGCTCTTTGACCAGAAGACGGGCAGCAACCTCCTCCAGTGGCCGGTCTCCGAGGTGGACACGCTGAGGATCGCCGGAAAAGATTTTGGCAGCCTCGAACTCGCCGCCGGCTCGGTCATCCCCTTGGATGTCGGCTCCACAGCCACCCAGGTCGGCTCTAATTATCCATTAGATTCATGGAGTGTAACATTAAATCAATGGTGTTTGAAATAGCTGGACATCGTGGCGGAGTTTGCGGTCAGCGAACCGGCGCTGGCGAAAGCGAACGAGTCCGAGATCAGCGGGTACAGCTGCAGCAATAGCGGCGGCTCCGCGGGCAGGGGACTGCTCGGGCCATTCGGCCTGCTCGTGTTGGCCGACCAGGAGCGATCGGAGCAGACCGCGGTTTACTTCTACCTCGGAAGGGGAGCCGACGGCCGCATGGACACCCATTTCTGCCAAGACGAGCTGAGGTCGTCGGAAGCCAGCGACACCGCGAAGAGGGTGGCCGGAACCACAGTCCCCGTGCTGGAAGGCGAAACCTTATCCGTTCGCATACTGGTGCATGCTTGGCTTGACGCAGTTATTGCTGTTGATGATTACGATTTGGGAATTGAGTTTAGGAATCATGCATGAATCTGTTCAGGTGGATCACTCGATCGTGGAGAGCTTCGCACAGGGAGGGAGAAGGTGCATCACGTCGCGGGTGTACCCGACGAGGGTAATGCAGGGAGTGTCGAGGGTGTTCCTGTTCAACAACGCCACCGGCGGCGGCGTCACCTGCAAGTCGCTCAAGGTGTGGCAGATGAACTCCGCCTTCATCAGGCCGTTCGACGACCACGACGAGTCATCGGCGACCAGATTCAAATACAATTCTATCTTCTCCTGGTAGATAGGAAAACAACCAATTAAATAAAAATACAGTTTTTTACTTTTTTTTTAAGGATTTGCTTCAAATTAATTAAAGGCAGGATCAAAATTGACTTATTAGAGAACTGCCTGAAAAATGAAAGTTAGATTTAGGATTAATTATTTTTGTTATAAAGCAACATCTTATGTTTTTTTTTAAATAAATAATTATGATACAAAATATCGCAAAAAATTTTTATTCTTTAACACTTCTTTATTCAGAGACAAAGGTCATTTGCACACGATTTTTGTTTTTGTTTTTCTAATCACAGTACTGATTAACTACTTGATTACAAATTTACAATAGGCGTAATTAGTTATTTGGGCGCTTAAGGTGGCAAAGTCGATTCGCTCGCCCTCAGCGTCCCGTCAATCCAGTTCAGGAGCAATACAAATGATGGGGTTGAATACCCCATGACGAACACGAGGGCTGAAGAAGTTGTGTGGTAAAATCCACCAAGCGGGGGGCGACTCCCTTGGTGCAACACCCGAGACCCGCCCGGGAAAAGGGACCCGGGAGTAAACTCGAGTAGTTATAACCCCGAAACTAGATTTAGGAAGACACACCCCCGAGTTCACCTTGGGGGTAAATCCCCAAGAACACCTCGGATAGACGAATGCTCGGGACCCCGGGCCAAAGAACCTCGGGATCACCTCGGGGTGGTGGGGGCCAAGGAACACTCAAGCAGAGGTCCGTTTTCCGCGGATCGGCTCTTTCTGAGTGAATAAATATTTGAGGCTCTTGTCATCCGTGAAAATCTCAAATGTGACGTCATACAAATGGTGTCTCCATATCTTCAGAGTAAAAATAATGGATGTAAGCTCTAAGTCGTGAAATGGATAGTTCTTCTCATGCTCCTTCAACTGTCGAGAAGCATAAGAAACTACACGTCCATACTGCATCAAAACTGCGGCCAAACCCTGATGTGATGCGTTTGTATAGAGTACGAAACCGTCCTCTCCTGAAGGTAATACGAAAACAGGCGCAAACACCAATCACCGCTTAAGCTCCTGAAAACTGGTTTCACAAGCCTTTGTCCAAACAAATTTCACGCCCTTTCTGGTCAGACGTGTCAACGGTGTAACAATGCTGGACAACCTCTCAACGAACCGTCGATAATAATCAGTCAGTCCGAGAAAACTGCGCACCTCCTGAACGAATTTCGGCTGCTCCCAACTGATGACAGTTTCGATCTTCTGGGGATCTATGGAGATACCTCTATTGGAAACAATGTGTCCAAGAAAACCCCACAAATGATGACCAGAAAGCACATTTGCTAAACTTTGCATACAACTACTCCCGTCAGAGCGTCTCCAGGATAATACAAAGATGGCGCACGTGTTCCTCCTCAGAACCGGAGTAAACCAAGATGTTGTCGATGAAGATTATGATGAACTGATCTAGGTATTCCAAAAATATCTGGTTCATCAGATCCATAAACACTGTAGGAGCATTGGTAATCCCAAATGGCATTACCAAAAACTCGTAATATCTGTATCGGGTGCGGAAAGCTATCTTCTGGATATCTGAATCTCTGACCCTCAACTGATGATATCCAAAGCGCAGATCAATCTTAGAATATACTGATGTATTCTTCAACTGATCAAACAAGTCTTCGATACGTGGCAGGGGATTTGACAGTCACTATATTCAACTGCCTGTAATCGATGCATAACCTCATAGAATCATCCTTCTTCTTTACGAACAGAACTAGTGAACCCCATGGAGATACGCTAGGATGGATAAATCCCCTGTCAAGCAACTCCTGAAGTTGGACCTTTATCTTGTCCAACTCTTTAGGCGTCATACGATATGGAGCCTTTGAAGTTGGTGTTGTCCCCGGAATCAACTTGATCATGAACTCAACTTGCCATCTAGGAGGCAAACCAAGAAGCTCCAATGGAAATACGTCCAAAAATTCTCGGACCACTAGAACATCCAAGAGCTGAGGGCTACTGCTGTTATTAGTGTTGATTAGTGATAATAAAAAATCCTGACATCCATGCGACATAAGCTTCTGGGCCTGAAGCGTAGAGATAATCGAAATCTCATCATCTCTCGTGCCACAAAATTTCCACGAGGGTTGGTTTGGAGGTCGAAACGTGACCACCCTCACTTGGCAATCGACTGTGGCATGATAGGCTGCCAACGTGTCAATGCCCAAAATAATATCAAACTCTACCATCTCGAGTACCGATAAATCCACGGTAAGAGTATAAGTGTCGAAATCCAACGGACATCCCTTGACTTCCTGTGTGATATCCAATACCTCACCGGATGGCAGAGACATTGACAGACATTGCGATCTAAGGGTAGACAACCTACTAATTTTTCCCATGAACAATCAAGATATGAATGAACTGGAACTACCAGTATCAACAAGCAATTCAGTAAGAAATGCATAAACTGAAATCATACCACGGAAGACCGATCCATTGGCCGACTGTGTCTTCTCTTTGGTGACTGCATAAACTCATCCTGTCTCTGGAACTGGAGGTGGCAACACCAAAACCTGCTGAAGCTGAGATGTTGAAGGTCCGGCAGTCTGCTAGGGCTGATATACAAAAGGCCCAACCAACTGCTGAGGCTGATAAACTAAAGCTCCAGTCGACTGCTGAGGCTGGTAAACTATAGGCTAGTATGCTGGGTATGGCTGCTGATAGTATGACCCTGTCACAGAATACTATGACGCCGCTGGTGTGGAGCCGTACTCATGCCCAGGCATACAGTAAATCTGAATTGGTGGAGGAACTGTCTATTGATATCCTATCTGCTGCTGTCGAGGCGATGTCTGAGTTTGACGACCGCCTCTCTATGGCCTCTGCTGTCCTAACCGGCCTCCCTGGGGAGTAACTGCAACAACTTTATGCTGAGCCTTCAAGGGACACCCACGACTCTCATGACCCAGAAGCTTACAATAATAGCATATGGGTGCTTTAGAGGACAATCTGGTCTACTGTGGTCCCTAGACCCACACTGAAAAAGTGATCACCACCGGTAGCAGACTTTCAGGTCTATTGGGAACCTTGGGACGATCCTGCTGAAAATCGTCCAGATTTCTGGGGTCGAGGTTGAGGCCCAGAAATCTCCTATCGGTAACTAGCTGCTTTCCTTTCTTCTTATCACCAAACAACCGATGTTGGGTCATCTCTATATATAGAGCCCAGTTCGAAGCCTCTCGATAAGAAGTCAGAGCTCATCCAAACATCCGTAACTAAATATATCCAATGAGGCTCTACGTGAACTGTGTCGTCCGCTCATTGTCGGTAGCCACCAACTGAGAATAAAACTCCGCCAGGCGATTGAATTCTACCTCATATTCCAAAAATATGTAATCTCCCTGCTGAAGACCAAGAACTCCTGACGTCGAGCCATACGAAACGCAGCAGGATAATACTTCCCCTCAAAAGCCTCGCGAAAAGAAACCCAAATAACTGGTTGTCCACCAATAATAGTCTTCTGCATGTTCCACCAAGTGACGGCCTGATCTCAAATGTGATAAGTAGTCAACTCCGCCTTTTCAATGTCTGTGAGAGTCATATAGCTGAAGGTTCCCTCCAATGTCTCCAGCTAAGCACAAGCAGCATACGGATCTGGTTCTCCATGGAACAGTGTGAAACGACCCTTCACAAACGCTGCCAATAGCGAAATCCGAGCTCTGTCCAGAATCCAGCCCGCATGGGCAGGGGGTACTACTGAGGCATACCTGTTTACAAAACCAATACGTATTACTTAGATATAATTCTATCAAAAATTTAAAACCAACTTACTTCTTGTTTGTCGGGAGAGATCTCATCGCTGTCAAGTCCTAAAACACAACTATGTCGAGAAAATGACTCCACAAAAATATTTAAAAAAATATGTAAAATACAAATTAACCTTGTAAAACAACTCCTAAAGCCACAAATACCAAATTACTTCGCAAAACTTGACTCTGATATCAAAAATTATCACGTTCCCAGAGGCCCATGCTTGTTCAAAAATCGAGCATCACCTCCTTTGTATAGCGGCAAAGTTGGGACAGTTATACATAAATCTCCACAACATCTAGCTCAGTCTTTCACGATTGGCATCACAATAATAAAATAAAAAACTCCACAACCACGTATTTATATATATATATAAATGATAGAAGTAAAAGAAGTCTTATATCCAAATTAACACTCAAGTTAAATCTAAAAACGAATATACCCGTCCAATAATGTATAAACATAAATCTACTACAAAACTACCAGATTAATAAATTAAATACGGAAATAAAAGAAGTGTGAAAACAGAGAAACTGTGAAAATAAAGATACAGTAGAAAATAAAACTTCAAACTGCTCGACATCATGGGACTAGCAACTGGATCCTCTCTTGGCTCTAAGTAATGCATCTATCTGCTACCTGAAACAAAAGTATATGTTAGGGGTGGTGAGTCCGAACGGACTCTGCGGGTATAAGTGCAGATAAACGCATGGCACAATAAAAAGGTATATCAAGCAGAAGAAATAACAGTATATAGTCTCTAAGAAACAGAATAATAACTAGGCATATATGAAACAGATTAATGGCAGAATATCAATGCATACATGCATGTCAACCAAATGCAGCAATCATAGCTCATATAAATGTAGCAAACACAAGAAAATGTAAAATACAATAAATGCATATGATGCAACATGTGTCACCCCTAACGCAGTCAAGCCGCCAGCATATCACATCTGTGTGGCCAAGTGGGTAGGGTTGTGACAATTGTACATACTCCAACAAATACCACTAGTATATGTGGTTGAGTGGACAGGATGTTGGGGAACCAACTACTCCAAAACCCCAAGAAAAAGGGGGAGCTACTAACAGCTCTGGTATCCTTAAAAAATAACGATGAGGGTGTCAACTATTTGCCTACAACTCCAACATCTACTATCCATGAGTGGTCAAGTGTGACCTAACAGAACAGTTACTCGCACTCTAGCAACTACCATGATGAGTGGTTGAGTGGGCAAAACAACTAAATGACTGATGAGGACTCAATCATATGGAAGTCAATACTCGTTAGCATGCAACTATGTAGATATGGTGCATGATACTAAATGCACTGTCAACCAAATAATAACGATGCAACGATACAATCAATAAGTACCCAAAATCACCAAACATACAACTAAACTACTAGGTAGGGTATCTCTAATGCCAGCCAACTCTAGTCGTATACACAGTACTTTACAGAATAGAAAATCAATGGAGAGACTATATGGATATAAAATACGATTAGCTCGAAGATCAAACAAAGAAAGTATCAACCGACGATATTAAAAACAAAGAACAAGGTAAAGTAGCCCTATTCAGAACAGACAGTCATGCATATAAGATCAATAATCTACATAATACAAAGGAGAAGTACCCGCCTGATTCGTATAGTGTATCCAAGTAATCTCGACGTCTAGGTGCTCGTATAAAATCGAGGTCCTATATCAAACACTTAGTTAGCTAAATTGAATACTAAGCATAATGAGAATCAAACCCTAATTTTAACATCTGTTTAATTACATCTTAAACCATATAAAGTTTCCTTCTTAATTAGCTCATAAATCTACTATTTATTAATTAACAGCCTCTTAACAAACGCATTAATAACCAACCTAATTACTCCGTTAATTAAGTTCATTATCGTTAATCACCATTAATTATGGTTGCACTCCAATTATCAATTACCTCTATTTAGCCACAACCAACTCAAGCAATGTCTATAGCAACACCAAACACAAATAAGGTCAATACCTCTTCATTTGGGTAATACATCTAACCAATACGCATGAAACTTTGGTAAAACTATTACCTACAGCTTGGTTCCTGATGGTGTCGCTCACGGCAATCAACGGTGGCTAACGCAATGGTTGTGGTGGTTGGTTACCGAAGGTGGAAACAATAGCAGCGGTCAACCTCTAACGACGAGGAGAGATTGGGGAGAAAGTAGAGCACCCGTGTGGCCACGGTGGCGTCGATCGCACAGGCAGAGGGCTGCAGCGTCGATAGGCTTGAGGTGGAAGAAGAAGGTGGCGTTGAGCGTGGAGGAAAAGGAGGAGGAGAGGGATTTGGCTCGGCTTGCTCGCAGAGAAGTCAAGGCTTGGCGTCTACTCGTCCGCGTGAAGAAGATGAAGAAAAAACACACGAAGGGGGGGGGGGCGAGATGGTGATGCCACCGGCCGAAATCGCGTGGAGTAAGAGGAAGATCGCCGCCGATCGAGACGGACACCACGCGAAGGAGAAATCGCACCAACGAAAGGGTGGTGGCATTGGGCGAAACCGAGAGGGAACGGATCGCATGCGTGTAGCGGCATCGGGGCGTAAAGTGGGAATTTTAGGAGAAGTTTTTAGGTTTTATAAATTCAATGTAACTTTGCAAAAACCCCTCCAAATTTAGACAATTCAAGCCACTCCCCTAATTCAGGATTTAATGCATTTTAAACCCCGTGAATTCCTTGTATTCAACATGGATAGAAGTTGTTTACAAGAGGTCATGTGACGGGAAGGACGAGCTAATGGAGCGAGATGGGAAGGAGCTAATGTGATGAAGGTGATGAAACCGGAGTTAGACCTTGAAACTTCCAGGAACACAAGTCAATGAAGGATATGTTGGAGGAAATACTCTCTTTTCTGAGAGTGAATAAGAAATAAATTGAAATATACAATTTTCAACTTATCTGTTAAGTGATCTGAGCTGCCTTTTATGCAGACTACAGTCTCTTGAGCGGAATTCCCGAGCTGGAATTCCCGAGCAGAATCTCCCGACTAGGTCTTCTGAGTAGTATCTCCCGAGCTCCCGAGCAGTAGTCGGATGTCTCCCGACCAGAAAGTTGCTGAGGCCTGCGCAGCACAGTTTCCTTAAAACAGATTTGTCCTTCTCCAACGGTGCTTCAAGGCTCCGATGGACGTCTGTCTCTCAAGATACAACAGCGGGACCACGGGCACAACGGAGTGTTGGACCTTGGATGGCTATAGAGGGGGTGAATGTAGCCAGACACCCACAAGTTGCTCTTTGATATTCTCTGCGTGATCAGATTAGCAGTGGAAGCAAATGCAGAACAAAGAACAAAGCAGAGAAGGAAACGCAAACCAAACAAACGCTAAGACGGAGATGTACAAGGTTCGGGGATAACTTGCCCCTACTCCTTGGCGTGCCCGTGAGGTGGGCGATCCCTTGATCGTCGGCAGATCAAGCCCCGGTGACCTGGATAAAACAACGCCTCCTTCTCGGTGGAGAAACCTCTCCACAAGCGCCTCAGTAGATGAATACAAGGTAAGCACACGAGACTAAGGAGGAACCTCTCACAAGACAGTAGCAAGAAAGCTCAAGAGAGAAGCTACACAAGGAGCACAACAACAACAGCAAAACACACAGCCACACTTGCTTGTTTTCCTATTCATTCTCCTCGCCTCCTCTGCTTCTCATCTTCCTCTTAAGCTTCTGCTTCATCGCCAGGCTCCATCAGCATCCCCTGAGCACAACCTGAACCCACTGACCTCCCTGAGCACTCAGTCCACTGAAGTCCCTCTCCAGTTGAGCCTCCGTCAGTCGCCAGACATGCCTCAGTTGCCGTTGAAACCTGAGAAGGAGAAACAAACAAACCTGCTCCAAGAAAAGCCTCCCATTGACCCTCCTTGAGTGTTTGAATCACCTGCTATCACCTGCACACTCCACCAGAGGCTTAGCAATGCATATCAAATGAAATCAGCAATGTATCAGAGAATCGGCAGAGAAAACAGTCGCGATCAGAGCTTCTGACAGGGTATTTGAATTAAAGTTCTGCTCCTGATCAGTCACCCGACCGATCAGGAAGGACCCTGATCGGTCACCAGACCGATCCAGCAGTCTTTTGCACACTCCTAATTGGTCCCCAGACCTATCCAGCAGTCTGCTGCACACTCCAGATCGGTCCCCAGACCAATCAGGCTGCTTCCTGACCGATCAGGAGTCATCCTGATCGGTTATAGTGAGAACCTTGCGACAAATGATCGTTCACTAGACCGATCTGAACAGTATCCCTGATCGATCACTAGACCGATCAGGAGCAGATCAGTAAGGTTCCCAAAACCTACTGGATGCTCCCTGATCGGTCACCGGACCGATCCGGAGCAGAGTCCCAAAACCTACTGTATGCTCCATGATCGGTCACTAGACCGATCAGCCATCGCTGGATCGGTCACCAGACCGATCCACGAAGGAGCACCGTGCCAACTTCCCTGATCGGTCACCAGACTGATCCAGGCAAGCCCAAATGCACTTTACGTCATGAGAACAAGCCTCCAGCCCTTCTTTCACTCGTGTCATGCCCAGCTTCACTCACTGGGACTTCAACCTAGCCCTTCAAGCTAGGACCTGGCTTCACTCACCAGGGTTTCGGTCACCCGGCTTCACTTACCGGGACTCGGCTTCACTCACCAGGATTTCAACCTAGCTTCGATCGCACAGGCAGAGGGCTGCAGCGTCGATAGGCTTGAGGTGAGAACCTCAAGCCTACTAGATGCTCCCTTGCGACAAATGATCGTTCACTAGACCGATCGTTCACTAGACCGATCTGAACAGTATCCCTGATCGATCACTAGACCGATCAGGAGCAGATCAGTAAGGTTCCCAAAACCTACTGGATGCTCCCTGATCGGTCACCGGACCGATCCGGAGCAGAGTCCCAAAACCTACTGTATGCTCCATGATCGGTCACTAGACCGATCAGCCATCGCTGGATCGGTCACCAGACCGATCCACGAAGGAGCACCGTGCCAACTTCCCTGATCGGTCACCAGACTGATCCAGGCAAGCCCAAATGCACTTTACGTCATGAGAACAAGCCTCCAGCCCTTCTTTCACTCGTGTCATGCCCAGCTTCACTCACTGGGACTTCAACCTAGCCCTTCAAGCTAGGACCTGGCTTCACTCACCAGGGTTTCGGTCACCCGGCTTCACTTACCGGGACTCGGCTTCACTCACCAGGATTTCAACCTAGCTTCACTCACTAGGATTTCCATCACCCGGCTTCACTCACCAGGACCCGACTTCACTCACCGGGATTTCCATCACCTGGCTTCACTCACCGGGATTTCCATCACCAGGACCCGCCTTCACTCACCAAGATTTCCATCATCTGGCTTCACTCACCAGGACCCGGCTTTACTCACCGGGATTTCCATCACCTGACTTCACTCACCAGGACCCGGCTTCACTCACCGGGATTTCCTCCAACCTAGCCCTCCGGGCTAGGACCTGACCCTCCAAGCCAGGATTTTTCACCTAACCCTCCAAGTTGGGACATTTCACCTAACCCTCCAAGTTAGAACTTTTCACCTAGCCCTCCAAGCTAGGACTTTTCACCCAACCCTTCCGAATTAGAACTTTTCAACACCTAGTCCTCCAAGCTAGGATTTGTCACACCTAATCCTCCATGTTAGGACTTTTCACCACCTAGCCCTTCAAGCTAGGATTTTCCAATCACTCCGTGTCTAATCCCCGAATAGGACTTAATCATAATCATAATCATCAACCTAAACTAAAATCGATGTCAACACCAAAACAACAATCAGGCCATACTGCATCAACACGGAGCACTCG
This sequence comes from Boesenbergia rotunda, assembly GCA_024364735.1. Classification (NCBI taxonomy): domain Eukaryota; kingdom Viridiplantae; phylum Streptophyta; class Magnoliopsida; order Zingiberales; family Zingiberaceae; genus Boesenbergia; species Boesenbergia rotunda. The sequence goes on along the minus strand of JAGFNQ010004376.1, from coordinate 269,786 downwards.
TTGCTCGTGGCGAACTGAGAAAGTACCCGAACGCTATCAAGGGAGGTCAGGAAGGAGGTGGAAAATAATTTCTTCTTTATGTGTCTTTTGCTCTCGGTTACAACCCCTTTATATAGGCTCAAGCCTCGCAGTAATCAATGACCAAATTAACGTCAAAACGTTGGTTCATCTGCTTCGACAAATTTTGCCCCGACCGGTCGGACATTCGACGCACGCAGGTCGTGCACGCATACGAGTTCACTTGGTTCAGTACAAATCCGGACCCTAGATTTACACCCCCTGCGCACCCATGCGTGAGAAAGAGTCTCTCCACTTGCATTTGTTCACAACTAACATGCTTGTGAAATAATATAAACTAACAATTATGTCTTAAAACTTCCAATGTAGAACTAAAGCCCCATTCACAATGGAGTCTCTTTATTCTCTACCTTCCTTTCCATTCACTAGAAACTCCCAATGTGAAACTAAAGTCTCACTCACCAAGAAGCTTTTTTCCTCTACATCTTCCTTTCCATTCACATGATATCCAACAGGATAAGAACCAAACTTCCAAACTACCGAAGAACAAAGACATTGATGAAGACACCAGTAGAGGTGAAAAGCCCGATTGTGGTGAAGCCGAAATTGGATCTCGAAACTTCCGTGAACACAAATGTCGATGAAGGATACGAACCAATCTTCCAAATTGTTAGAGAACGAAGACGCCAGTGACAATGTAGTGGAGGTGAAGAAACCAAATTGCAAGAGGGCTAGTGATGCAGGAGCTTCGGCCAGTGAAGACGACGCAACAGAAACGTAGGGACCGAAGGAAGAGTTAGGGTTTTATGATGTTGATGAATCGAGACTCCATCGTGAGTTTTTTTATGGGAAAATTAAAAAGACATTCGGGATGACTCGAATGATTTAATTTTTTCCTTGCTTCGGACTATAACAAATGTGACGTGGACGAGGAATAATATGGAGGATGAAAAGGATATCACATACATGATTTGATAATTTCCAAAGTTACACAGGTGATTTGGATAATTGGCTAATTTATCGGTTCAATAATTTGACAAAAAAAAATAGATATAGTGGGTGGTTTTCTTTTTTATCTTAGTTCGATTGATTATTTAATAGTTAAAAATAATAATTAAATAAATAAAACGCGATTTGCTCGTGTGTTAAAAATAATAATTGAATAAATAAAACGCGATTTGCACGTGTGAAAAGATCAGACGAACACGGACAAGTTATATCGTTCAAAAGCAATCTTGTTGATAACGGTGCGGATCTGAGCCGTAACAGTGTTTGTTGAAAAAATTGTCCATTACGAAACGTTGATTGTGAATTACCACCGTCGTGTCGCATAAGAGGTAGATCCCGCGAAAGATCCTCCTCGTGGATCCGTCGGATCAAGATCCAACGGTCTATTCCGAGTCAAAGAAGCATCCCGGTGAAACGACAAAGAAGAGAGGAAGATGCGGCCCCCACAATGAATCCTCCACGCGGCTCCAATTAATAAGTCACGCGACCAGCCACCATTGGCGGGAGAAGCAGTCAACCCCCGTCCACCAACTGCCGCGTGGCTATTGGCTACCCCATCCCTTCACCTTCTCCGGTTCGGCTCGTGGCGCGTGGTTTGATGAGCCGAACCGCAGAGTTGGGCGTCAGTGAGCGAGAAGAGGAGACGACTTTGCTTGTTCGGTGTTTATAAATTGACCCTGGTGCTCTTCGTGGAACGCTCAGCGAGGGACTCGGGCCGCGAGGGGGAGGAGGAGGAGGATAAAGGAGAACAGCGAGGTGATCGGCTGTTAGGGTTTTTGCGGCATCCTTGTCCGAGTTGGGGGTCCTTCTTGGTTTGATCTTTCGATCTCTCTTTGCAGGTAAACTTTTTATTTAGGAATTTGGTTAGGGTTTTTTTTTTCTGGGTGTTTGAGAAGAAAATGAAGAATATGATCTCCAAAATTGTTGTTAATCTTTGTTTTAACTTAAGACGGATCCAGCAAAAATCGACAGCGAAGAATTAATTGAGATTTATTATTATCATTATTATTACAACTTGTCGGCAGAAGATAAGTGGTAAAGTAGGAGAAAATTGATGAGCTCTCATCAATTACCTGGTAGATCTGAGCTTTTTCAGAAAGATAAATCGGTCTTTGATATGTTTGTTTCTTTGTTATTCGGTAAAGGTTCATTTTGGATGAGGAAAATTTGGAGGAGTTGAGGAAAACTTTTAAAGCTTGCAGAGGCATAAAGTTCCTGAGAAACTTTCACGTTTCCTGTGATTTTCTTAACTTCTAATTCGTTATAGCTTGTTGGAAGTAGTTTGAGTATGGCCATTAACTATTCAAAACTTTGCTGATCATCATTCCTATTGTTAGCAACTATGGTTTTTGTTTTTGGTTTTTTGGGCTAGTCAAGAAAGTGCTACTAATCTTTCTAAGCTTCAATTGGCACGTTATAAAATATCAACTGAAATAAGTAAAATCTTCTCTCTGGGTTGCAGCGACGTCTACACGAGAAGGTTCAACAAGAGTCATAGCATCATCTGAAATGGAGGTATTTGGCAAATCTATGATTGCCGAATCAAGCAATGTGATTTATTTGTCCACTATTCTTAACAAGGAAGGGCCAATCCCAAGTCACAAATGTGACAACAGATGCCAAAATGCTCTCGTGTTTGGGAATGTGTACCAGTGCAAATTAACAGGATTGACACACATCTGCGATAAGAATTGTGACCAGAGGATTTTGTACGATAACCATAGTTCTCTCTGCAGAGTGAGTGGGCAGATTTTTCCTCTTTCACCGACAGAAGAGCAGGCAGTTAGAGGAGTGCGGAGAAAATTGGAAATGACTAATGCTGATGGTTGTGCTTTTAAGCGTAGGCGAGATGCCCAGCTGCATCCTTCTCCTTTTGAGAGGACTTGCTCTGCAGCATCTCCAATATGCAGTCAAATTGGAGATGGCATGGATATGAGTTAGAGCTGATTAGCCCCATTTCCCTTCTCTCTCTCTCTCTCTCTCTCTCTCTCTCTCTCTCTCCATACCATTTATGTTGTGGATGGAAAAAAAACCTATCGAACAATACATGGAGGCAAGGAGGAAATTTGTAGTAACTTCCAAATGAAAATTTGAAACTATATTCCTGTAACGGTTTAACTTTGAACTTCTCGTTGAGAGGACATTAAGTCTTGGGAATCAAATATCTAGGTTTTACCTTATGAGAGGATTGTTATTTCTTTTTTCCAGGCTTACTCGTAACTTCAGCATAGATAACATCTTTCTAGTGTCCATTGAGCTCCTTGGTTGATAAGCTCACCTTATCTTATATGTGGTTGATATAATTATTTACTTCATTTGGATGTTGTTCCTCTCTATTCTTTTTTTTTTAAACTCTTGTGGAAATTACAAGATTTGCTTATCTATGTTAAGAAATGCAGAATAACCTTTTCTTTTACCTGCAGTCGTTATGATGATGATTCTTTTAATTTTATATCATGTTTGTTTATATATCTTTGCTTGTTATAAAAGTGTACTTTGACTTAATTTAATTATTCTTGAGCTCTTTGCAGGCATATATGTAAATAACAACCTGAAAGGCAGGTTTTATGCTTTAAGTGGTTATATTGCATTATTTGTTTATATACTTGTTTATATTCGAACTGTTTGCAGGTGTTGGCGTACTTGTATTTCCTTAATTCATTCCAAAAACTTTTGTTTATATATCTGAAAATCTATGTTGTTTTGCAGGAATTCAAGCGCTAACAGATCAGTATATGAAAATTATTTCTCATTTAATTTGTTTGGTTTTAGTTTGCACTTTGCAGTTAATACCTTCTAACCTGATTTCATATCTGCAGGTGCAACTTGTTGAGGGCATTCTGGTTTCTTACCATTGGATTTGACCAAACAAAAGCTGCTCAAAATCCCTTCATTAGTGACTGGATGGTCTTTGTTGCTGCTACTAATCTATTCGAGGAATTTTTCAACTGTCCTATTGAGTTCTATTTGTTTGTTTTTATTCATGGCGAGATAATCTATCCTGTCATTAGGTCCAGTGGTCAGTTCATGTGGTTCATTGATCTGCTTCCTGTAGCAGATTCTGATATCCATTCATTAGTGACATTATCGTTTTGTTGATACATCACTCTATTCAGAGAGGTTCTGGAAGTATTTTGCTTCTGTTACCAGCAAACCAATCAAAAGGAAACCTCCTGCAACTGAAGATGACTCTCAGTTGTTGCTGTAAATCAGTTAATGTATATAGTTTTTTTTATCATCTTCAGGAATCAGAGCCTGTGTTTCTTTATGTTGTATCCTTGTTTATATAATATATATCTCAACTACTTTTCAGTGAGTTCAATTACATATGATTGCACTTGTTGATATCTACCTTAAACGGTTGATTAGAGGATTTATCTCTTGGACCCATCAACAAATGTTTGCATATTTGGTTGCCTGTGAGTAGATTTGGATCCCATTCCTGATTTTGAAATTAGTTTTTTTGGTCCAATTTTTTCTTATTTCTTACCTTTGTTTTTGCCCCCTGTACTTTTGTTATCATCAAGCTGTGTTTTCAACATTTGATATCGGCGTCGGCATGGTATAACCGAGTTGGTCACATTACATGGTTGATTGGTGGAAATGGACAAAGGTCAATTTCTGACGAAATTGAAAAAAATATTTTTTCATGTGGTGACTTATTCGATTTACCTCTCTATAAAAGGTTGTGGAACTGATTAGATATTGACACTATGAATTTGCTATATGAATTCATACATCTTTCTACCCTTGTCGTCTGAGACATATTATGAATGAAGTCTTTCTATTCTGTCTTCTGAGACGTATTTTGGATTATGAAGGATAATCGAAATAAGTTGTGTGCTTTTCTTATGTGCTTTTCTTATAAATTTTTGTCAAATATTTTGTTCAAGTATTATTGTAGCCTAAGAATCTCAGAGGCAATAAGCTTTTTCATTTCTGTTTGGAGACGTACTTTTATTTCCAATGAAAATGCTGTTTTATTTCTCTATCATTAACAAAGTTCTCGTTATTCTTTGATTTACACTCATTTTTATCGAGGTATTTATGTTTTTGTTTGTCTCCCTATCGTCAATTCAATACAATAGTGTTGTTTTATGGAAGGAACTCGGCCTAATAGTACTTTATCAAGTAGGAAACTTGTGGGAATGAATGGGCTTTCAAATGAAATAATGGTTACACAACTATGAGGAATATGAAGATTCTCCATAAGAAATAATTAGGCAAGTTAATGCCTCTTGCCAACTTGTTTCTCATTCCCATAATCCTGCACGGCACAATACGAAAGATTACCTTATGACCTGATGCTCCAAAATCAACAAACTATAAAATTGAAAGAGTACCTTAGAAATAAGAGGATGGGCAACAATAGAGAAGTTACCACCACTCCAGATAGTTCACTACAAAAATAATAGCAAATAGCGACGGACGTAATCCGTCGCAAAACACTAATAGCGACGGAGTTAGCACCGTCGGTCGAAAATCTGTCGCAGAGCTAAGATAGCGACGGGAAAAAAACTCCGTCGCTATATTAGCGACGGACATATAAGTCTGTCGCAAACACCGAGAAAATGGGATGACGTGGCCCGGGGAATTTTTAGCGACGGATGGTTAAATATCCATCGCAAAGCATTCGTGGTAGTGACGGATATGGTCAAACTCCATCGCTAATATATCGTAATAGCAACGAATTCGGTCAAACTCCGTCGCTAATCGATCGTGATAGCGACGGAAAAGTCAATAATTCGTCGCTATTTGCGACGGATTTTTAAAAATATCCGTCGCTAAACCTGAAAAATTTTGACAGCCAAATGCTATTTTTTCCCATTCCCATAGATACATCAATAAGATATACAAATATCCAAATAAATATGAAACAAAAATAAATATTTCAACATCCAAACATTCACAACAATCCAAACTTTCATTTCCAATTCAATCCAATCCAATTCAAACATTCGTTTCCAAATGTATACATCTAAACTTTCATTTCGAATCCACTATCCAATCCAAACTTTCATTTCCAAACTTATACAATCCAAACTTTGAAACAAGAGTAAACATCCAAACTTTCCAATGGTTAATTCAATCCAAACAAAAGTAAAAATATCCAAATGTATACATCAAAAGAAGGTAAACATAATTCAGACTATACGAAAAGAATTATATACACCAAAATTTAGAGACAGTAGAGAAACATTACGTACATGAATATCAGAGTAAATAAAGGATGGAAAGGAAAAATATTCCTGCAGAATAGAAGATAAGAAAAAGTTAAATAGAATTAATATCTAAATATAACTCTAATAATATTAAATATGTAAATGAAAATTAATAAATAAGAAACAATTAAGGAATAATATCCAATATGCATACCTTTCAAGCAGGGGAAGAAATCTGAATTCAACTCTGATGATGTACAATCTGTAAACAAAAAATGAAGTAATAAGAAAGTAATTATTATGAATATAATAACTCAATCCATTGTCACTGAAAAAATATAGAGAAAAATAGAACATACCACTAAAATATTCTACTCCTGTGTGGTATCCTCAGGATCCTGTGTCTCCTGCTACTCAAAACGAGGGCGGGAGGGGCTGGTATCTGTGTCATCGGTGATAGTGTCGCTGCAAAAACTTGCATGTGTCTGACTATCTCCTCAGTGTGTGCCTGGCGAGCCCGCAAATCACTCTAACTCAGCATCCCTTGCTGCGTCCCTCGTTGCCCACGCTGCGTCCCTCTCGGCCCACATCGACTACATCGACGTGATTCGAGTCCGCAGGGCATCATTTTCCTCCCTCAAATGACGAACCTCACTAGAGGAAGAGGAGGAGGATGCTGGACGTCCCCTAACCCCTGGAACTTTCATCTAATCATATGTAATCTTTGCCTGAGAGCCCAGGCCGTATAAGGAGGTCTTCCTCTTTCCACCGACGACATCAAAATAAATCCGATTCACATCGTCGGTGGAAAGAGGTTGTGCATCCTCCCCCTCTGCAGCAGGCTGAGACGCCTGTGCCTCTGCAACTCTAGTGGTCATTGCTTCCTGTGAAATAATAATTTAATTAGTCTATATAAAATGTCAAAACAAATAAAATATAATTAATATACTTACATTGATTGCTAGGGAGCGTCGATCGATAAAAGACCCATCTTTTTTCTTGTGGGTCTTGCTGAATAACTCCCAACTAGTGGGAGGTCTCTGTAGCTCAGCAGCCTGTAAACACAAAATATAATATTTAAACATATCCAAAAAAATATACTAAATATCTTTAATAACCTAAATCAAATACTACTTACCAAATCACTGGCATGCTGGACAATGGAACGGGATCCAGCCGTGTGCTTCGTGGATCCCGTGCTGGGGCCAGCAAGCTCAGAATTGCGATTGGCTCGAGCAATCATATCGCAACATTCTCTTGCCGGTGCTGGGCATCCCAGACAGCGCGCCATGCTGCCCAAATTGTCTCAGGGACCTCTGAAGGTCTATCAGCCTTCTTTCTCCACTTGTTCACCATGTCACTGTACAATTTGGAGCAGTAGTCATTCCACGTTCTCTTGAATTGCTCCTATGCACCCTCCTCCCAGGTATACCTTTTCTGTAAAAAAAATAATATGGTTAGTATGAAAAAAGTTGTAACATCATGTAACGCCCGCCTTTTTCCCCCACACCTTTCGTGTGGCGGGAGACGGCGTTACGCTAACATACATACGTACATCGTAATGCGGCGGAAGATTTTTTTAACAAAACTTAATTCATACATGCAACTAGCACTTAAATCATACATTCATATCTTAACTATCATTCCTAACATGGCGACATGGTAACTTCGCATATAAACATCATAGGTAGCATCATGAAATAAACATCCCATAGGTCAACCATAAGTAACATAAGTACCAAGGGTATTTTTTTTCCTAGACAAATCATCATAAGTATAGCATGAGACTTATTAGAAATATGCAAAGTATAGAACATGTGACAAAGCATAATTATTAGAAACTTTCTCTTTTTCTTTTGCCATGTCACTGCCACACACACACTCGTGCCCTTCCTGTTGCTTCCCCTAGTATCCTCTTGCTGGATCTGCAGTATAAGGAAAATAAGACTATAAGCACATATGTTTAGTAAGACTCTTTCCTACTCACTAAAATCGTACGTCACATAAAACATAAACATATGAAACATTTTAACATAACATAATTCTGAACATAAAACATAAACATATTCTTAACATAAACCATAAACATAGGAACATTTAGCATGACATGATTCTTACATAAACATAAGCATAAACATACTTATCATGGCATAATTCTTAACATGAACATAAGCATAAACATACTTATCATGGCATAATTCTTAACATGAACATAAGCATAAACATACTTATCATGGCATAATTCTTAACATGAACATAAGTATCAACATACTTATCATGACATAATTCTTAACATGAACATAAGCATAAACATATTTATCATGACATAATGCATAACATGAATGAATGCATGAGTCAAATGTATATATCATAAGGATGCTTATTTGAAAACCATAATTATAAATACTTAAACATAATCATAACATCATGAGGGTCCCCGGCTTGTACCACATACATACATCATATGCGTGCATCCCTAAGTAAATACGAGGTAGCTAGTCTCGACCTACTAGGGTAGGAACAGCTACGGTAGTTTCAAAAACCGAGGTGTTCTTAAGGTGTCCATCCCTGTTGGACAGGTTCGGTAGTCCCAGAACCGTAGACAGCTACGGTAGTCCAGAACCGAGGCGTTCTTAAGGTGCCCATCCCTTGGACCCTTATTTCGGTCTGGTACAAGCTCATTCATAATAAAGTAAAATAACTTCACATGCTTCATCATTCATAGAACATACATAGCATAAACATAATCTTGTTTCATGAAGCATGACATAAGAGTAGGAACAGCTACGGTAATTCCAGAACCGAGGCGTTCTTAAGGTGCCCATCCCTTAGCATGACATAAGCATACTTGACCTTTCCTCATTCATACTTAATGCATAACATCATTATGCCCTCAAGGCATGAACATCATCATTATTCATCATCTTCATTCATAAAATATGTCATACATACATCATTATGCCTTAGAGCCATGAACATTATTTTCATTCATCATCTTTATTCATAAAGCATGACATACATACATAATTAGCATCTTAATTCATAAAGCATGCATGATCATGGTACATAGGGTAAACATGAAAATGTCAACATAGCACATGCATGGACATTCATAACCATATATCTATCATAGGCATTTAACATTATACATGCGTCATTCTACATAAACATGAGACCTACATCATAACACATGTGTTCATGAGATATGGTTTAAAACATTCATGAATAAACATAGCACATAACCTAAACATACAAGTCATGATATATAACACATAAAACTAAGGTTTTAAGTAACATAAAAACTCTTACAACATGCTTAAACATATACATACATTATAGTAAACCATGAGCAAGCATCCTTGCACCTTATCCAATCCCAAACCCTAGTTTAGGAGTCTTGGCCGAATATTCAATAGGAGAAGGTCCCATCATTCAAGCAACATGACAAGGTCTCATAGGTAAAAGGAAACCCATACATTATATACACTGTCATAGTAAGCCATTGGACCCCATAATTAGAGCTAACCCTAACTCCTAGCCCTCCCACTTGACTTTGGCCGAAACCCTAATGGGTCACAAACATATGAAAAAATTCATAAAATTCCTAATTTACATCTCATACCTTACATATAATCCCATAGGAAACCATTAGAACCCTTGCTTGGAGTTAACCCTAACTTCTTGCCCTATAACCTACCTTGGCCGAAACTTACAAGGATCATGAGACATGTAAAAATTCACATAAATCACCATTAACATCCCTTGCATCATGAGAAAACATAAGAAACATCGTTAGAGAGTTAGAACTCATCCTAGCCATGGAATCATGGTGGTGGCCGAAACCCTAAAAGCCAACCTTCATGGATTTCTCAACTTAGATCTTTAAACAAGGACTTAAATCATGATAAACATCAAAGGAAAACCATTATACCACAGGTGAGGGAGTCTTACCTTGGTTTATCTTGATTATCACCTTGAATAGAGAAGCCAAAAGAAAAACCTCCTTGACCTTAGACTACCTCTAGCCCTTGTAGCCTTGTAGCAAACCCTTAGATCTTCAAGATGGAGTCCTTTGTGAAGCTTTTCTAAGGGAGAACCCTCCTTGTGGGGTTCGACTAGAAGAAGGAAGGAGAGGGAGAGGAATAGCCTTGATGGAAGAAGAGAAGAAGAAGAGTAACTCCAATGTCTCTTCCTTTCTCACCTACTCCTTTTATACCCAAATGAAGGAGCAAGTGAAGAGACATGATGCCTCCTCTCATGGTGACCCTTCACTTCCTTTAGCCTCAACTAAAATCCTTTTTCTTTTCCACTAGCACTCCCTTGCTAGGTGAATTGGTTAGTACATGCATGGTGATACATTAGGTCCAAGGTTCAATCCTTAGTGCATGTACTGTATTTTTATTTTCTTTTATTTTTTTTCTTTTATTTTCGGCAATGCCCCCTAAGGCACACCAATAGCTATGCTAATATTCCTAATTGAAACTCATTTCTATTTATATTAAATTCTACCTAAGATCCACTAATAACCATGGTACTAGAAAAGCCCATGTAAGACCCATTAGTACTTAGCTTCCTATTCCATATAGAAAATCATAGATAATCATGCTAAGGTTCCTACTAGTATCCTTATGTTCCTCGAGAATCTATCTAGACATGATCAATATTTTTAAAGAAAATATTGAGAAAATTTTACGGGTCGTTACACATCAAATTAAATATACATCTAAACTACTTACCAAAAACTCCCCATAATAAAATATTTTCAATTCATTTTCAATATGCCCCCAGGTGGTCGACGTTAACAGTCTTTCTTTAAATTTTTTAGATATATACGAAGAGACCTGATGCCCATCAGGTATAAAACTGTAGAAAAAAATAAAATATATTAGCAAATTTTGATATGAAATATATAAGAATTACATATATATACTTACCTGTCACCGACGACTGTAAGTGTAATCCGATGATCACGAGGTGCAGACATGATTCCTGATTATACACAAAGTTCAGGCAGATAAGAAGAATAGGTAGAACAAAATTCAGTAAGCAAGCATGCAAATGGAAACATGCAAATGAAGACAATGTAAATGAAGAACAAACTAATTGAGAATTAAATTGAAACAATCTTCTCAACATGTATGGTTGGCTTATTGTTTTCTTAATTTCAACAATCTATCTGCAAAGGGATAACATGACAAATTCAGTAAGCATAAGGATTGTGAATAAAAATAACATGAAAAATCAAGCAAAGGGATAATCAAGCATCATAGTTAATGTTCAATACAAGCAGAACGAACTAAATTAACAACTCATCTTAATACAAACATCATAGTTAATGTTCAATACATCTAACTTATCTTAATCTGATGGAACTAAATTAACATGCAAGTTTTCATTGCTTGAATCCGTTGATACATCGACCTCCTCACTGCTAGATATTTCACCATCATCAATTTCCTCGTAAGAGACATTCTCATCTATAAGTAATTGAAATGTTGATTGTATTTCTGAATCAACGGAGTTGATTATAACTTCTTCATTTTGATAAGCATCGGAGTTTTGGACAGTGATTGTATTTGACATTTCAATGGTTGACCTAGGCTTCATTTGACAAACAGCAAGTCATTCACTTGGTCGTCTTCTCTTAGTTGGGTACTCCAGATAAAATACTTGACCAACTTGCACCGTAAAAATGAAAGGTTCGAACTTGTTGAATCTTTTGCTTGAATTAACCTCAACTAAATTGTATAACCGATGTTTCTTGGTGCCCGTCCTTGGAATTAGATCATACCAAGAACACCTGAATAATACACATCTTTTGAAAGGTAACGCTGGGTATTCAACTTCGATAATTTCCTCTAGCTTGTCATAATAGTCAAATTCAGTATCATTATTATTTGTTGATCCTTTAACACTGATGCCAGAATTATACGTTAGCATTCCTGAATCACGTTGGCCCACATGAAATCTGTATCCATTCACGTAATAACCCGAGAAGACTGTCACAGTATGAAGAGGTCCAAATGCGAGATTTTTAATTTTTTTGTCTTCTACATTTGAAATTCTGTCATCATTGACCTATAATAATAGTGGTTGATAAAATTAGATTAATATGTAGTAAAGAATTGTAAACATAAAAATGTATATTAACTCACTTACATATATTTGAAACCAAAATGCAAATTCATCTTCTATCTTTTGATCTACCTCATTTGCACTTATAGATGGATTTTGAATGTACAACTGTTGTTGGTATAACCTGATATATAAGTTCATTTGATATCCTACCAAAATTTTGATTATATTATGGAATAGTAATTTCATTACAACAAGAGATAATATCTTAGGTATGGTTTGACGTCTTCACAATTTAAGAGGATATACGTCCTAGCGGCATGATATTCTTGGTCATTTAACCGTGTAGATAAAGTTGAACCCATTACTCTTCTAGAATACTTGAAAATAGAAAATGTCTGGGTCAACTAATGGAATGTCATCTTGATTGCGTGGGCACTTTCGATGTCTGATTTTCACATTTTCAGCAAAGTAATATGAGCAAAATGAACTTGCTTCTTCAACCAGATATGCATTACATATTGATCCCTCAACTCTTGCTTTGTTACGCACATTATTCTTTAATTTTCTAAGAAACTTTTCAAAAGGATACATCTATCTGTATTGTACAGGACCACTAATCAGTGCCTCGCTACGTAAATGAATAGGTAGATGCTCCATTGAATCAAAAAAGCTTGGTGAAAATATTCGCTCAAGCTTACATAGTATTAACGGAATCTCTGTCTAAAGGCGTAACATATCTGATACCATAATAACTCTGGAAGTCAGATTTTTGAAAAAAAGGCTTAATTCTGTAAGTGTTTGCCAAACATTATTAGGAAGTAATTCTTGGAAAGCTATTGGAATTAATCTTTGCACGAACACATGACAATCATGACTCTTCATTCCAACCATTTTAAATCTATTAGTATTCACACAACGAGACATATTAGAGGTATATCCATCTGGAAATTTTATGTTTTTCAACCAAGAACACAATGCTTGCTTACTTTCTTTGTCCAACGTATAACAAGCCTTGGATATTTACCAGTTGTTTCATTCTGATGCAACTCAGGTCTGCTAACTAATTGTTTCAATTCTTCACGAGATTTTGTTGTATCTTTTGTTTTCCCATGCACATTCAACACAGTATTAATGATGTTATCAAAGAAATTTTTCTCAATATACATAACATCCAAACTATGTCGAATGAGTAAATATTTTCAATATGGAAGCTCCCAAAAAATACTTCTTTTCCTCCAACCACATTTGTTGACTCTAACAATATACTTGTTGATATCATCTGAACCATCCTGATATACTGGTAGAAATCCATAACTATCAATTTCATTTAACATTTCTTCGTTGACATCCCAACTGGAGGTAGCTTCCTAACTACTTCATTCCTTTTGAAATGTTTCTTATTTCTTCTGAACAGATGATCAAGAGGTAAAAATTTTCGATGATTATCAAACCAAGAAATCTTTCCACTGCAGGGCAAAGAAAATGCATCTGACTGACTCATACAATGTGGACATGCTAATTTTCCAACTGTGCTCCATCCTGATAACATTGAGTAAGCAAGAAAATCACTAATAGTCCATAACAATGTTGCATGCATTAAAAAGTTTGATTTACTTGCAATGTCATACGTCTCTGAACCTATATTCCATAAATGATTCAGCTCAGCTATCAAAGGTTGCAAAAATACATCTATTTGCCCTTTTGGATTTTGAGGACCTGGAATTAAAATAGTAAGAAACATGAATTCATCTTTCATGCACATCTATGGTGGTAAGTTGTATGGTGTTAAGATAATAGGTCACGATGAATATTGTTGTCCATAACTTCCAAATGGATGAAATCCATCTGCAGAAAGTCCAAGTCTGAAATTACGTGGTTCCATAGCAACGGAAGAAAATGTTGAATCTAAATGTTTCCATGCAGGGGAATCACAAGGATGACACATAATGTCTCCATCATGTCCATGGTTTTGATACCAGATCATATGACTTGCTGTTGTTGCTGATGCATACAAACGTTGGAGTCTAGCAGTCAAAGGAAAGTAATACATGACTTTGTAGGGAATATTTTTCTTCTTCTTCTGATTTACCATGCGAGCACCATGCTTGTAACGAGGATGATTACAGATTTTGCATTCCATCAACTCACTATCTTCGTTCTAATAGATCATGCAATTATCGACACAACAATGTATCTTCTCAACTGGCAAACCCAAGTCTCTGATTAGTTTTTTAGTATTGTAAAAACTATCAGTCATGCAGTTATCAGTTGGAAGCAACTCTGACATAAGTTGACATATGTCATCATAACATCATTCTGAGAAATGATGTTCTGCCTTCATATTCAATAATCTTGCAGTAGCAGATAATTGAGAATGACCTGAAGGAATACCTTCCCATAATTCTCTTTCACTAGCCTTTAACATGTCATACATTTTCTGAATATCAGAAGTAGACACTTGTTCTACATTTGATTGATCAAAAACATTTATTGCATCGTAAACTATTGATTGCATTGCATCAGCAGGGTTATATGATGTCTCTGGTCCAATTGAGTTCGATGATGATGCAACAGAAGGTCCACCAAATTCAAATACATACAGCTCTCCATGACAATACCAGTTGTAATAATCTGGAACAAACCCATACCTGGCGATATGAGTTTTCACTATATCTTCATCACGGAAAGCTGTATTTCTACATTTGCGTTGATTACATGGACACTTCAACTCTGTGTCATTCAAACACTCAGGATGACACTTTGCAAAATTCACAAATTCTTCCACTCAAGCAAAAAACTCCTCACAGATAAATTCATTATCTAACCTATTATACATCCATGCCTTGTTCGGATACATTGTATCTGAATTGTCAAAAACAATTTACTCTAATTAACCAAATTTATTCTAATTAATCAAATAAGACATATTAACCTAATAATCAAATAAAATTATTCTAATTAATCAAACTACACATATTATGGTAATCAGACAATTAATCAACCAATTAATCTAATTATTCAAACAATTAGACTAAAATTAATCAAACAATTGATAACTAAGCAGATTAAAATTAATAACTAAATTAATCTAAAATTAGCAGATTAATAACTAATTACTCAATTAGTCTAATTACTCTAATTTAATAACAAAGGAATTGCTCAATTAATAACTCAATTAATCAAATTTAAAATTAATCTAATTACTCAATTAATGAATTAAGAAAGGAATTAATAACTAAATTAATTAAATAACAGATTAATCTAATATTTAATTACTCAATTAATTAATTAATTAGAATATTAATTAAATAAATAATATTAATTATTAATTAATTAATAATTAATTAATTAATGCTGCCGCCGGCCGCAGCAAGCGGCGCGCGGCCGCAGCAAGCGGCGCGCCGCAGCAGACCGCGAGCGGCCGCGCTTGGCTGAGAGCGACCGCGGAGGACAATCTCCATGCCAAGCAGTGCTTGGCCGCGAGCGGCTGCAAGAGGTCGTGCCATGCCGCGATCGCGCCCGCCTGCCCGGAGAAGACCACGCCGCCGCAGAAGCACAAACCAACGAAGAAAATACTCCAAATGTGGCTTAGCGCGCGTACCTGGGAGCAGAGGAGGGTTCGCCGGAGGAGAATCGCCGAGAGCGCGTCGGAGAGGGGAGAGCTAGGGTTTGACCGGATCGCGTGGCCACGGAGGGGGGGGGGCGTCGCATTTTTTACCTATTATTGCGACGGAATTAACTTATCCGTCGCTGATTAGCGACGGAAAAGTTAATTCCGTCGCTATAGCGACGACTTTGACCAAGTCCGTCGCTATATTTAGGGGTTTGACCTGGCGCTCAAATCTAGCGACGGATACTATCTATCCGTCGCTAATAGCGACGGATAATAAAAAAAGCCCGTCGCTATTAGCTATTATTTTTGTAATGGTTTGACAAATTATTTTCTAAACATCTTCAACTATAGTATCTATAATAGCAGGTGATCCTGTCGCCGAGCGTAGTGGAGCCGCAACCGGAATGACGGTGTAGGGATGAACGACGTGGATGCGGACGGGGCGTCCTCGCGCAGAATGGCAGCTTCGTGGGGGGTGTCCTCCGACCGAATGGAAGTGGATGTCGCCTGGTGCAGGGCCGGCCGACGAGAGGTGAACCTGCTGAGGAAGATGACCGTTAGCAACCTAGCCGGGAGACGTCCCGGCAAGGCACTCCGACGGTCAAGTCAGTACTCCGAGGAACAATAGAAATAATGGAGCACTGGAAAAATAAGAGGCTTCGCGCGCGAGTATGCGTACCTGAGAATGAGGAGTGGAGTGGCTTATATAGCCGGGGAAAAGGACCAGGCATGGCCTGTGTCAGGATCTTCTGTACCTGTGGTATGGTGCTGTCGATGTGTATGGCCTGTGTCAGGATCTTCTGACAGGGTCAGAAGATATGGCATGGTTGTGTCGATTGTAACCATCCTTTTTTGTCGTATACTATTTGTCTTATACGAGGACAAAGACAGGTTTCGGTAAGGCGGCGCCTGTCAGAGAGTGTCCGTTCGTACGAGGAGTGACGTCCTGTTACCTGCAGCTGGTGCAGGTATATTTTGTCCTTTTCTCAGGGTGATTCCGAGAGAGTGCCTGAGTGGATATCCGGACGGTTCGACCGGATGGGTATCAGGCCCGGGCATAAAGGACTGCCGGGCGGATGCACTCGGCTGAACGAGGCATGTAGGCCTCACTGTGGCCGGGCGGATGCACTCGGCTGAACGAGGCATGTAGGCCTTACTGTGGCCGGGCGGATGCACTCGGCTGAACGAGGCATGTAGGCCTTACTGTGGCCGGGCGGATGCACTCGGCTGAACGAGGCATGTAAGCCTTACTGTGGTCGGCCGGGTTTGACCGGCTGGGAAGGCTTTGGGCCCGGTCAGAATGTCTGTTGAGTCGGCTGCTCGTATAATGACGTGGACCCTGAAGCAGGCCAGGTCGTTCGCCACGTTGGCTGCCCGTATCGTGCAAAATATAGGGCAGGATCAGCAGGAATGTTAGCTCCCAAGATTATGATGTAGTTGGAGGACGATTAGTTATCATTTTCAGTATTCATCATTCGATCTTCAGTTATATGACGTATTTTACAGAAATTTTTTCTTCAAATGGAGCCCGAACCCTAAGACGTTGGGCTTCTGGACCGTTTGTCGCGAATACTTCCCGATTTACTTTAGCGGTTAGTGGAAATTTTTGTAGGACCGAGTCGATCGTCCGAAGTTGAAAAACCCTCGTTAATTATTGTTTTATAATAACAAGAATATTATGACAATGCAATTCTAACAAGTATGTCAAATTTATATGTAATAATCGTTGTTATTTTGATAAACGTTCATTCATCATTCAAAAAGCATGTTGTTAAAATTGATAACAATAAAAATAATTATAAATTTCAATTTCTTAATAAACCATTCTATAACTAAAAATGATGTTTGATAAGATTCTGTAAATTATATAACTAAAAATTAAAATTTATAAAAAGAAAATAACTGATTCACCCGATTAAACGAAAAGATTATTACATACTTTTTTATTAGGATTTAATGTTTATTAGTGCAGTAGTTGGTAGATCTTGTAGCAACTAATATACAATAGCAACTACCATATAGTGGCCTAAAACTTAAGAACAGATTATTTACATTATTCTTATAATTGTTGCATACTTTTTATTAGCTAGGGTTTAGGGCTTGTACGATGTAGTAGCTACATGCAGTAGCTGTTACTTAATATGTAACAGCTAATGCATACCTATGTGTTGTAGTAGTTATTGTGAAATAGTTGCTACAACACCAAGCCCAAACTCTAATAAAAAATTATTCATAAGAAAGTGAAAAGAAGAAAAATCAAACAGTTGCTCAACTAAATGTTGTACCGAGAAAAATATAAATACGGAAGGAAAGAATTACGATCGAGAATGGAGTTGCCAGAAGGAGCGGCAGTGCCAGCTTTGCTTTGGGGAGCGACATCTGTTCGAGAAGATGCTTGCTTGCGCGCAGTGGCAGTTTAGGGAGCTTTTGGCCGTTCGAGAAGAAGCTTGCGGCACCCTTTTTTTAGCTTACGGCGGCAATTTGGGAAACTTCCGAGTCGTTAAGAAGAACCTTGTGGCACCTGTGCTTAGCTTGTAGAGGCTTTTGCTTTGCTTGTGGTGGATGAGAAGAAGGTGCGTTGCGACAGGAGAGATAAGCCGACAACGAAGGAAGCACCAACTAAGAGAGGGAAATTAGATTTGAAAAAGTAGAGTGAAGGTTTTGAGCGAAAAGCGGGAACAGAGATTTAAAAAAATTATTAATAAAAAATTTGACTTGGCAATGCCACGTCAGCACATCACTCACGATTACACACTAGCATTATATATGTATATTAGGGTAATACCCGTGCATCGCACGGGAATATTATACAATTCAAATAACATGTTTAATCAGTGATAATATATATATGTCAATTTTTATTATTAAATAAAAAATTAAAATGAAAGGTAATATGCAAAGATCACATGTTCTATGTAACATGCAAAAATCATGTCCTATTTGATTTAGGCGTGAATAATAAATTCTCTGTGAATATCAAGTCTGCATGTCCTAAATAACTGTTTTTTTAGTATATATACTGTAGCAAAAACTGTATTTTATATATATATATATATATATATATATATATATATGTTTTTCCTTAATGTAAATTGTTCTCACATATAAATAATAAATTATGAAAAATTTAATATATGAAATCATATTTCAACAATAACAGGGCTATATATTTTACATCAATTTTCAAAATAATTTTGGGCTTTCAGCTATTTGATCCTGTTCGAACCGACTAGACTAGTCTACCTTTAGAAACATCTCTGCCTCAGCTGGTTTCAACTACTCAACCAAGTTTGGACAAAAGGTCATGCCAACTCCGACCAATTCCATAAAATATGTAGCTTGCTATTTAGTCGTCATATCCTTGTGTTTTTTCTCTAAATTTGGTTTGGTAGGTTCCCTAGCAATTGGAGCACCAACTACAACTACTGAGACAAAAGCTTGAATAAATAATAAAAGGGCCAAAAGTGAGTTCAGTATGATTAAAGTGTGACTCGAGGAACTCAATTATCACATGAACGTCTCAAATGTAAAGAAGAAAATTTTGCATTCAGAAAGAAACAAACCTCATTCCACTTTGTGAATTATTTGCAAACTAAACCACAAAGGGGACGTCATTTCAAATTATAGAATGCCAAAATGCAATAATTACAGTAGAAAAATAAATAAGATAAATATTTCATTTAGTGACAAAAAGCGAAACATCCCCAGCGCCCCAGTCAGGCAAAAAGTTGGAGGGAGACTTTTTATACAGGATGTAAGAATTTACGCCCATCAACCCCGTAACTTGAATTCAAAATCTCTAATGACAATCTACCAACTCTTTACCATCTCGGCTATAGCTATGGAGGCAAATAAATATTGCATTTAGTAAAATATGAAGAGAGAGAGATTTCTCTACAGTATGATTTTTGCTTCAATATTACATTCCAATTATTTCATTTCTCAAACGATATAAGATTTACAATAGGAGCTATAGTGATTTTTTTTTACACTAGAAGCTAGTCTATTGTGAATGTGGCACATTTGTTGTTCACTATCTATAAAATTGTCATTATGAGTTATTTCATATGATCAATTTTTTAATGAGATTTTCAATTTTAAGACTATTTACTTTGGGTGGGGGAGTTGGAACAAGAAATTTTTAGTTGCCCTAGGAGGAAAGTTAAGAGGAGCATATTATAGCTATTGGTCTAGGTCATATATGTGACTCGAAATGATTTAGTTGTGAACTTATCCGTGGTTGGTTCGTGAATGTGGATTGTACATGGGAAATCAAATGCCAGGATCTAGTGTTGGTAGAATTTCTCTGAATTTAAGATTGGTCCAGCATATTGGATTTGATCAATTAGCTCATTGATTTGAACCAATGGGATAATGATATGGTGATGCAGATCATGCCCCTTTTAGATTCTTGGCATACCCCTAACTATTAAGATTCGTCTTGTAGTAGATACATTCTTTCAGGTGATAGATGCACCCTTAAAGTGATAGATATACCAGTATTAGATGCACAGTTTGTTAGGGATGGTATACCGAAATTTACAGAAAATAATACCATATATCATATACCATACCAAAATATTTAGTATACAACAAAATCATACCAATACCGTACCGGAATTTTGGTATGGTTAAATTCCATACCGTTTAAGATAAAATTTTAGTATTGGTATGGTATATCAAAAATTTCAAGATAAATACTAATACCGATACTAAAAATTTTGGAACGGTATTATACCATACCAAATTCATGTGTTCAGTTCCTAATCCATTTCTCTAAACATGAAGTATATTTGAATTCTCAGTACGTAGGTCTTTTTGATTAGTGGATTGACATAATTCTCCATATTCCATATATATTTTACCACTAGAGATCTACTATTTAAATGATATTAAGTCTTCAAGATTTATCATTTCTTACTATTATCATGCTCTTTTTATAGCTTTTTGGCTACAATAGTATATTATAACTCCTAGCATATATATATATATATATATTTAAGCACAACTATTGAATATGTTGTCAACTCATTTCCCAATTCAAGTATTTGTATCTTAACCAAACACCCACATATTTATTGGCTTTGTAGGGAGGTTCGCAACCTTTCCTTGACTTGCATAAAGTTTCATCTTTGTCTCAATGAGGTTTGTGATTTGTTGAATGGACGACTTTCGCACACCTTCTCGAATAATTCTAAATTTATCAACATATCATTTATTATCTATTTGATGTTTCATTCTCATGTTGAGTATGTTGAGTAGGATACAATCAATTGATGAATGTTGTTCTCCTCGAATAATATCATGCATTCTCTTAATCACTATAGATGATATTGTTTAAGTTAATTTTTCCAACCACATTTTGTAGCATTTTAAAATACTTCAATAATTTCAACATATATAAACAAAGAATAGAAAAAAAATAAAAGAAAATAATTAATTCATTAATTTATGATTGTAGTTAATAATTATGTTTATACCAACTTAACTAGACTATATATGGTAATAAAAATTATATAAATAATAATAAAGAGAGCAACTGTATTATGAGGAAGCAACTGTGGATATATTTCTGCCCTGATATTTGATTCATTGTGATCACCACTGTTAATAAAGAGAGCAGGTGAGGCGCGGAGTGGGGATGGCCACTAGCCGCACCGCCCTGGGCGAGGTCAGCCCGGAGACATCTCCCATGTCTAATTCGTTGGGCTCCATGCCGTCGGGCAACACCCACTCGAAGCAGTGGGCCATCTGTGCCACCGTCAACTCCACCCCGTAAAGCCCCAACTGCATCCCCGGGCAGGACCGCCGCCCTGACCCAAAGGGTAAGAATTCAAAGAAGTTCCCCTTAAAGTCCACCCCTGCCGCCTCGCCTCCCGGAATGAACCGCGCGGGACGGAACACCCCCGCTTCCTTCCACACTGACGCATGCCGCCCGATCGCCCACACGTTGATCATCACTCGAGACCGCGCCGGAACCAAATATCCTGCCACCTGGCTCTCCTCCGCCGTCTCGTGGAGCAGCAGCGGTATGGGAGGGTGCAGGCGGAGCGTCTCCTTCACGGTGCACTTGAGGTAAGAAAGCTTCTCAAGGTCGCTTTCTTGGACCTGTCGGTCGACGCCAACGACGGCGGCTAGTTCTTCCTGCACGCATCTCATCTCGTCGGGGTTCTTCATCAGCTCCGCCATCACCCATTCTGTCGCCGACGCCACCGTCTCCGTGCCGCCAAACATGACGTCCTGCATGCGTCGGTATAATAATTTTTAATCAAGTTGATACGATGAGACTAATTATATTGTTTTTTCACGACCATAGCTTTGGTGAATATAATTAATGATCTACTAACTAAGCGAGGTTAATTAGGTGAGGACCCTAACCATGATTATTGCTTTGATGTTGTTTCTTGTGAGCCTGAAGTTACTGGACAGCAGCTCATCCTTCTCCCTTCCTGGAGTAGCATCGTCGATGCCGGCCGCCTCGTCTAAGAACAGGAGCATCTCGTCAACCATGTCGCGATCCGACGCGTCCTCCGCCTTCGGGTTCGCCATGTGCTCGTCGATAATTTTGTCGATGAACCTATCGAGTGATCCTCGCGCCGCCTGAAATGTATAATTAATATATACTGAATAAATTTTATAGATTGGTTACGATTAATTAGTTGATGATCTTTGTACGTACGCACCTTTAGACGCTTGTTGATGCCATGGGCATCGATCCACTTCAGGGCGGGGATGAAGTCGCCGATGTTGAAGGCGGCGAAGAGCCGCGAGAACTCTTGCATAATGGCGATGAACTCTTCTTGGTCCCCGTGGCGGCTCTGCGTTCCGAACGCCGCCCGGAAGATGATGTTCATCGTCATCTTAAACGTGAGCTCTCCGAGATTGACTGCGGCGCCAGCGCCGGCGCACTTCGCTATCGCCCGCACCGCGCCGTCCACCTCAGCCCTCACCGAGGCCCACGACTCCGCCCGCTTCTTGCTGAACAGCCTCATCACGCACAGCTTCCGCATCTGGCGCCAGAAAGGGCCGTAGTGCGCGAACGCCATGTCGGCGCGGTCGTACGTCAGGTACGCCACCGCGATGGTCGCCGGGCCGGTTGGAGAACACGTGGTCCTGCGCCTGCAGCACCTCCCGCGCCACCTCCGGCGTCGACACCGAGAACGCGTGCTGAGCGCCGAGGCGGAGGTGGCAGAGCCCGGAGCCGTACCGCTCGTTCAGCCTAGCCAGTCCCCGGTGCGTCAGCTGGTCCATCATCAGCATGTTGCCGATGATCGGCAGCGGCATCGGCCCCGGCGGAAACCCCAGCCTTCTCCGCCGCCGCGTCAACCTCAACAACATTGCGAGAACCGCCAAGGGAACGAGAAGACCACATGCAAAACGCAGGCACTCAACTTCTTCGAGTTTAAGCCATGCCATTGCTAATGACCGAGCTTAATTAATAATATAATTAAACGTGTGACTAAATTACGCCCTGAGAAGCGTTATATATAGAAACAAGAAGATGCCTGCCCGAGGGTTTGAATTTCTCTCATATTCGAAACATCATAAGACTCGTGATGTTGGACAGGAATACGATAATTAAAAAAAAAATACATGCCCCATAGATTTCTTTGTACGTATTGATTTATTTTATTTTATTTTTTTATGAAAGATAAATTTATATCATCTAATAAAATAATATAAATTGTCTTATCTCTGGGATATCTATATGTTTTTGTCAAGTGTGAGATTCAAATAGATATCTTGAAATAATACGTGCATCTTCGTGAATACCAATCAAGCTTTCCTATCACATCCAAGCTTTATTAGTGGGTTTGATCGGAGGGAAGTGGGTGAGTTCACTTGTGACGATGTAGTGATGAAACTCGACGTCAACCCGCGACAAGTCTTGTGCATGATGCCAGAGTCCAATATATATATATATATATATATATATATATATATATATATATATATATATATATATATATATATATATATATAGACGTCACACTGGACTACTCTCACTTTTAAGTGCATTTAACAATTTAAAGTTGCTAAAAGCTTAGGTCTGGCAGTTGAACGCTTTGAAATGATACGATTCGACAGTTAAAATTTTTTAACTTTTTATTTAAATTTTAACATTCAAAAGGCGTCAATTCTCTAATTCGATAAAAATTGAAATTCACCATCCTAATAATGGTTCAGATTGCTCAAATCATTAAAAGAGAATAAATTTAAAAATTTAAAATAAAAGTAATTACTCAAACTTTATCGATTTCAACCCTTCCTTAATTATGTAAATCTATCCTATAATAACTAACTCACTTATATAACTCGAAACCTTCGTTTACTATTTGTGACACTTCAAAAATTATTATTCATATTTTACTTTAAAAAAATTAAAAATATATAAAAATTTATTTGAGTGGTTTATCTATCCACTTAGGCAGAATTAAAAATAACTTAATTGTAGTTCACTCAATATCAAAATTTTATTTATTCAAAAATTATTATTCATATTTTACTTTAAAAAAATTAAAAATATATAAAAATTTATTTGAGTGGTTTATCTATCCATTTAGGCAGAATTAAAAATAACTTAATTGTAGTTCACTCAATATCAAAATTTTATTTATTTGTTATAATTTGCATGTCAGTTGATCGCGTACTTCAAATCAATTATTTTTATTTAATGCTAACAATCATGCACACGCCTTGCATATGTAATATAATATATAAATACGTATAAATTTTATCTCAATCTAAAATTAAAATTTATTTAATTAAAATTTAAATTTTTAATTTTGAAAATTTTAAAATATAAATTAAAACTAAAATTTGAAATTATCTTTTCTAAATTTGATAAATTATTTTTTAAAATTTTAATTTTTATTAAGATTTAAATTATTTTAAGATTTATAATTATAAATTTATTTTTGAATTTATGTTTTTAAAATTTATGATTTTATTTTTTAAAATTTTAAAATATGAAGAATAAGAAATTAAAATTCCTAATAAGCCTTGAAATTATTTTGAGTGTTAAAAAAAAGACATTAACGTAATTTAATTTTGAACTTCACCAAATCAATTTAATATTGGTTAGTACAAGGTCTAAATTCTTAATTAAATAATAATAAGATAATAAGATTAATAGTATTATATTTTAGTATGATGAAATATATATATGTAAAAAATGATATACTGCACGTCTTATCCCGTGCACCCTGCAGGCTTGACTCCTAATCGATTGGTGAGTTGATTGGGAAGGTCAATCGATTCACCAATCAATTGGCGTCTCAATTGGGTGCATGCCTCACCAAGCCTGAATCTATTGAGACACCCAGCCTCAATCAATTGAGGCACATCGCGACATCTCAAATCGATTCGATATATGGCATTATGATCAATTGCGATAAGATTCCAACTGTGATCCGACCAGAATCCAATCTCTTTCCCGCTGGGTTCACTAATCCCCCCAGTTATAGTTTGGGTTGGGACCAGGCGATCGAAGGTCGTCGATGCTGGATGGTCGGATGTGCACAAGCGCCTCAATCACGAGACACCTCAATTGATTGATGAATCAATTAAAGTTGGGTGTCACGTACAGTCGTACACGCAAAAGCACACCACATACAAGAACTACAATATATATATATATATATATATATTGTCTTAAATGATTGTCTTTGCTATATATATAATTTTATTATTGAAAAAATTATATTTCTTAATAAATTACTATTGTGTCCGATAATTCTATACTTTGAGACTTTGTAAAGAAATTAACACTTTGCTCTTTGAAAGAAATACAAGAAAAGAAGACAATACAATGACAATTTACTTCGATGCCTAACAAAAAAAGGATGTGGGTTCATGAAATCAAATGCAAAAGTCTAACAATAACTATCTTAGCCAAACAATTTCACTAGCTACTTGTAAAGGACATGGCATGATACTTAATTTGCTTTAGTAGAGGATTTAGAGGTCGTAAATTATTATCTAATTTGCACGGCAAAAGCGAGTCTTCTAAGAACACACAATAACAAATTGTAGAATGTCGAGAGTGCCTTGACAACTGACATAGTCAACATCACTGAAACCCTTCAACTATAATTTGGAGGGGCACAAGAATAGAAGAGCCACATTGATTGCAGTATAACAAAGATACAAAATAACGTGATGTAAGGTTATTAACGATAGCATTGGGAGATGCGTTAAAAATAAAGGAAGATGGATGACTAACAATGAGATCAACAAGTGTTCTCACTATTTGTCAGTATTGAGTGGGACAGGAGCTGAACTCTCCTTCTACGCAACTAGACTCACATTTAATTCAAAGGGTTTATCAACTTGTTTGTCATCGACTAATCTAGCCATAGGAATCAGAACTTGTATAGCTGTGTTAGAAGAGAGAATACCAAATCTAAGGATCCATCCACTAGATAATCTAGTTGTGAGGGTACCAAATCTCGTGTATGATTTAGTTCCAACACTTGTAGCTTTTCTTTCATAGCATTGCTCCAATCTACACTCCATTTCTTGTTGGACAGAATTAAGATTCTCACTCTTATTTAATACTTGTTCTCAAGTATTTTGAATTTAAGATTTACAGCTATTCACCCTCTCTAACAACACTAGTAATCGTATATACATTTGGAAGTATTTTGAAATTTAAATTTACAGTTATTCACCCCCACTAGCAACGCTATTAATCATACATTTGGTATTGGAGTTGTTTGCTCTTAGAGGACTCACCATTGATAGAGTCTAAAACTAGAAAAGAGATGACACTTTGAGAGACTTGCTACCAACAAAGATACAAACTAGAAAACAATGTGGTGAACTTCACATATGAAATCACGGATAGGATATCTTCCGAACGAACTTTAAATATAGGATAGCTATTTGGTGGATTCGAGCCTCAAAAGAAAAAGAATGGAAGTATGATTAAGAAAGAAAAGTGGATCGACCAATAGATCGATCTAAGGCAAAAGAAAAGGTCAAAAGCATATTAATTTTTATTTATTAATATTTTGTCTAATAAAGTGCTGTGCAAGATATGCAAAAAAAGAAATGTGAAATAACATGATCAACCTCCAAAAATTCGCTCGCCAACACAAGAACCTCAATGTCAAAAGATGGAAGAGAAAAGGATGAAAGACCATCTACATTATAACAAATAGAAAAAATTATTAAAACCACCTCTACATCCAAGCCCTACAAGAATAAAGAGTCGATACGTAGGGGTAAGTGATGGAGGAAGCATCATCGATATTCCAAGTGTCG
Source organism: Boesenbergia rotunda (assembly GCA_024364735.1). NCBI lineage: Eukaryota > Viridiplantae > Streptophyta > Magnoliopsida > Zingiberales > Zingiberaceae > Boesenbergia > Boesenbergia rotunda. Next base: position 242,639 of record JAGFNQ010004376.1, on the reverse strand, counting down.
CACTCTGAACATCCCAAAATATGACCAAAAATAAAAAATAAAGATCATCATATAATAAAAGTATAAATGCAAAGGGGAAAAAAAAAAGAAAGAAGAAGCTAAAAGGCAACATCTCAGTAAGATAACAAGGAAAAAATAAAGAGAAGCTTAGATTGAAAGGCAATTATTAAAATTTTCAAAAATATATATAATTTAATTTACACAACTTAGTGCATGATTTGTATTTTAGTTAGAGGAATTTTAAAAAATAACCAAGCAATTAGAACACCAATTAGAAAGGTAAAAATAGAATAAACTTAACAGTCCCCATTTTTTTAAAAAAGAAATAATTTACTAATAAACTTACATGATAATGATATTTTTCACAAATGTGGAATTCACATTTCACTGTTTTTTTTTAAATAATTTGACCCTAAAAAATTTATATCCATTTAATATTTATTAATTTTTAAGTATAATTTATAATATCTTTTAATTGTTTTTATTTTTTTAAAAAAAAGTTATAATCAAATTTATATCACTTAACCTTCTATTTTTAGAAAGAAAAATATGATGTTTTTTATTATTTAATTGTAGTTTAATCAAAATTATTATATGAGTTTACTTAGACCCACATGTTCGACTAACTGGGATCGATTTGATTTTTTTATTTTTTGTATGTTTTTTGTGGCAAGGATGTACGTATACAAAGACCCAGAACCAAAAGAACTATCATAGTCAATTCATAGTACATATTTACGGTCCATCCATAGTATTTATATATTTAGTTACATTATATAATTTGGTTGTCTGCGTATATATAATTTGGTGTTAGATTATGTTGTGCCCCAGCAACTGCCATTCCTTGGTCATCAGTTTCGACCATTCCTTGATCATCAGTTTCGACCACTAATTACGTTCAATTTTTTCATCTAAATAAATTAATTTGTTTAATCTAACTAGAAAAGCTTAAACTCAAATTAATCATTCACTCGGATAAAAGTATAAACCTCCTTTGTTAATCACAGTTCCTCCCCCATAACACTAGACTTGATGGATTTCATATACTTAGCTAGAAGGTTTTGTTTTTTTAATTAACATTAAATATTCAATTTACCCGATTAATCTGGACGGTGACCTGCCCAATCCTATGATAATTTTTTCATCAACCATTAAAATAAATCGAAAAACGCTCGCAGAGCCCATCAAATTAGCATTCTTAAATCAACCGCTCATTAAAAAAAATTCATCAATTAATTCATCAAAATTGAGATTTGATCCTTAGATGTCTAAAAAATTAAAAAAGCATTCTATCGTTACACCATTATCCCGGGAGCGAGAAAAAAAAAAGGTTTTGTTTTTGCTATTTAACAAATCAAAGACAAGAATAAACACTACGAAGCCCATGATTATTAACCACGTGAGATTTTCAAACTTATCAAGACAATGGAATAAGGAAGAAAAGAAACCACGAGAATCAAGAAGATGCAACAAAACGAGAAGGTAAAGGCTCATTATCTATGAAGGTAACAATAAGCATATACCTAAGGAACAAATAAAGTAGAAACACCTGGGAACATCTTTCAAACAAACCTTACAAGTCGTGCAAAGGATTTTTCGATATGGAAAAGGAGTAATTATGTTTCATTTCAATATCCGAAAGTTATTTCTAGAGACAATAACTTGTTTGATATGCTGACCATTATGACTGTAGAAACTGTGGATTCACAATAATACAGATTGGACAGAAACAAGATAAGATCATGTGTCAGGCTTACAAAAATTAGCCATATATATAGACACAACATGCACGAAAAAAATGAGGGGGGGGGGATTAAGAGTAGATGCAAACCCAATATGTTTTCAGCTTATGGATGCCAACATCGCTGCACGAGGTAGGCATCTAATGAAACATTGATATCTATAGTCTCGGAACAACTTTACTTGCAAGAACTCGCTCCCGCCTTTCCATATATGCAAAAGGGAACCAACCAGCTTTTCCTTTGCATTCACCTTCTGCCCAACCATTATCTGAAATCTGCAAGTGAACAATCAGATCAGCAAGTGGAGACATATGGAAACTAGTAGGATTTTCAGCTTGAGAATTGTGGTTGTGGCAATTTAAATAACAGCTTTCTGTCATTAAGTAATAGGAACAAGTAAACAAAAATGAAAATAAGAAACAGTTGACAGAAATGCTCAGATTGTGCAGGATTGAGACCACCTGTTTGAATTGTTAGGGATAACCATGAATAGAACTTAGAGATCACCTAGTAAGATTCAGCTTGTGTGAATTGGCATCCATAGATTAATATCATCAAAACTGTCGACTATACAGACAAAGTAACACTACCAGTTAACTTATTTGCAATTTGTATGCTTTAACTATTAACTGAAAAAGAATGAGCATAAGAAATAATAAGACATTAAACTTTTTCAGAGTTTATCAACTGCTCTGTGAACCCGGCATATGATTGGCACTCTAAATCTTGTCTTAGTTTACTAGTTATAAGCCAGAAATACGGCAAGTGATGCATCGTAAATGTAATTTATCTTCCAACTCACTAGGTCTGGTGCTTTGTTTCAGGGTGGCAGGTATTGCATAAATTAGCCAAAACTCAGCATTTTAGGTTCACAGGAATGGTTATTCCATTACTAATAATTCTGATGGAGTAGCTATTGATTCAAAGAAAAAACTCAGAACCCATGAGAAAATTATATTATTTCCTTTCAATCTAGCATTCTTGCTTCCCATTCCTCCCATCAAACTACATAAATAATTATTGCGGCCTAATTGTTAGTTTCCATAAATATCCTTGAAAAACATTCATTTCCTTCCCAATGTTGATTGGACTCAGCCTAGCTAAAAAGAAATATACTCCATCTTGGATCTAGATGTTTAACATGTTGTCAGCAACACTTTTACATGTAGTAAATGGCAATGTCAATGTCCAACATAAAAGGGTGGTTAGTGGATGCTTAGTGTCAATGCAATGTTGAATAACATTGCTCCGTCCTATTACTTGCACAATATCTCCAAACCAAGCATAGAGACGAGAATAAAACCTTTATTTCATTTCTTCAATTAACTACAGAGTTTTCATTCATACTCTAGTCCTATTCTATTTCATTCCTTATGAAAGCTGTCAATGTTAGCTAGCCACCATTCTGCATGGATCTAGTTTGTGTCTTGAGCATCAGTCTAGAGGCAATTTAAGGAGTTATGCCTTCAACCAAATATGTTTCATTTAAATACAAAAAAGAATTGAAAATTAATCAAATGGGACGTGGATAAACAAGATTTGTCGATTATCAAACTAAATTGAATTGGGGCAGCCAATTAGACCAGGCACTTTCTATATCTGTTATCACAATCCATGAATATTAAAAATCAAATTAGTTTGTCACATCATGATGACAGCATGACTAGATAAAGTAGAAAGTTTAAGAGGAAATCAGTTGCCAAACCACTTAATCGATCGCTTCAGAATCCAAGGTTGTGAAATTGTGGCCCAGATCATGGAGCACGTAGATAAATTTTCAAATTATGAATCGTGTCAACAATTGAATTGTTAAAGTGCGTTCAATTATGAATCACAAGATCTGGCTAAAATTTGCAAAACAATCCCTGCTTTATCCCAAATATAAAAGCCAACCTATCTGATAACGTAACATGAACCATGGAAGATGTTAATTAACATTTTCATCTTTCATACAATTTCAAATGAAACAAAATGATTTTAGGGCATTCAATGTTCTAAATGGCAGTTGAGGCAGCCACACTGCATTTGTGAAAGACGGTGGTTTAGGTGACAGTCAAAGTAGGCATTCATGATTTCAAAACAACCCACCTCCTTCCACCTCGAACTGTTGCTGCAACCATCGTTGCTACTGCCCGCCACAGCCATCGCTACTACCGCCATCGCTTGTTGCCGTTGTTAGTTTAGGGTATTATATATTTGGAATCCAACACGGCACAAATGAAAAATCTAACACTAAGTTTCGGCGTTAGACACCTTGCGCAACGCGTCCAAATGCATCGTTGGACTCGGACGTAGACCCGACCCCGGGCCGGGTCCAGCCCGGACCCGGCCCGAAACCGGCCTGGGTCAACGGGCCGGGTGGCCCGTTGACCCGGTTCGCCGGGCCGAACCGGAACCGGCCCGGTAGGATGCCGGGCCAATTCCGGTTCCTGCGCCCAGAAACCGTGAACAGCCGGTTCCAACGGCACTGAACCGCCAATTCAGTGTCGTTGGAGACTTTTTGATTTTTTTTTTTGGACGGATGAGATCATTTGACCGTTTTTTGATCAATGACTATGATTTAGTGACCGTTATGATCCGAACTCTATAAATAGGGAGCTCATTTCATCATTTCACTCACAACACAACTTCTCTTCTCTCAATCTCTCATTCTCAACTCTCTAACTCTCAACTTCTCTTCGCGTTCTTCATCGACGATAATGGAAGGAGGTCACGGAGTTTCATCATCTCGATCTCGGAGGGGAAAAGAAATTGCATACGAGGATCCCAACCTTCAAATTCAATCCACCGATGATGAGACCGAGGCTCAGCCCCAACGCCCTCCGATCCCCGAAACGCAAGGAAGTACCGATGCGATTACTTCTAAGGTTCGGGATAATCCTCCTTTAAAATCGTCTATTTTCACTAAACATTTTGAGAAGGTCACACTTCCGTCGGGAGAAATGCGTGCAAAATGCAAGCATTGTAATGCTTCCTACAAATTCCAAGCCGGCGACGGCTATGGGTCGTTGAAACGACATGCAGAAACGAAGCACCCGACGGAATATGGGCTTGACCACTCTCAAACACAATTATCTAGATTTTCTAGCGGTAGTAGTACTGATTCTGGTTTATTTTTATATTCAGATAATAAATTAAGAGAATCATTAGCTAAATTTGTTTCCGTAGAACATCTTTCTTTTAGTTTTGGATCTAAATGTACATTTGAAGATTTTTGTAAAGAATCTCTTAATCCTGCTGCTAAACGTGTACCTAGGACTACACTAACTCGTACAATTAAAAGATTAGTAAAACAAGGAAAAAAGAATTTAATTGAAGAATTTAGTAAATTAAATAATAAAGTTTTTTTATGTTCCGATATTTGGAGTGATCATTGGCAAACTCATTCTTATATGGGTATAACATGTCATTGGATTGATAACTCTTAGATACTTCAAAAAAGATTATTAGCTTATAGAGTTTTTGATGAATCACACACTGCTTATAACATTGCACAATTATTACACATAGTTTTAGAAGAATATGGATTGATTCATCAAATATTTTCAATATCATTAGACAATGCTAGTTCTAATACCGCTTCAATAGATGAATTAAAATTTATTTGTCAACCTGTCATTGGTGGTTTATTTTTTCATATTCGTTGTGTATGCCATATTTTAAATTTATGTGTTCAAGATAGATTAAAACTTTTACAAAATTATATTCAACCAATTAGAACCGCAATTTCATCTTATGGTCTCATCCATCTATGATGAAACAATGGGGTAGATTTTCTAAAGCTAATGGAATGCGACCAAAAAAATTTTCACGTGATGTTCCAACACGTTGGAATTCAACATATCAATTATTACAAGATTCTTTTCAATATAAAGATTTATTATGTTTATTTTTTTGCACAAAATAGTAATACTAATATATATTTATTTTCACAGCAATGGAATATTTGTAGTAGTATTTGTGAAATTTTAAAGGTTTTTAACGATGCAATGGAATATTTGTAGTAGTATTTGTGAAATTTTAAAGGTTTTTAACGATGCAACTGAACAACTTTCTTGTGCTTATTATCCTACTGCTCATTTAATTTTAGTAAATTTTTGTAGTATAGTATTAATATTAAATGAACATGTAAATGATGAAGCTTTAACTTTATGTATAATAGCCATGAAAACTAAATGGAAAAAATATTTTTATTTAATTTCTGAAATTTATTTAATTGCATTTGCTTTATATCCTAGATTTAAATTAGAAGTTTTACAAGAAATGTTAACTTTATATTATGACGCATTAATTCCTATTAAGGATTCTTCCTCTCCGGATCCAGCTAATATTGTATATAATATTAAAAATTATTTATATGATCTTTATAATCAATATTATGTTAAATATGGAACACAAACTAATATTTCTGAAACACAACAACCTACTACTACTAATTTAAAACTTACAAAAGCCCAACTTTTATTAAAAGAACGGACGAAACGTCCACGAGGATCCTCAAGTTCCACACAGGAACTTGAGAATTATTTTACGACTTCTTTTGATTTTAATGAAGCAGATAGCGAAGACTTCGACATCTTGAAGTGGTGGTCACAGAAGGCTCAAAGTTTTCCCGTTCTCTCCGTGATCGCAAAAGAAATTTTAGCTTCTCCAGTGTCGACTATTGCTGTGGAGCAAACGTTCAGTGCCGGCGGCAACATATTAGATGAACGACGATCAACTATGTCTCCCGACTCATTGGAAGCTCAAGCATTACTTGATGATTGGACCAGAGCCGAGAAGTGAATCCAAGGAATGTAACTTTCAGAAGACGAAGTCGAAGAATTTGATACCGAAGGAACAAATACAACGGGAATGGGAGGAAATGCAAGTGAGTGAGAAAGGGTAAAAATGTAAAAAATGTAAAAGGGTAAAAATGTAAAAGAACTACGTGGGCTTTGATTCCCCTATACCCTAAGGGGATACGTAGGCAACTTATATAAGTGTAAGCCCTTTTTTAATAAAATTTATTTATTTTTAATTTATTTTTTAATTTTTAATTTTTTTAATATAATAATCTTGAACCGTGGCGAACCGTGAACCGAACCGTGAACCGTAACCGTCTTGGGCGGTTAAGGTTAAGGGTCGACCTCCCACGAACCGTCGAACCGGCGGTTCCGAACCGTCGAACCGTCGGTTCCGAACCGTGGTCGGGTCTACTCGGATGACGCATCCGGGCCCATCGCCAGGCTCGGGTGATAAGTCCGAGCTTGCACGACTAGCTCAAGCGATGTGTCCACGCCCACACGAGTCTGGACTCAACGCGTCTAGCGTCGAAGCCGAACGTCGAGCAGACGAACAAAGATAGGGTTTTTTTTTTGAACTTAGGATTTAATCGAAACTTTAGATTGATAATTTTAATCAATTTTTAGTTATGATTGGGATAATTTAAATAAACTTAATTAAAACCTAATAAAATTATCCTATTAATTTAATATATATATAATTATTTTTTTTTTTTAAAAAAAATTTAGTGAATATTATATTAATATATATGTAATAGTAATATATATTAATTAATAATATATATTAGTTCATAATATATGATATGAAATATGAAAATAAAATAAAGAAAAAACTGAACTCTTCGTAATTTTTTAATTTAAATTATTTCGATTTTCTTCACCATTTGGAGTTTGGAGAGATGGTTGAGTGGACTAAAGCGTTGAATTTCTAATCCGTTGTACGAATTATTCATATCGAGGGTTTGAATCCCTCTTCTCCGCTCGCTCTAATTACTCAACCCGCTTGATACTTTCAATTTCGAACTTTCAAATAACTTTTTTATCTTTAGTTAATATGTTTTATATTTAGTTATTAATATAGTTATTAATTTTTATTAATATTATATATAAAAAATAGTAATAAAATCAACCGTCTAGGCAACAAGGCACCACCTAGGCGACCGAGGCAGTAGGTGGTCACTGACCGTCTAACCACTGCCTACCGTCATTTACAATAATTAACACATTTGATCAGAAATTATTCAAAAATAGGATTGGTCATTGTTGACTCCAACATTGTTCTTGACTTCAAGTCTATATAACATTCACATGGTTGAAGAGAGGAAGAGAGATGATTTCAACATGTGAAGACTTTTTGCTCATCTTCAACCCCATGCTCCCATCAAGACAAAGGTGATCCTTCCTTGCGAAAGAAAAATCAAGTGCAACCTTTCCCTCCCAATCGCCATTGTTGGGGTTCAGACTTCACCCTCACTAACTTTTTTTTCAGATTCTTACCGCCTCACTGACTCTTAAGTCTACATGGGGGAGAGATTTCTATTTCTATGTGAAAGTCCAACGTCTTTGGCTTGTATTTTTATCATGCAATAAAGATTTTACCATTTCTTTCTTGGATAGTGATTTGGGTTTCACTTCCAATGACATGAATTACTTTTTTACGATCAAGTTAATCTAGTGAAATTTATAGTGTTTTTTCCTACTTAAAAATCAGATAAATATGACTCATATCAAATAATATTGAATTGAATCAAGTCATGAGGGTTCCTTTAAGTTTTGGATCATTTATGCACGTATCGTTTTGTATGAAACATGAATCAAACAATTCAAATGTGTTTAAGAAAATGATCTCATCTATTTAATGAAACACTATCCATGCAGTAGACATGCCAACCAACATGGTCATAGATTTTTTCAAAGAAATTGTTTCAGCAATTCAAACCCTTCAGGCACCAACAATCAAGCAATCTTATCATCGCTGAAGAATGACTAGTGGCATACGACATAGGAACTGAGGAAAAAATAGTCAAAACATGATATCAGCATTATGAGACCAAATCTAGAGCCATCTTAAAATAAGATGGAATAAAAAATTGAAATACATAATTTTCTATACCAAAGTCACATTCCTATAGTTATTTTACTATCTGAACCAACATCGATTTTAAAATAAAATTCTTACTTCCATAGCATGCATTTGCAGAATAACTCGTACCTTGCGCACAACTACATAGTCACCAACAGACAAGTTAAGCTCCACTTCTGTCTCAGCCAAGTATGATTGTATAACCTTGCAGAACGAAGAGAATATATGAACACACGTGAGCACAACTTAGCATAACCTAACTTCATATAGATGGACATATAAGCAACTGGCTACCTCAGCTAAAAAGAATTGCACATTTTCAGTTGATGCATCAGTAGTAGAGTCAACAAAAATGCCATTGACTTCTTCATATGATGGTGGAGGGGGCATATAGTTTTCTGCAGCAGGACTCGGAGATGCTTCAATTCTTTGGCGCTCAGACAGCATCTGTAAAGTGGCCAATCAGCAAAGTTGAACAATTTAGTTTCAGTATTCCATGTAAAACAAACTGTTATCCACCAGAAATGTGTGTAAAAGTAGAGTTACAAGCAAAAATATATATTCATAAGACTAAGAATGATGGTTACCTCTGCTTCAAGTTGTTCAAGAATTTGTAGGATTTTCTGATGGTAAGTATGCTCTGACTCAACCTTTAGAGGAGAATTTGTCACTTGACATGAATAAAAACTAGAAACTAACAGTTAACCACATGGAAGAAATAGGGAAATACCATGGCAATAAGCCGCTGTAAGGTTAACCTTTGTTGTTGGGCTTCAACTGCAGTCATTGCTGCAACTGCTTCCTTACCTAGAACTGCCATATTAGATTTTAGTTCTTGCAATTTAGCCTCAGCAGCTTCTAACTTTGTAATGTAATCACCACCAGCTGCACTTTCTCTTACTTTAATTTGGCGTCTTGAAACTTCAATTGCCTGATGAAAATCAAATATATCTCTTCAGACAATAATTTCTTGAAGATAATGATTTTATCTTCAATTGAAAATATATCTTCAATTGCCTAATGAACTTTATGAAGTCATAAACAAAACTTTCCACAAAATTTAAGTTTTTATCATTTTGCCTACCGGAATAGGGATTCAATAATAACTTTAAAAAAAAAACATGTAAGTGATTAGAAATGTTAAGGACCTTCTCTTTCTTTTTTGGGTGAAATAATTTTTTTGGGCGAAAGGACCTTCTCTTTCTTAATATGGTAATGGGTGGTTCATCATCATCATCCATGCCTTAATTTTGCATGTTGGCTATCTAAGTAATGACAGTATCCCCTCCAAGATCAATTTCTCATATGCAAATTTGAGGGATCTTACTTGGATTCAACGTGGCTGCAGTGACTCTTGAAGCAAGCCAATTTGTTCCTTTATCTCCTTTGGTCGAGCCACAGCTAGTGAATTGGATAAACCAAAGGTTAGATACTTTTCTCCTTGATTTATTGAATTGTACCTAAATTCCCTTGTCCTTCTACTTGAGCAATTACAATAGCCCATTCAAGATCCATTTCTCACATGCATAATTGAGGAATCTTGTGTGGATTCAAGGTGGCTGGAGCAACTATTGAAATGCGTTATGAAGGAACCAAAGGTTTTCTCTTGATTTATTGAAAATGTATCTAAATTTCCTTACCCTTTTCATTTAAAAAATCAGATTCAAGGGAAGTAAACGGCATCCTTAGATTGTCCTTTGGCGGTCAACCTTACTCCTCCGCGGGGGGTGGGACTATCAAACTAGAAACTAGAGGATCTACCAGGCGGAAGCAACAAGCCAAGAGTTAGGGTATGATCGAGAGAAGCTTAAATCGGATGGTTGATCATCCAAGCCGGATCATCTCTTGGATTCTCCGCCGACAAGGGTGCTTTCTTCAAAAAGTCTGCACACCCCTCAAAGGACCTGCATGACACTCTGACTGGTATGGGCTCATGGATGGACACAAAATAAGAATGACAATAGCAGTCATCGTACAGCAAAGCTAGGGCAAGCAAGCCATGAACGGGGAAGGTCATGGCAAGAGCAAGCAATAGCACGACATGGTCGCCCCTAGCTAATCTCAGCCACAAACACATTCCTCTAATAGGCATCTTTACTTCAGGACCAGTCAGAGATAGACTTATAAAAGGTAAACTCCATAATGGTGAGGGGATTCTCTATTTTTTCGATTAGTATCTTCCTCTTAATGTTCTTTAGGGAATGATCAATTTATTTTCCCGTGCTCTAAGGCAGGAGACGGGCATCAATCGCACCGCCTTTGCCTTAAGCAATGCTTTAGGCAGTCAAAGATGAGGCGAGGTTGGTGACGCGAACAAGGTTGGTGAGGCGGGTGAGGCGCGTGAGGCGAGATAGTGGGTGAGGCGGTCAAAGCAATAATTGAGGCAATCAAAGTCAACAAAATTTAAAAACCCCTAAATATATTAATACACTTTCTCTCCCTTCCAAAACATAAATAACTCCACCAACACACCAAGTCACCCACAACCCACCTCCTTTTGCCTAGAACTGCCCCACTGCCACCACCTGCTGCTGCCATCGGCACACTAGATTAGCTTTTATATATTTCTAATAAGTTCTTGTTCTAGTTTTTAATCTTTTATTTCATTATTGAAGATTAATGGTAGAAAATGAGAAACTACTTGAGGTAGAATTGAAGTGAAAGTCTAGTAATATTGATTGGGATTATGGGGTGTTATATTGCAAAGAAAAAAGAGAATAGATCACATGCAAATTATGTAAAAGGCTTATTAAGGGAGGAGTTTAGAGGATGAAGCATCACATTGCGGTATTGTAAGACAAGTTGAAGCATGTCCTAAAGCATCAGATGAAAACAAAAAAAAGAGTAAGAGCTTATCTTAAAAATAGCAAGAATAAGAAGCGAGAAAAGATAGAAGAACTAAAAGAAGAGAGGGTGGAAGTAAATTAAGTGTTGATACAAAGGATGATGATTGTCAAGTGAGGGAGATTCTTCTAACAAGAAATCAAAGCACCTTGGGCTATTGATAAGTGGGCATCCGCAATCGATCCAACAAAGACAAGACAACAAAACATAAATAATGCATTGAAGTTAAAATTTACAAATGATGTGGATAAGTACCTTACAAGATGGATTCATGAGGCGGAGATTTCTTTTCATGCAATTGACAATCAAAGTTTTAGACTATTTGTAGAGGCGTTTGGCCAATTCAGCCCAAGCTACAAACCTCTAAGTCAATGTATTCTAAGTGAGTCACTTTTGAAGCAATAAGTTGAGAGGACTAAATTATCTCTAAAAAAACATATGAAGAGTGGATGAAAAATAGATATTCAATTATGACCGATACATAGACGGATTGCAAGAGGAAAAGTATTATGAATTTATGTTAATTGTAAACTAGGCACTTCATTCTTTTGTTGTATTGAAGAATCCATGGAGGCACACACCGGGGCTTACATCTTCGAGTTTATGGAAAAATATATCAATGAAATTGGCCCTCAACATGTTGTTCAAGTAGTGATGGGCAATGCAACAAACAATATGGCGTTAGCGGAGTCGTTGAAGGTGCCCTCAAATTTTTTGAATCTCTTGTGTAACTCATACAATCAACCTCATGCACAATTGGAAAGCTACCCGAGTTTAGCAGAATGCTTGAGAAAGCAAAGATCATAACAATATTCATCTAAGCACATCATAGAACTTTGGTTATTACGAGGAAATACACTAAGAGGGATATTGTGAGGCCCGAGGTGACTAGATTTGCTACTTCATTTTTTACTCTGGAAAGCCTCAAAGGCAAGAAAGATCATTTGAGACTTATGTTTATATCCGAGGAGTAGACCAACACAAAATTAAGGAGTAGTGTGAAGGGAAAAAGGGTAGAAGTGACCGTAACAAGTATCTCTTTTTGGAATGGTGTTTTTTTGGCTTTGAATATTTTCACCCCTTTAGGAAAAGTTTTACGTCTTGTTGATGGTAACAAAAAAGGCCTTTTTATTGAGTGCACTTAAACAAGTCAAGGAAGAGATTAGAAAAACTTTCAAAAAAGAAGAAAATATCACCCCTATTTTAAATATTATTGATGAGAAGTCTAAGGTTAGACTTGATGACCTTTGCATTATGTCGTTTACTTGTTGAATCCAGTTTTTTACTTCAAAGATCCAAGGATACCAAATGAACTAATGTTATAAATGAGTTAGAATTTTTGCCACTAATGAGGACATGCAATCCGTCATTTTTAATGATGAATTGTTAAAGTATAAGAGTAAATCCGGAAACTTTGGAAAAAAGATGTCGATCGCAGCATATGAGAAGGTAGATGTGTATCATGACTTTGATTTGGGTACATTTCTTTCCTTTATTTCTATTCACTAACATACATGTCTCTTTTACCTATTTTTTTAGTTTATTATTTTTTTGTCTCTTTACTTTTTTAAGTTGGATGGTGGTCCAATTATAGTGGTGACACTCCAAATTTACAAAAAAATAGCAATGAGATTTCTCTCTTTGACAAGTAGTTCATCGGGGTGTGAAAAAAATTATAGCCAATTTGAAATGATAAGTAGTAATTCATAAATTATATTATCTATCCTTTCTTAATATTAGTTTTTAATATTTTTTTAATTATTTAGATAAATACTAAGAAGAGGAATAGGCTTGAGACATCAAGATTGAATGATCTTGTATATGTCAAATTCAACATCAATCTTATGAAGAAGAGTAAAGAGAAATGGCCAAAGATTTGTTTCTATCCTCTCAAGCTAGTGAAGCTCAAGGTTGGCTTATTGATGGTGGTGATGAAGAAGAGGTCCAGCCGGGTTCGAGTCTTACTTGGAGAATGGTGGCGGAGACCTAGGGAGCAAATGAAGTTCTACAACCAAGGAGGAGTGCAAGGAACATCCCCATTAGGGTGCGTTTGGTTGGGGGTTATCCTTGATAACCTTGGTTATCCATCCAAGGTTATCAACAAAAATCTTATTTGGTTTAGATAATCAACGATTCCCAATTAATGATCGATGCCCGACACGTCAACAAAAGAGGCATGCAACCCGGAATCGGAAAACCTTAGGAAAATAAGGGGGCGTTTGGTAGACTTGTTTTCCATTTTCATTTTCGGTAGAAAATGCGGTTTTCTGGAAAACGTGTTTGATTTGCATTTTCCAGCCTTGTTTTTTAGAAAAAGATATAGCGTTTTCTGGAAAACTAGAGAATGAAAGAAAGTCATTTTCCAGAAAATGAGAAAATGCAGTTTTCTGAAAAATGAAAATAAAAAATGGAGCAAACCAAACGCCCCCTAAGGTTTTTCTTAATTCCGGGGTTATGAAACTTATCTTTCCAAAATTATCTTCCAATATTTACCTTAGCAAAAGAGGCATTATTCGCGGGCGACCACCAGCAACGACGGTGGGCGACCACCGCCGGCGGTCGGCAGACGACCGGTGACCGATGACCACTGTCGGCAACCGACGACCGACGCCTGTCGCCGGCAACGGCCGACAACGATGGTCGGCGACCATTATTCGTGGTCGATGACCTGCAACGACGGCTGGCAACCGGCAACAATGGCCAGCGACCATTATTCGTGGTCGACGACCAGCAACGACAGCCGGCGACCACCGCCGGCGGCCGACCATTATTCGCGGCCGACAACCGGCAACGACAGCCGACAACCACCGTTGGCGACCACCGTCGACGACCGAGGGTACGAATATGTATATAATATCATCTTACTTTTTATTTTAAATTTATAAGCATATAATATTATTATACTTAAATTTAACTAAAGGGTAATACGGTAAAATATTATATTATGTCATAGACTATTACCTCCAAACAAATAAGATTTTATTTAATTACCTAAATTGAACCAAACAACTTCAGGTTATGTTTCATTCCCCATTACCTTAGTTATGATATTACTTGGTAATCACATAACTAAGGTTATATCTGATAACTTGAACCAAACGCACCCTTAGGGGGGGGGGGGGGAGGGGGGGATGAAGATGTTGATTTTTAGTCGTGCATGTGTAGATGATTTAGAAGATTAGTTATGTTTGCTCTAGTCCTTGTTAGTTTGTTGTCATGTTGGATTGAAACTTTGAAATTTAAATTTGGGCTTTTGGTAAAAGTAATGATATTCCTTTTTTAGTATTAATATGGTGATGAATCATTATTAATTATCTAATTAGTTGCATTTATATATTTATTTATACCTTGTATAAATTGTATTGTATGAAGCTTATTTATGCATAAACATCATTTAATTATAAATATTACATAAATAATGATGACTATTTATAATATTAGGTAAAAATAGTAAAAAAATTCAATCGCCTAGACGATCGAGGCAATAGGAGGTCACTAACTGCCCCACCACCGCCTACTGTCATTTAGTCATTATCAAACCTATCTTGAGCATCAAAAGGGCGGTGTAGGATTCATCAGGCGCCCTTTAACTTGTGTCACTCGACAAAGGTTTGTCAATATGGTCGTCAGCGACAGCCAGGAAGGAGGCGGGTTTTGGACGCATAAGTGGTGTAACTGATATCCGATTGTGGAGAGTGCATGTATTGGAAAGAGACTTACAATGAGAATAATGAATGAATCGTTCCATTGGACGGATTCTAAAAATAAGAAAGGAAGTTTTACCATGGTACCTAGGGAGAGGTTGTTGAGTAAGCCCTCGCCATCTTAGTTGACTACTTTAGGTCCTAACCCATGAATGACGACCTTACCTTCAGAAATAACAACTCATAGTGACTCCCGATGATAATCTAAGATGATAAAGGGCACTTTACCATTTTTTTTTTTTGGTTCATTGCTTGTTTTGTTGCTTACTTGTGTCGGACTCTAGAACATAATGATAGCATGTTTACCTTTTTGCTTATATGTGTTGGATTATACATATTGATAGCATGCTTACCATCGTAATCATGCTTATCATGAGATATGTTTAGTTACCTTTATTATCTTTAATAGAGAATGTGTAATGATGATATTTCTTCCATCAAGAATGATGTAGAGATTTACATGATCATATGTTCCTGGATTTAACGTGCAAACATTTTACACAAACATGAAGAATCTATAGTATAATGGCTATAAGAACATAAGATGAGTTAACGTATAGTGGGAGGACTTACATGCATCTTGGAATCATCCAAGAGATTTAGTCAATGATTGGAGTGCCTTTGAGTGCTACTCGCGGGGTGCCTAATGATTTTTGTCATTAGTGTCTACTAAAATATCATATGACTTCAAGGTTACTATAGAGCGGATGAGCAATCAATGCCTAATTAGTAATCACGCATCTTTAGAAATATAATAGTGCATGACGATCTGAGATACCAATGCTTAATTGGGTATTATACGACTTCAAGGATATGAAGGGTGTGTTCTTACATTTAGTATTGTTAATGTCCAACTAGGGGATCACATGACCTACTGCAATATACTGGTAAATGCATAATACATATGCAGAGAATAAGGAATAGAAGATAATTTAACTAGTTTGCAACAGTAGTACCTGAGCTTCAGCTTCTTGGCGCATCCTATCATATCTTTGGGCAAGATGTCGAGCATCTTCCAAGGGAGCACCCATTACCATGGCTCTTAATGGCTCTGCAACCTGGCAAGGGAAGATCATGAGAAATGATATGATCAGTATATATTTAGAGCATGTAGCAGCACATCTCGCATAGCATTCTCATGCTTTCTTACTCACAAATCTCAATACATGGAATAGCAATCATCAGTGGTGAACTGATGCATGTGTAAAGAACAGCAATTATAGGAAATCAACAACTAAGATAAAAAGGAACAAAAAATCAAAAATAGGGATAGCTGATATGTAAGAGTCCTGATCATTTTTAAAATAGCATCTTGTAAAACTGAAATTAAATTAGGTGTACTAGGATAAATAGAAACTGAAATTAAATGAATTATATTTAAATCAATTAGATAGCATGTACACTGTGAATCAATTTTTATAAGGATGCCCAGTGCATAAAGCTCCCGCAAATGCAGGGTCCTAGGGAAGAGTCTATTATACGTAGTCTTACCCTGCTTTGCAAGACGTTATTCCGAGACTTGAATCCATGACCTCTAGGTCACACTATGAATCAATTTTTATATTATTAAAATATTCAAAAATGATTTATTTTTATTTGTGTCGCAAATATTAATGATGTTGATGTTCTCAAAAATTTTGCTTCAATCAAACCTATCAGTCAAGAAACTCAAGTCACAAAAGTTGTTGCCTTTACTTACCAAAGTATAACTTAAAATCACCCAAGAACAAGTAGCTCACTGCAAGTTCCTCATCAAAGGAACAAATTGTCAATGGAAGCCTAAACAACTTACCCTTTTTCGATATACACAATCCAAATAACAGATGCCCCTGTAATTGCATCCTCCTTGGAAAATTAATTAGCCATAAATTGAGCACCATGCTGCTACAAAACCAGCAAGGTTGTGATAGCCCTAGTAGGAGCTGCAACTGGCAAAGTAGAGGATAAGACTAGCCCTCCCAAGCTGATCCAACATCTTCAAAATCACATGTCATTCAATGATCATTGGCTGACTCAATGTGAATATAAACAGGCTATCTGGCAGGGATATGGTTAGGTGAAGAAGAGACCCTGATATCTGAAACTCAAAGTCTTTATGGTAGACCAGATAAAGTTCTCAGTAGCAAAGGTGTAATATTTAGTGCTGGAAGTAAGAAGTGCAAGCTGTGCCTGGTTGCATCAGGTTTTACCGTCCTCATATGGACTGGTGAGTTGTGGGACCAACTGCGTCCACAGCATCAATGACAATGAATGTTGATGACATAGCTGAAAAGTGAACCCACCCTACCCTGCTAGCACCAAGACAATCTCCACTTTCAAACTGCACTTAATGCTGATTAACCACAAATCTTGCCGAGGACATAAAACTTGACTAACACTTGTCATTCATGATTAGGAATAATATATCTAAAAGAAATCCAGATAAAACTATCTGAGCAAGGTATCCTGAACTGAAGTTGGGTAATTGCAGGTTCTGATACATGTGTGAAAAAAGGGCAGAACTTTAGTGCTTGTTTTCTGTCTTTATGACTTCATTTAATAAAGATACTGACAAAGACTTAGCCTCAAATTAGAATGTGCAGTTCCTTCTATATTTGAGATTTTTTTTTCAAAAGCCTTTTTTTGGTTAATTTGCTACCTAAGCATCCTTGGAGAAAATATCCAAAGCATGTTCACTAGTCTATCAACTGTTTGTCAACAGTTCTTTTATCAGAACACTGAACACTGAGTAAAAAGGAGGGGAAAAAAGCCAGAAATAATTGCTGGCTGCACATGTATTCAGAAATTAAAATAAATAACAATGATGAATTAGAGGCATCACCTTGACCGAAATTTAATTTCACTTTTACACAAGGAAAAAAAGTTTAGGCATATCCTATGAATAATGCACAGATAGAGACAGAAACCAGACTTGCAATGAGTCAAATGTGTTATGAATTTGTCCATGTATACTGACAAATAGATGGTGAGTAGTCAAAAGAAAAAAATTCATAAGAATGAAAATAAAGATTGCGAATAGATTATAACCTTTACATTCACAGTAGAAAGGAGGAAAAGGTTTCATAAAACCACATTGTTATATATATATATAGATGAAGAAGCTATCTGACTTCTACAGACCAATAAGTTAGATGCCTTCTATCAGCCATCATTCACATGAGAACTGCATGAAAAGATTGATATAAACAAGGAATAGCTTATTCACAGACCTGCGTACCAAGAGCTTTCAAGAGATTGCCTCGCTCATTTTCCATTTGAGCACGAGCTCTAGCATAACATAAAGCAGCTTTTGATAGTGTATTCCCACTAGTGCAGGTATTTTCAGCACCATATTTTTGACTATCCTCAGACAATTTATTGCCTAGATAAATAATAATAATAATAATAAATATATATGAATAAACAGGAGGAAGAAATACAAACAACTTTAAGAATTACCTATTTCAACTTGTTTGGATCCTGTAACAATATAACCTTCCACACCGCGCACTATATCCCTTTGAAAATGCTGTAAAAATGATTCAGAGGCTTTTACCCAAAAAGGAAATATGCAAAAATGGGCAAAAAAAAGGAAATAAAAGATTCCAATTTCCAACCTTGGCAGCCCGGGTTGATGAATGAAGCTTTTCTAATTTCTGATGCTGCTGGTATGCTGCTGAATCTGCAAATGCATTATCAGAATTTCCATATGCAGAACCTCCAAATTGCTTGAAAACTGCCTGTTGAAGAAAAGAAAGATGTCTTCAACATGCTATCAGTAGGCATCCAATCTATTGTAGTTGGTGTGAAAATTTTGCAGCATATGTTGAATTTATAAAGTGGTCCCTACAAAAGTCTAGATAAATCCACAAGAAGCTATAAATCATATCACAAAAAGCAAATTACGTTCAGTTAAACAAATAAGTCAATGCAACAAAAGAGGGAAAAGCGGTTCTATTTTTTACAAGTTCTTTTGGTGAAAAAAAATAATAATAAAGAACAACACTCTAATAATTGATTCTTCAAGCAACTAGAATAGAATTCTCACATGACCACATGAATTTTGGCAGAAAGAAACGAGAAAAGAAAAACTGAGGTAAGAACTAAGAAGTAAATAAAATCAACAATCAATGAGTATTTCAAAAAATTTGATGTCTACAAAGAGATGCAACGTGATAGATATAACATATAATTGTGAATTACCATATACAGTTTTGTATTCTTGCACCACAAAAAGAGAGGCAAGGATAGAGATTAGAGAGTAAGAATATTGTTCTGAGTCATGACCCCTTCTTTACAAATGACTAGTTATTAGCAATTACCATTCCTGATTTCAATTGCTAGGTAGAATTAAGGGAAATAAATGCATACCACATTTTTTCTATGTAGTTACAGAGTCCCATGGAACACAGATTGTTCAAGATTATAACCTTGGAATTTATGAAACAATAACTCCAAATAAGGTAGTCTACTCTTCTTTTATAATCATTGCCCATTCATCGAGATTAACCTTTTGGATTATGATCATAACAAATTGTGAGCAATCTTTTTCTTGTTATCTATAACACAAAGGCGCTTTTCTAGGGAAAAAAATGCACCAATAAAACATTAAAAAAAAAGGTCACATTCCTAACTCCCAACTTCATTCAATCACGCCATGATGACTCGACCGCCTTGAGAAAAGAAATAAAGAAGGCCTCAACCATCAATACGCAGCGATGAGCAAACGCGATCTTCCCTCGATTTCTTTCAGCAGGTTACATACACGATAACAAGAGATTGGAAAAGAAGGAACTGTTTGACTTTGATGAGTCAATGGATGACCTAGATAACAGTGAATCGGCTTGAATTCAAAGGCCCTAGAGGCGAACCAAAGCAAGAGCGCCCAAAACGAATGAGGGAAGGAATAGAGATAAAACGCTCCAAATAGGTGGATTACCTGCTGCTGTCGGGCTACCTGCTCCCTGAGTTTGGAAGCCTGCTTCCTGATAGCCTCCATCCACCAAGGGGGAAAGAAGCGCCGGAGCGGTCCGGAAGTCTACGTTGGTATGGCCGAAATCTCCTCCGATAGGGAAGGGAGGAAGACGTGGAGGCTGAGATCTGAAATCCTTTTACCTTATTTGTTAAGCACTGCGTCAGTTTCGTGGAATTTTCAATATTCATAATTATCGAAATAATTAATTATACAAATTCAATTCGTATCGGGCTGCGGTGGTAAGGGCAACGGGACGGACGGATTAAAATTAAGGAAAATTTAATGCGCGAAAAAATGTTCGTCCTTTATATCATGAAAAATAATAGATTATTTATTATTTTCTTAGATTATTTATTATAATGAATAAGCTTTTATCCATTTAAAATCGAATGGAATAAATTTTTTTTCCAACTCTGCCTTCAACGATGCGAGCCGCGGATGGCCCTGTCCTGTGCGGGTTGCACTGTGCAGCTGCCCGCCCTGCTTGACCCGTGCGAACGGTCATGCAATCTCGTCTCGTGCTGGAGAGATACTTTTTCTAGAGGTGTTTCTGTCCTCTCGACGAGTCGTTCAATCATTGATCGAATATCACTGATAATTTTTATCATTATCTCGAACTAAATTATACTATGAGAGATACGATAAACTTGTTGGGATCGTCGTAATTGGAATCTCACCAGATTCACCGTCGAATCCGTGCGAGATCACAATTGCGACGATCACAACCGATTCATTGATTCTCAGGATATCGTTTGATTCGAAACGACGATCGAAGATTATTAATAATGCCCGATCGACGATCAAATGATTTATCGATCATCGTCAACAAATGTGAAACCGACGAGACAAAGAAAACATAAGACAGAAGATCCCATCTGACAAGCCCAATGCACGGTCTCCTTGCGCCCTCCGCAAGCTAAGGGAATGCCTTGCACGGTCGCCTCACGCCCATCGCGAGCAGCGGCGACCTTGCACAGCTGCCGACAACTTTATCAATTTTTTCCTTTCTCATTCCTTATATTTTCACTTACGTTCCATCTTCCTTCTCTCTTCCTTCTGAGAGATTTTTTGTTCCCTTTCCTTTCTTTTTCTTTTCTCTTCCCTAAAGATTTTTTTTTCTTCATTCATTTTTCCCCTCAATCCACGTCTCCGAATAAACAGAAGATAAATGTTCAAGCTATTATTGTATTTAGATTTATATTAAGTTTGTGCTTTCGTATTTATCATGTGGGGGAAAAATGATGAAATAATCGAACAGTCAAACCTAAGGTAATCAGTCTGGTCTCACGAAAATTTTTAATCAACATGAGGATAAATCGGGATGCATTCATAGTGGACAGTCTAGAAACCCAACATTCCGTGATTGCGCACTCATTTGGAAGAAAAAATCCTGTAAAATGTGTTGTAGTTAGAGATCAAACTGCGGCCGCTTGGGTTATAACTTGACACCCTTCCGCTGCATCATAGCCCAAGGGCAAAAATGATGAACAAGTAACAATTGAACTTGGGATGACCGGCCTGGCCCCATAGAAGTTTCCCATCGGGCGCCAGGGCAAATTGGGAAGTGCTCACGACAGGTGGTTCAGGAGCTCAATATCTCGTGGTTGCATGCCAGATTTGAAAGAAAAATTCTTACAAAATGTATCATAACTAGGAATAGAACCGTGGGTGCCTAGGCGACAACTTGGCACATTCCCATGTATCATAGCCCCGGGGTGGATTTATCCAATTGAAGGTGACAAAAGGCGATTCGCTAGCCCCGAGCACCCCGCAAACTCATCTCAAGGCCAACACGGAGGAGATAAATTATGGGACCTACTAGTCCGGATGTTGTTACTAGCGCTTGGAGAGGGCATGCACACTATCCTATTGAAGAATCAGGAGGAGGTCCCTCGTGTCCCAAGTTAATAGAGTAAAGCCTAATTTAACGATGGAATTTTTATTTTCGTCACTAATTTAGCTATGGAAATAAAATTTCGTCGCTAAATTGAGCTTAAATTTTCATCGAACTCCTTTATTACGAGATTTAAATCATGTTTAGATCCAAATTTCAATCTAACATTCAAAATTAATGTTTAAATTGCAAACCATCCACTATGCATTCAACATTCACAAGCCATAATACATTCAACATTCACAAACTCCTTAATTTACAACAAAGCAACATTAATTTTTAACAACAAATATTTAAAGCATCATATATGGTTTAAAAATAATGCATTCATCACTTCCATCACAAAAACAAACACATATAGTTCAAATCCATTACATCCCATCTTGCTTAAAAACTAGTATATTCATCATCATCACATTGCATCATCATCTCATCCGGTAGTAAATACAATATGATATGTTATTAAAAAGACAAATACATGGTTTAAATTTTACTACATTTTCTATTTTGAAAGAATCCTACTCATATATGAATATAAAGTTAAAATAGATATACAAAACTACTTAGAAAGAATCCTACTCATATATAAATATAAAGTTAAAATAGATATACACAAAGTCAAAATTATTTATCAGAAAAATATATAAACGATAAATATACAAACTGATAAACACAAGTTTAACATGCTTTAAAAAAGAATATATACCTTAATGATAGAATATAGTATCAAATTCAGATCTTCAAATGCTAACCTGTTATCTACATTGCTCCTAAAAAAATGTAATACAATTAGAGTTGCATATAGTATTAAAATTAATAGAATCATTTTTGAATATTTTTGAGCAATAAATTAAAAAAAAACTAAGTTGAAGGTCAACACGCGAAGAATTATTATTTTATTAGCTAATTATCGGTCTTAAGTCTCCTATTAGTCAAAATCATGTGTCGTTGAAAAAGCATGACTCATTAATGAAAAACAAGATAGTAATTCTTACATTTATCACTCTACTGCTGTCTTGACCTGATCTTCCATCGATTGCTCACTAACATCTTCCAGACTACTCTAATGTCATGACCCGATCCCTCAATTCTTGATTTTCTTGTCTTAACGCTCAAACTTTAATAGAGGGACGATCCCTAAGACTAAGAATCATCACACGATCATGTACAACTTTTGTCTTAGAGCCCAAGTCGTAGAGGGAGTTCTTTTTCCTTCCACCAACAACGTCATAATATATATCATTTATATCATCCTGTGATAGATTCTGCAACCCCTCTTCCTCTATAGTAGACTGAGATGCATGTGCAACTCGATCGATCATATTGTCTTATGCAATGGCGTAGCTAGAATTTTCAATTGGGAAGGGGAGGGGGCGAATTCAATAAATTAAAAAATAATACAATAAAGAAAATATATAATAAAAGTCATATATTAATATCATATATTTTTACAATATCACTCTTTGAGTTTCATACTTTGAAAATGCCAAATAGTAGCTTCATTATCAACGGTATCAAACACATCTCGCTCAATATATGGTATCAAACAATCATTTACTATATCATCTGCCAACCGATTTCGAAGTGAGGTTTTGATTATTTTCATTGTTGAAAGCACTCTCCCTACCATTGTAGTTGCAACAGATAATAGCAATGCTAACTTTAAAAGTAAATATATCAAAAGAAACAGTCGATATTTCTTCAAATGAATCATCCTTTTAGCAAGCTAATTAATCCCCACATCCTCATAGAATTGATTGTTACTCCATATAACAAAAATAAAGTTATCAAGTTGGTACTCAAGATGCATTAACTCCATCAAGGGAAAATCAGATGGATAAACCTGAGCAAATTGAAGCAATTTTATCTTATCATAAGCAGAGAATGAATTTGATGAATCAAGACAAGTCATACATAACAACAATTCCATATTCACCTTGTTAAAGCGATTGTTCAACTCCATGTTAAGTTACGAATCTATCACTTCATAAAATGTTTCAACGTGATAATAGTGAAGATTTATCCTTCCTTTAATATTTTGTGGTGATCTCCAATGAAAGACGAATAAGTCCTCCATGTGCAGGGTGACTACCTCATATTTAACACAAAATAAATAAACTTCATTCAGTAACAAATTCCAACTATCATCTCTCATGGTTTGTAGATGATGCTTACTTGATCTTACAAGAATCATGGCATTTACAATGTCTTGATATTTTCTTTGTAAAGTTTACGATAAATCATTTGTGACTCCCAAGATATTCTTCATTAAGTGCATCAGAAATATAAACTCATATTGTCCAATCAATTCCAACAGAATATTTGCTTATGCCCTTTGCTTGTGATATTTTCCCTCCTCTTGAACAAATAAAAGGACATCAATAACTGAAGAATACAAGCATATCAAACTCAACAATGTATTATAATGTGAACCCAACATGTTCACTCAACTCTTTTCAATGTTTTCTCTTGATTTATACCTTGTCTAGTTAAGATATCACCATTACAAATTCCTTTAATAATTTTTTCAAATTATTTCTCACGAAGTATGTCTCTACGCTTGCAAGACGCTCCAACAATATTATTCAATTATACAACCACATCAAAAAAGTAGAAATTCTCATATGATTTTCAACAACTACTACAAGTGTAAGTTGTAGTTGATAAGCAAAACAATGAACATAATAAGCATACTAATTCTTCATTATAATTAAGTTGTTTAAGCTATTAAATTCTCTTCTCATATTGCTAGCTCTATTGTATCTTTTCCCCCACAAATTAGATATAGATAATTCATGTTGGCACAACAAAAAATCAATAGCAATCTTAAGTGATAAGGCAATAGTGTCGCTTACATGCACAATGCCTAGAAAACGTTCAATAATATTTTCCTCTTTCATTTCTAAACCATAAAGCAACTATCATTTGTTCTTTAATAGATATATCATGAGCCTCATTAACTAATATAGTAAATAATTCATCACCAAGTTCTCCAAGAATAAAATTAGTGGTTATATAGGTAATTGATCTGATAATATCTTATTGAATGTCAGGCGATGTCAGTTTGAGATTTGAGAGAGTATTGTCAGTGCAACTCTAATGATATCCTCTTTATGATCAGTAAGAAATCTTAATAATTCAAGAAAATTACCATGATTGAGTGAGTCTGTTGATTCATCATGTCCATGAAATGCTAATCTTTGATGCACAAGAAATCTTTTGCTATCAATTGATGATGTCAAACGAACACGATAATCGACAACTACCTGACTAGACTGATTGACCAAACAAGTTCAATATGTTGTTTTTGATTCATCAAGTCATAAGCCGCCATCATATACCTGTTGTGAATGCTACTTTGATTTTCAACATGTTTGATCCGGTCGGGTAGGATTCTCGAGTTGACCGAGGGCCCGGTCGGATCAGGTCCTGGTCATATGAAGTTGGTCGAATTCAGTCACCAGTCGTGTCGGGTCTCGGTCGGGTGCGGCAAGGCAGGTCGATTTTAGGTCAGGCTAGGATGGTCAAGGGTGTCAGAAGCCAATCCAGCCTGAGCGCTCAGGGATTGAGTTCACCTGGATAAGGAGATCAAGCAACGACACCCAGTCGGATGTTCCAGGTCGGACAATTTCAGTCGGGCACTGATAGAAGCACCTGTTGGCCCCCTGGTTAGGGAAGCACTGAACACAGAATGAACCTCTCGATCGGGGTCTCCCAGTCGGGCCTTCCCGGTCGGGACCTCCCAGTCGGTAATTCCCTGTCGATAGCACCCAATTGGGCGTCCTCGGTCGGGCATCCGGGAGTGGGCACTTCAAGCCCGTTCCGAGTAATCGAACAATAGAGAGGTTGGGTTTATCTGATTGACCCTCTTCGCCCGCCCGACCATCATGGTTAAGCTCGTACTCGCCCGACTGGAAGTTCCTGAGTAACCGAATGGCCGCACCAGCAAAAAGATTCTCTGAACCTCTCCATTATGAGGAAGGGATTTCTGACACCATCATGACCTGACAGAGCCGCAAAGCATTAATAAGGGTCAGAAGGAGACAAACAGGTTGTCAGGCGGCTGTGGCAGTCTTACAGAGAAACTAAAGCTGTCATTAGTTCATTCTGCCAGCTGACCAACTCTTAAGAAACAGGACAGCTCTGACAGGGCAGAGGGCTTCCCCTCCCCTATATAAACCCCCCTTTAGGCTCCAAAGAAGAGGTTCCAGCATTTGAGAAATCCTTCCTCCACTTGTGCGCTCTTGTTTTGGTCCGATCCAAGCTACTCTTGCCCCACTGAATTCTCAAGCCCGACCCCGACCCCCACACCATTGCAAACTGGTCATCTTGGTTAAACCGAGTCAACTGAGTGAGAACCATCTTCACTTGTCGACAGGATCAATGTTTATGAAATATTTCATCTTTTCTCTAATTTTTAAATCCCTTAGTAACAAAAGAATCACCACCACTTTGACCACCATGATCCGGTTTGAATAAATAGCAATAAAGACAGAAGGTCGCGTCTTTTGTAATGTTGTATTCTAGCCAATTAAGATGAAGACTAAATCAT
The DNA here is from genome assembly GCA_024364735.1 of Boesenbergia rotunda. Taxonomy (NCBI): domain Eukaryota; kingdom Viridiplantae; phylum Streptophyta; class Magnoliopsida; order Zingiberales; family Zingiberaceae; genus Boesenbergia; species Boesenbergia rotunda. The sequence goes on along the minus strand of JAGFNQ010004376.1, from coordinate 216,082 downwards.
ATAGCTCGAAATTTTTGTTTCTCTTCTGAACAAGAAAGCCAAGAAAATTCATGATTCTTAGGCTAAAAGAGACCTTTTTGCAAATAGTAACATCGAACAATCTCCTTTTATTAATATTATACTCAAAGATATACATTTTTAGGCTAGGATGACTAAGATGCTCATTTGAGTCAGCATTAGGAGGAAGTTGTGGAGAAGTAGGATGGGATGGAGAGGGAGATGACTTATTTAAAGTAGGGTCATCTCATATTTTATTAAAATACTTTAACATTACTATTTCACCTAATTTATCATCAACATAATATTTTAGAAACATAATCACCTAATTTAATGATTATCTTTTTCAAGCAATTTATATTCACATAGCATTGGCGCGTCACCCTATGGTCCCACCTGACTTCCCCGACCTTGTCGCCGACCGGGAACTTGATCTTGAGGTTGAAGGTTGAGACCGCAGCTCGGAACTCGTTGAGAGCTGGTCGCCCCAAGATCACATTATAGGCAGAGGGGGTGTCTACTATCAAAAAAGTAGACCATCTGGTTCTCTTTAGGGGTTCCTCGCCCAAGGAAATAGCCAAGTGAATCTGCCCGATCGGCTAATCTTGATTTCCCATGAACCCAAATAGTGGTGTAGCCACCAACTCCAGCTGGGATGACTCGATCTACAATTGGTCAAAGGCCTTTTGTACAAGATGTTGACCGAGCTGCCCGTGTCCACTATGGTACGGTGGACCTGATAATTAGTGATCACTGTCGTGATCACCAAAGCATCGTCGTGAACCAAAGTTTTATTTCTATCAAAAGATAAATAAACGTCTCCCACTGCAATAGCTGCCACCTTCGTAGCATTGCTCATGTAGACGGTAATCTCTCCCTCAGCTAGTCGTCGGGTTTCCTAGAACCCCTGCAACGAATTGCAGACATGATCAGTGGCTCCCGTATCTACACACCAGGTACCGGTAGATAACACTGCTAAACATGTTTCAACATCTGAGGTATAAGATTGCCTAGTAGCCCGATTCTGGTATCCAAAGAGTTCCCTGAGATTGAGCATCATGTTATAAGCAGTAGCAAAAGCTTGATGCTGATGTTGCAATACATTTGACATGAAAGCCAAAATGTAATTCCACGCCATCTCATCTGCCTTTATCCACTCCCTATGACTCTCTTTCTTGTCTTCACTAAAACCATCTCTAGGCTTAGGGGAATAGATCTCAAAGAGTACAAATTTGTACTCCTCAGCAGTCAAGACAATGTCCATGTTCTGTTTCCAATCTATGTAGTTTGGACCAGTAAGTATGTTTTCTTTTAAAATCAATGCAAGTAGGTTGAAAGCCATTTTGAAATATCCTAAGGATCACAATAATTAAAACTTTAGATTTTAAAATAATATTAATTCCTCAAACAATATAATTTTAAAATCAACCAACACTTCAAAACACCAAGAATATCGTATGCCGCGATAGTGTGGACGTATACAAATTCTACATTTGTAAGAGGAGGTTTTACCCATTAATTTTATTATCTTGTCAACCTTACTTTTTAACAAATAAAATTAATAGTTGGTTCCTCTTCGGCTCTACAAATAATAGCAGTAACTCCGATGGGGAGGATACTATTATTTGCATCTAAGTGTTCACTGTTACACGATACTAAGGTAATTATCTAGGATTATGTCTCTTCCGATGGGGAAGATCACACGTTCCTAAATAATTTTCTATAACCATATTTGATCTAGTGATCCACGAAACAAACTCATCCGATATGGAGGAAGGCACTCAGAGCCAACGCACAAGTTTGTTCACATCACATGTCAAATTTGTAATGGAGGTCATGGGACTCAAAGTTCCCTCTCCCACTTAGTAATTTGAAATTGAGGAATTTTCAAGCACACACAACATGCATATCCAACAATAAGCAATAAACATGAAAATAAATTTCAACTATTATGACCTTTTGTTCTTGAATATGCCTCTCGTCGTGTCACCACCTCGTCTCCACCTCCACCATCATGCGCAGGCTCCCATGAAGAGGATCTCCGAGCCGAGATAAAAAAACTATTTTAATTTACATCCATCGATCCTATACTCCACGAAGGAGTGTACAATAAATCTAGATCGAAAGTAAACTAAAATGAGCGGCTAAACAATGTCATATTTAATTACAAAAATTAAATACTAATTAGTCTCGTCAACCCTGAGGATTCAAATAAAAAATATTACAATCATGCACATATATCATACACAATCACATAAACCATAATAGTCGGATCTTATGTCTGCAACCAAAGAGTTAGCCTACGTGCATCCTACTATTAACCGACATAAAATCATATATGAAAAGTGCACGAAAGTAACCGAATCCAAAACACACAAAACCAGAAACCATTGGCTCTGATATCAATTGTTGGTTTCGGTTGTGCATGGGAATCCTCTTCATGTCCCCAGATTAAAATTTTATTAATTAAAACAAATCCGGATGGAGATGAATTACCCAAGCAACCGTTTCATCATCGTACTAATCAACTTGAGTGACTGTTTGAACAAACTTGTTGTTCAAGCAATCTAACTCGTCTAGTTGACTAGCCGCGAAATAGACGATGAATAGATCGTCGATTTTTGTGTTTATCTTCGGGGTCCATGATAATAATTAACATACAATGATACAAGAACATGAAGGAACCAAAATAAGAAATTATACCTCTTGTTTACCTCGCGATCTTCTATTGTATGTCCTACCCTCTTCTTGGACATCGTGTGAGCGACGATCTTTCAAGAAACGAAGTCACCAAGACACCCTTCTTCTCCTCTTTCACTTGCGCCGAAACCCTAATGGGTCCTTTGGATGTCGCCGGCCAAAAGGCAAGGAAAAACTCCCTTCTTTTGCTTGCGTCGGCTCTAAGGAATGAAGAGGAAGAGGAAGAAGAAGAAGAAGAAGAAGAAGATAAAGAGTTCTTCTCCCTCAACCAACCCTAACCGATCACCTTTCTCTCCTTCTTTCTTACTTGCGGCAACAACAAAAGAAAGAAGAAAGCTTCTTCATTCTATCTTGCGCCGATCACCTTTCTTCTCCCTTCAACTAGCGCCGCCGGCCACCAAGGAGGGTTTCTCCTTCAAGTTGTGCACGCCACCAAGAAGAGATGAGGAGGATGGATGAAGAAGAAGAAAGTCTTTCCTCTTCCCTTGCTCCTACTTGCGTCGGCCTCCAAGAGAACTCTTGCCGCCGCCCAACCTAGGAGAGAGAAGGAGAGGGAGAGGAAAAACCTAAGGCTTGGGTTATGTGTTGGATGCTTTAGTCTCATGACACATGAGGTATATATAGGCTACAATAGGGATCATGAGGAGGAGTTGGGTCTTAGCCTCCTAATGGATTAAGGCCCGATCCATTAATGATAATCCAATCCACTAAAGGATTATCATTGAACTATTTCACCAACCCCATAATTAAATATGGGCTCCACCTATTATGTGCACAAATTTTTCTCATGTTTAAGATCTCGAATATCAATTATATAATTAATTAAATTAATGACAATTTAATTAATTAATATCTAACTCCATGAGTAGTATCACTCAACCTTATCATCATGTCGGACCAAGTCCACCTACAGGATTTACATGATGAACTTTATGAGCTCCTCAAGGGGACATCATCATCCTGGCACATCAGGACACGGTTTCCTTCTATAATCAACATCACACCATGTAAATAATATTATTTCTCAATTTACCGGGCCTATCGATTTAACAAATAAATCTCGCCCATTGATAAATCAAAGAAATATGTATTAAGTACATGTGCTCGTTATTATATCGGGATTAAGAGCATGTACACCATAATATCTGAGGTCTGATTCAATTATATAGTTAGTATAAATTGAATCACCTCTGTATCGGTCTACTCAATACACACAAAGTGTACCAATGTAATTCTATGGTCAAGATAGACCAATACCAAATTACACTACAACCATGCCAATGGTTTGTCCAAAACCATCTTGGTTGTGAGCCACTACTTATACTCTACAAGGAACTGATAACATGATCTTCTGTGTGACACCACACATCATGTTATCTACAATGTAAAGTATTAGACAATATGCATACATATAATAAATATAAAATGCAAATAATGATCATATGATTCTCATTCCAAAATATAGATGTCCATACAAAAGTTAGGCTTTTAGTATACATCCTAACACTCGGATGTCCTTAGGCTCGGCAGTCGATATTTCTCATTAGGAACCAATACAACGTGCATATCCGCTGACGGCTGGGGTCGGGCACTCGGTATTTTCCAGGTGGGACCAGGTCGGGGTGCATCTTCCTGGCCTCTCAGTCCGGCGATCCAGACCGAGTGGGCCTCGGGCTTAGGACCCAGCCAACTAGATTGGTCTACCCGTACCCCGTGGCCCCGACCTATCCTTATGTGGTGCTAAGCTGGCCGACCGAGCTATACGTGAGCTAGGTCGGGATCATATACACTTATTAATTAAGGAAGAGATCCTTAATTAATTATGATTGATTACAATCATAATATATTTCCATATATACACTAATACCCTCCCCCAATCTCAAGGTAGAAAATTATTGGACAACTTTTGATCGCAGAGAAGATCTTGGAATCATCAAGTTGGATGAGATTTGATGAAAATGTCTGCAACATGAGTTTATAAAGATATGGTAATCAACTGTAAAGTGCCATGAGTAACATGATATCATACCAAATGATAATCAATTTCAATATATTTTATGCATTCATGGAAAACTTCATTGCGAGCGATCTGCATAGCATTGTTATTATCACAGAAGAGTGAGACAGTAGAAGACAAAGAAACACCCATATCTTAGAATAACCATCGTAGCCACAGAAGCTCAAACATAGTGCCTGTCAGGGCTCGATATTCTACTTCAATACTGGAGCGGGATGCAATAGTTTGTTTCTTGCTATGCTATGAAATGAAAGATGTACCAAGAAAGAAATAATATCCAATGGTGGATCAACGATCAGTTGGGTCACCAGTCCAATCAACATTAGAATATGCTTGCAATTCTAGGGGAGAAGAGTAAGAAAAGTGTAGCCCATAAAATAAAGTTCCTCGAATGTATCATATATGTAAAGAACTACTGAAAAATGAGTGGTACGAGGGGCTGACATGAATGACTCACAATATGAACAACATAAGCAATATCTAGCTGAGAGACAGTGAGACATATAAGACTTCCAGCTAATTGCCAATAAAGTGTAACATCACTGAGAGAAGTACCGTCAGTAGTGGACAAATGCTCAGTGGAGTCAAATGACATACTAGCGATTTTTGTGTCAGTGAAGCCAACTCAAGATATGAGATCTGTGACATATTTTTCTTGTGACAAGTAATAACCTGATGCATTAGATGATACTTCAATGCCCAAAAAATAACTTAAGTTTTCAAGATCTTTTATTTCAAACTGCTAATGAAGAAAGGATTTGAGATCATTGATGTCATTTGTATCATCTCCTATGATTATCATATTATCCACATATAAGATCCATGTGAGTATACTTGTAACCTTGATCGAAGAAACCCTATAAATTTTTCTTGCATGAACTATCAGGATTAAGCAGAGGAGAATAACTATGACCACCATGAAGAATAAGGACCAGAGTCGAAGAAGAAATGAGAGTTATTGTTAGAGAAAGAAAAGAAAACTAAGTTACGGCACTAGTAGAATTTTGACAATAGACTTCGCCAATAATTACTTCAGTAATTATTAATTCCGAAGTAATATATTATATTTAACCTCGATAATAAAATTGACGTAGTAAATACTATTTTAGACTTCATAAGTTAAAAAAAGCGGGCTTCACTTCATATTTTTAATAACATTTTACTTCTTTTTTTAATTTGATGAAGTAATAAGTGTTTAAAAAAATTATAATTAAACTGTGATGAAGTAATATGTCTGAACCAGTTAAAAAACCATTGGGTTAAAACTTGAACCATACAACTAGGTTAATTATAATGAACCACAACTTATAGCTTTCTCAAAACCCCATTCCTTGCGCCAGACTCCTCTTTGCCGGCACGCAACGTTCTTGCGACTCTTCCTTGCGTCAACCTCTTGCGCTGACTCCTCCTCTTGCGCCGCACGCAAGGTTCTTGCGCCGTGATCTCTCCTAGTACGATCTCTTCTTCTTCTTGCAGTGTCCGCATCTCTTCTTGCACGACGATCTCACTTGGTGCTATCTCTTCTTCTTCAAGGCGTAGTGATCTTTGTTTGGCTCCGTCAATCTCTTCTTCTTCAAGGAGGGCGTCGATTTCTCCTTTTTCTCCATCGACAGTGCTAGGGTTTTGTTCCTAAACTTGGAAGTAATAAATTTCTACCGTAATGTTTTTTCTAATTGTAAACGTTCCTAAACTTAAAATTTCTACCATAATTGCCTTATTGAAATTTCTGCCTTCTATTTATGCTTCAAGCCTTCGTTAATCAAAGAAAAACTACAGAAACCTAATGTAAATGCTTCAATAAACCTGATTGTAAATTTCTACTGTAATTGTAAATGTCAAAGCATTGTAAACCGTCCTTTGAAATTTCTGCCATAATTATAAATGCTTCAATAAACCTAATGTCGTCTATTTATGCAATTTTTAATCTCCATTTGCATTAATTTTGTCCAGATATTATTGCACTTGAAACTGTCAAATATTCTAATTTTTTCATACATAGTAGTTGTTCATTGTTAATGCAAAGCTGTGACATGCTCTAATTTTTTTTATAAATAGTTTTTTTATACATAGTTGTTCATTGTTAATTTTTTATTATTAATTATCATGTGTAAAATATTTATACATAGTTGTTCATTATACTAATTTTTTTTATTGTTTTGTTATATAGGAGACTTGTTGGAAAAGAAGGTAAAAAGAGAGTTCAAATCTTCTGGAATGAATGATGTGTTAATGACTACTCAAAAGGTATTTCTAAAGGACCAGATTTTAAACAATTAACAGTATATATTGTGCTTATGTATGAAGATATGAATGGATGATTCTTATAACTTGGATTGTGACCATTACATTACCTTTTCTATTTCCTTATAGGATAATCTAAAACAAAGTGGTTCTATTGAATGTGGATATGGTGTGATGAGGTACATGAAAGAGATAGTTGAATGTGAACAGTTGGAGAAGATGGTAATATTTTTTTGTATTATATGCTTTGGTTTATGATTGAGATAAACTATTACAGTTGGATGAATCTAATGCATTTTATATTTTTGCATAAAAATTTGCAGGAACAATCAAGAATCAATATTACCAACAATCCGAATATCATGATGTCAGATGTGAATGGAGTGAATTTATCTACTCATATGTAGGTGTCTAAATTGGTGGTGTACTTAGGACACATACTTTGTTCTTTTATTATGGATTTTGGATATACTTGTGGATATATGTTTTGGTTATATATACTTGTGGATTTGTGGATATATATTCATCATTTTGAATGGATAATTGTTTAATCTAATTAATGCATTTAAGTTATATATATATATATATTGGAATATTATTGTATAATAAAATATAAATACTAGCGAAGTTGTAAAATATATTTGCTTCGACAATTAATGTGAACTGTGAAGTTACATATCATCTATTACTTCGTCGCATTACAAAACTACTAAAGCAACAGATATTTTTTACTTCGACAATCAATTTAAACTGTAAAGTTATATATCATCGATTACTTTAGCACTTTACAAAACCAACGAAGTAAAAGACAAGTTTTTACTTCAGAATCGGTCCAAATCTGAACCGGTTTGCCTCTTTGAACCGGTAAAAGACTTCACTATTTTCATGGATATGACTTCGGTGATATGACGAAGTAAAATAACCCCTTTTTACTTTACGTGCGTCTACTTTGATAATTATCTATCTATGACTTCAGTGAATATACTAAGTAAATTAAGAAAATTTTACTAGTGCGGTCATGAAGGAAAAAATAGGAAGATAGTAAGAGAAAATAAGAAGAAGAAGTTAGTGCATGGAAGCAAAGTTGAGTATGTGGAAGAGAATTAAAAAAAAAGATAGGAGAAAATAAATTTTTTCAAAAATTTCATAACTTATTTTAATCTATTGAACCGATTTAATCTAATTAAATTTAGTTTAATTATAATTTGACCAATCAATCCTGATTTAGATTAATATATATTTTATTTTTATGTCTATCTGATGGATTTTGATATATTCTAATTTAATTTTAAATCGACAAATTTACGAGTCATATAAGGGCTGGGGCCCAACAATGCGAGTCGAGCTATAGAGGAGACTCAAGTGGTTAAGATGAACGAGCTCATGGAGTCAAGTTGCCTAATTGTATAGGTGCCTCGAGACAAGAGACGTCTTGGGGCCCAACAACGTGAGGGGTTACGTCGAGCCAAGGAAAAAGAATCTATTCTAGATATAATCTATCTTATTAAAATTAAAAAAATATATTATTAAAATTCTATTCAACGGTTCCCACGATAATGATAGACCATGTCTTCATCTAAGTTTTATGTGCATTGTCGACCATCTCTAATGCAATGCTCCAAATGCAATTCTAACTGCTGAAATGGGGCATGTTCATGCGACAACCCCTCTCCTCTTCCAATCCAAACTCCTCTGCCTGTCGCTCCCAACTGTGTCCTAACTATTTCGGTTAGAGCACAGGGGCTTGCATCTAACCGCCTGAGTTCGAGCCGCACGGGGCGCGCTGCGATAATATCAAAGGCGTCCTGTGTACAAAGTTCTCGGCCCAACTGTGTCCTAACTGTTTCGGTTACCGTGATTTACCTCCCTCGTCTTGGCTTAGGGGCAGGCTGTCGGGGGCGCGGGGGGCGAGCTTTTGCATCCTCTGCCTGTCGCTCCTTTACTTCCTTACCAGTTACCACCCTCCCCATTGCTCTCTACGTCTCCTTCACCCACTCCACCTGCCTCTTCCGCTCCCCGCCGCCCTTCCCAACCTCCGTCGGCTTCTCTTACCCGCTCTCCTATGCCGAGCACAAATACTCCCTCCCCACCGCCCACTCCGATTGCACCTCCTCTGTGCCCTTCTCCGGTTCGCTTTCCACCTCCCAATTCTCTGCTTCTTCCGTCCAAGATCTGATTTTGATATATTTTTCTTCGTCCTCGGAGAAGATTACGGTAAGGTTCTCCACGAGATCCGCAATCTCTGCCGGAATTCTACGTCATCCCCCGTTCTGAGGTATGCAGAAGGAAAAGGAGATAGCTTTTCCGGCAACTTCTCTGCCAGGAAGAGGAAGTCCTTCTTCCATCACAACCAGGTCGATCGGATTGCGATCCCATGCGGATTCTTGCAGGCATTCCCCATCAAAGAATCTGGTTCGTTCTTTCTGAACTTTCAGAAGATGCCTAGCGAAAAGAAGGGGGAAAAATCAATCTTGAAAAGTTTCTTGCTTGTTTTCAACGCGCAGTTTGATATTTCACTTTGATTTCGTCCATTTATTTGTATAATGACATGGAAAAATTAGTGTGATCTTGAATCTAGACAGGTTGGCCATGCAGGAATGCGAAGGCGTAGTCGTGGTATCAGCGATCATTGGTGACCATGACAAACTCCGGCAACCGAGAGGGTTGGGATCTCACACAATAGCATTTGTTTGTTTCTTCATGTTCATCGACGACGCCACCCACAAAGTCCTCGTCGCCCACAATATCCTCCCCGCCAACCAAGAGGAAGTAAACATGGTCGGAGCGTGGAGGATAGTGAGACTCCGCGGTGACCAATTGCCCTACGACAACCCAGCAATGAATGGAGTGATTCCCAAGCATCTGGTGCATCGTCTCTTCCCCAATTCAAAGTTCAGCGTGTGGCTGGACGCCAAGCTGCAACTGACGGTAGATCCTCTGCTTTTGATCCACAGTCTTCTTGTAATACCAGATGCTGACATGGCGATATCGAATCACCCGTTTAACATCCACACCATGGAGGAGGCAATCGCTACTGCGAGATGGAAGAAGTGGGCAGACTTGGAGTCGTTAAGGGTGCAAATGGAGACATACTGCGAGAATGGGCTACAACCATGGTCAACCAAAAAGCTTCCTTACACAACAGGTGATCACCATTACTCTGTTCTTGCGATTGCAAAGAAATCGCGTCCTATCTTCTTTTCTCTTTTAGACGTTCCAGATACTGCGCTGATACTAAGGAGGCATGGATTGAAGGGCAACCTCTTCTCCTGCCTCCTCTTCAACGAGCTCGCGGCATTCAACTCCAGAGATCAACTTGCCTTTGCCTACGTGCGAGATCTCATGGTGCCCAAGATCAAGATCAACATGTTCGAATTCGAGGTCTTCGAGCAAGTAGCCGTGGAGTATCGGCACAACCTCAAGCGCGAAGCCAGAGAGCAGCCCATTAAGATGGCCTCCTCGAGAGACAAACGGCAGCAGCTGCGAGGACTACCTCTTGAAGATGTGGGGAGAATCCGCTGGCTAAGTTTTTTTTTTTTAAGATCTATTATATATATAAATTCTTCACTAAACCAATCCTTGCTGTGGAACATGGCAGGTTGCGGATTAAAGTCGCTTCCAGCAGTAGATGAAGCAACACATGAACTTGAGACTGCGTGTGACCGGGGGAGTTTGTATTTGAATCTACTATTCTACATTGTTTCAGTTTTTTTTTAATATGCTCAAGAGCTTCGGGAAATTAAATAATCAAGGATTATTTATGTTTTGGAAATAATAAGTGCAGAGTAGTCCAAAGAAATGAACTGAGACTTTTAGTTGCACTATGATTTTTTTTTTTAATTTAGGTATTTAATTTTTTAAATAAAATAATTTTGAAAAGAATTGATTTGAGCCTATTAAAATTTTATACCAACCACTAAAATAAATTGAGAAATATTTATATAAATTCCTTAAGTTTATACTTTATATTTTCATCGGAAGAAAATCTCTATCATAGAATTTAAATTTTAGATATTTGAATTAATTATTTAGAAAATTTAATTGCTGCATCGTAACCTGAGGCTGCATATAATTTTGATACGATATAAGGATGGTTAAGGATTTTGGTTAGTGGAGCCCAAAGCTTGAAATTATGACTTTCAGACTACACATTTGGATCCTCTAATCTTACATCCAAAATCTGTCTTCTTCTTGGACACTAATGACAACCTTGTTCTACTAACATAAGTGGATCTGCTGCCTTGTTGAAGGCACGCCGACCAATCTACGTCTTGCCCCCTCTATACATGAACATGTGTTGCATCGAAGTTGTCCGGCAAAGTCCGGTCCCTATGTGACTTAAATAACCGATGAATTAGATAATATCGAATTTACGATAATCAATTTGATTTTATAAAAAATTTTCATCGATCGTTAAAATAAATCGAGAAGCGTTAATGATGGACATCTCATAAGCACGTGGTTATGCATTTCATTTGGAGAAAAAAAATCTCATAAATACGTATGTCATAGTTGAGAATTGAATTATAGGTTCATGAATATCTGAGTGATAATGTAATATCTTTCTACTATATCATAAACCCAACAATAGATTCTTAGAGAATAAAGAAAGTGACATGCCTAGCAATTGGAGAGTTTAGATAGATCAAAAAGATTTGTGTATCCCGATATTTATAAGAGAAATACGAATGAAGATCGTGCCTATGATCGCCCGGAAATTAGAAAACCCTTTGCCCATTTAGCAATCCATCACTCAGTGTAATTGTCAAGAGCACTGGGTCAAGCGAATCATCTTTCATCATCTCAGTGCAATTGTCATCTAATCGATGTCAGTTACCAGGCCATTGCCGGATAAAGGCCATTGCTAGACAAGGAGCATCAAATCAAATTTGAATTTTGATATTGACCAGACTTTTAAAATTAAATTATTGGCTAATAAACTAGGTTAAATGTGTAAAATTTAATAAGAAAATTTTAATAGATCAGATAGATCATATGTGACAATGAAGATTTAACGGATAGTATTATCCAATATGATTACAATTCGATTATCGAATTCCTCTATACTAGTATAATATAGAGAATGATTTGAATCATCTCTGGAAGAACACGAAATTGAATGCAATCACTAGACTAGTTTTTCATGGGAATTTTATTTTGAGATGCAAATGTTAAAGAAAATAGTAAATGAAAAAATAATACAACTAATAGAAATATAAGTAAACTAAATTAAGATTGCAAAGCAATAATGGAGATATGAAGCAATCTAAACGAAAATCCTACAATCCAACTGGATGGTAAACAACATTAATAATGCAACGTAGATAAGATGTTGATGAAACTAAACTAATTTAAATGCATGAACCAGCGTAGTACGTACAAACATAGAAAAAAGAATAGACCAAACATATTGCAATTATGAAACTAATTGTAGTCTAAGTAAGGGGATGTGACAAATCCTCCTCATTCTACGCAATCTGTCGTCAACTAACATCTAGAATTCTTGAAAGCAATCAACTAATGCAACCCGAATCATCAAGGGCAACTTACAGATGGATTAGATGAAGTGGCCTAGGGACACCCGAGAAGAAGCTGTGGTGACACCGAGATGGAAACCGATGACGAGAACTTCTATGAGATGACTATATATATTGGACACTCTTATTGTCGGAGATAGAGAAAAAATTTTAAATTTATTGTCGGTCTAAGGAACTATAGTACTTATCCCGGAGGTCTAAGGTTCGATTCTGGGGAAGGCAAAAATCCACTGCCGGGAGTGGGAAGACCGTAGAGTCGCCGGCCTAGAGGGTTGCCTGCGGGGACCAAAGAGGCGAGGTCGCTACATAGCTCACTTGACTACCAGGATTCATAAACTCTATTACTTAGCCTGGAAGTCTAGAGTTCGAATCCTGGGGAAAACAAAAATCCATAGGGGTGGAAAGTTCTTGTGAGTAACGACGATCGACGGTCGACGACCAAAGGGGCCAGTTGTTGGGCCGCAAAAAATGGAATTTGGCCGCCCAAGGGGCCGAGGGGTCGGGTCGACGGGTCGAGTCGTTACATATATAAAGCAACTAGAGGGATTCATTGCAAAGGGCAAAGAGTATCTTGCGTGTAAGCTTAATCGATCCATTTATGGATTGAAGCAAGCTTCGAGATCTCGGAACATCCGGTTTGATGAGGTAATCCAGTCTTATGGATTTATTCAAAGTCCGGATGAGTCTTGTGTATACAAGAGATGGGACAGAAACGTAGTGGTATTTCTTGTACTATACGTAGACGACATTTTCCTCATTGCCAATAATGTCAAAGTGTTGTCAGACGTAAGGGTATGGTTGTCCAGACAGTTTGATATGAAGGATTTGGGAGAAGCTGAACACATCTTTGGGATCAAAGTTATAAGGGATCGCAAGAAAAGGATGTTATGCTTATCTCAAGCTTCATACATTGACACTGTCCTAGCTCGTTTTAGCAAGCAAAACTCCAAGAAAGGTTTTCTACATTTTCGACATGGAGTACCTTTATCTAAAGAGATGTGTCCAAAAACATCACAAGAGATAGAGGAGATGAAGGTGGTTCATTATGCTTCAGCTGTAGGAAGCCTCATGTATGCTATATTGTGTACGAGACCGGATATCTACTTTACCAAGGCCATGGTTAGCAGTTGTCAGAGTAATCCAGGACAGGGACATTAGACTGCGGTAAAGCATATATTAAAGTACCTAAAAAAGACTAGGAATTATATGCTAGTTTACCAGGCAGATCAATTACTCCCTGTAGGTTACACGGATTCTGACTTCCAATCACATAGGGATAACAGTAAGTTTACCTCGAGGTATGTGTTTACTTTGGGATGTGGAGTCATAGTATGGAGGAGTATTAAGCAGAAATGCGTTGCAGACTCCCCCATAGAAGCTGAGTATGCAGCGGCCCCTGAGGCAGCCAAAGAAGCTGTATGGCTCAGGAACTTCTTAATGGACTTAGATGTAATTCATGGTTTGCCCAGAGCTATCACAATTTATTGTAATAACAGTGGTGCAGTAGCAAACTCGAAGGAACCACGAGTCCATAAGGCGAGTAAACACATAGAGCGCAAGTACCACTTGATACGAAAGATCGTAAAGTGAGGAGAAGATGTTGTCGCCAAGATTGCATTAGAGGATAACCTGGTAGATCCTTTCACTAAGGTCCTTCCAGCGAGAGCTTATGATAGACATGGGGAGGGGATGGGAATTAGATGTATGGAAGATTGATGGCAGTATAGTCTTTTAGTATAAGTGGGAGATTGTTAGGGTGTATACTAAAAGCCTAGCTTTTATATGGACATCTATATTTTGGAATAAGAATCACATGGTCATTATTTGCATTTTATATTTGTTATGTGTGCATATTATCCTTTACTTTACATTGTAGATAACATGGTGTGTGGTGCCACACAGAAGATCATGTTATTAGTCCTTTGTGAAGTATTAGTAGTAACTCACAACCGAGATGGATTTGGACAAACCATCGGAATGGTTGTAGTGTGATTTGGAATTAGTCTATCTTGACTATAGAATTACACTAGTACACTTTGTGTGTATTGAGCAAGACCGACTTAGAGGTGATTCAATTTATACTGACTATATAATCGAATCAGACATCAGATATTATGATGTACATGCTCTTAATCCCGATATAATAATGAGCACATGTACTTAATATCTATTTCTTTGATTTACCAATGAGTGAGATTTATTTGTTAAATCAATAGGCCCGATAAATTGGAAAATAATATTATTTACATGGTGTGTCGTTGATTATAGGGGGAAATCGTGTCCTAATGCGTTAGGATGATGATATCCCCTTGAGGAACTCATAAAGTTCATCATGTAAATCATGTAAGTGGACTTGGTCCAACATGATGACAAGGTTGAGTGGTACTACTCTTGGAGTTAGATATTAATTAATTAAATTGTTAGTAATTTAATTAATTAATGGGCATGCGAGATCTTAAACACGGAGAAATTATGTACATATAATATGGTGGAGCCTATATTTATTTATAGCGGTTGGTGCGGTAGTTCAATGATAACCCATTAGTGGACCGAGTTATCATTAATGGATTGGGCTTAGGATCCATTAGGAGACCAAGCCACATCTCCTCCTCATGGTCCCTATTGTAGCCTATATATACCTCATGAGTCATGAAACCAAAGAGACAAGAATTAATCCCTAAGCCTTGGTTCTCTCTCTCTCTCCCTGTCCTAGGGTTGCGCGAGCCAAGCAAAGAGGGGGGGGGGCAAAGAAGAGTTTTTCTCTCTTCTTCACTTCATCTTCTTCTTCCCTACACCTCTCCTCCTCCTCTAGGCGTGCGGCTTTGTCAAGAAAAGGAAGGGTTACTTCTTCCTTTGGCTAGCGACGCAAGCACAAGGAGGAAGAGGTTGGCGCCGGCGCAAGGGAGCAAGGAGACCGGGTGGCTTGGGTTTTAAGGGAAAGAATCCTTTCTTTCTCTTCTTCTTCCTCTTCTTCTTCTTCCTTTCTTCTTTTAAGGAGATTCTTCTCCTTGGTGGTTGGCGCAAGCAAAGGAAGGAGAAGTCTCTTCCCTTGGTGGCAGCACAACACCATCTTGGTGTTTGGGTTTCGGCGCAAGCTTGGAGAAGGAAGAAGGTGTCTTGGTGACTTCATTTCTTGGAAGATCGTTGCTCACACGACGTCCAAAAAGAGGATAGGTTATACAGTAGAAGATCGCGAGGTAAACAAAATGTATAAATCTTGTTTGGTTCTTTCTTGCATCTTGTATTATTGTATATTGTTAATTATCATGGACCCCGAAGATAAATCAAAAATCGGCGATCAAATTATCGTCTATTCCGCAGTTAATCGATTAGAAGAGTTAGATTACTTGAACAACAAGTTTGTTCAAGCGATCACTCGAATCGATTAGTACGATGATGAAAATAGTTGTTTGAAAAGGTTCTCTCCATCCGGGTTGTTTCTAATTAATAGAACAGTTTAATCCGGGGACATGGAGAACAATCTAACCGAATGGGAAACCATAAACCAACAGGTGCAGTCCCCGGAATTAGCTCAATAGTGAACTTCACTTGCCTTTTGGGAGGCAAACTCGGTAGGTCCCCTGGAAATACATCCGGAAACTCTCGGACCACCGGAACGCCTGAGAGCTGGGTGCTACTACTATCGTCGGTACTGATCAGCGATAACAGAAAACCCTGACAGCCATGCAATAGGAGTCTCTATGCCTGGAGCACCGATATAATCGATATACCATCATCCCTGATGCCAGTGAAATACCACGAGGATTGGTTCGGAGACCGAATCGTGACCACCTCGCCTGACAATCAACTGTGGTATGATAAGCTATCAGCCAGTCCAAGCCAAGAATGACGTCGAATTATATCATCTCAAGAACTAACAAATCCACAGTGAGAACGACGCTACTAAAATCCAAAGGACAAGCTCTGACCTCCTGAGTAGTACTCAACATCTCTCCAGATGGTATGGACACAGACAGGTGTCGTAATCTAGAGGAAGGTACTCTACCGATCTTACGCATAAATAAGCGAGAAATAAATGAGTATGAACTACTAGTATCAACCAATAACTCTGCAAGAAAAATATAGAGATAAATCATACCATGGAAAACCGATCCATCGGCCCTCTGTGCCTCCTCTCTGGTGATTGTATATACTCGGTCTGTCTCTGGAACTGTGGACGGCAGTGCCTAAATTGGCTGAGGCTGAGGAACTGATGGTCCGGTGATCTGCTGAGGCTGATATACTGTAGGTACGATCGACTACTGTGTCTGATATACCGAAGCACCAGCTGATTACTGAGGGTGATAAAGTGTTGGCTGGTGTGCTAGATATGGATGATAAGACCCCGTCTCAGAATATTGGGGTGCTATTGGTGCGGGGGCATGCCTAGGTATGCAATTGATATGAACTGATGGAGGTACTGTTTGCGGCTGTCGGTATCCTGTCTGCTACTGTCTAGGTACCGCATGCTACCCACGATCGTCTCTCTGTGGTCCCTGCTGTCCAGACCACCCTCCCTGAGAAGGAACTATGACAGACTTCTGCTGGACATTCACGGTACAGTCTCTGCTCATATGCCCTGGAAGCATATAGTACCAACATACAAGGTGCTACAGTGGGCAGTCTAGTCTGGTGTGATCTTTGGATCCACACTATAAACAGTGGATCCCTCTGGTAACGTCCTTCCGGGTTTGCTGGGAGACCTGCGGTGATCCTGTTGAAGGTCGTCCAGACTTCTGGGGTCGAGAGTGAGCCTCAGAAGTACCTTACATAGTCCGACTCCTACTACTGCGCTTTTGTTCGGTGATATGTAACTTTTGAGTCTACGCTGTCTCCTGAGTTGTCTGTTTACCCTTCTTTTTCTCTCCGTAAAGCCTCAATTGGATCATCTCGATAATAAGGGCCTTGTCCAGTGCCTCACGATAGGATGTAATGCTTAAACCAGTCATCTTCATCTGAATATATCTGGCAAGTCCCTGCACAAACTACTACATATGCTCTCTATCCTTTGCAACAAGTTGGGGGCAATACTAAGCCAATCGGCTAAAGTCCGCATTATACTGCATAATGGTACGATCTCCCTGTGGGAGACTCAAAAATTCCTGTCGTTTAGCCATTCGATATGCCATTGGAAAATACTGGCTCTCGAATGCCGCCCAAAAAGCGGCCCAGGTAATGTGCTACTCACCAATGATTGTCCTCTGCATATTCCACCAGGTGGCATCCTCGTCACACAGATGATAGGCAGTAAGCACCACCTTCTCCCAGTCTGAACATGCGATAAAGAGAAAAGTACCCTCCATAGTCTCGATTTAAGAGAGGGCGACACTCGGATCTGCTCCTCCGTGGAATGGGTAAGCTGACCCTTCACGGGCGTCGCTAAGGCAGGGATCCGTGATATATCTGAAGGGCAGCCAACAGGGGCGGCAGCTACCATAGGCGGTATTGTTGGAAGCACGATCACGGATACCATGTGTGGTACCGTTGACCATACTGCCGGAGGAACGGTGGGAGGTGCTGGAGTAGATGCCACGGGTGGAACCACAGTATATACTGGAGGTACCACTAGTGGGATGATGGTACAAACTGGAGGTGACAACCTTGGTGAAACTATGAAAATTCCCGGAGTAGGCGGCATCGGTGAAACAGGGGGAACCAATGTATAGAATGGGGAAGGAACCCCTACTGACTGGGGATTCAGAGCACCCTGATGAGTCTATCCTCCAGTGACAAGTGCTGCCCCAGTCGGTCTGTCCGGAAACTCTACCGCCAAATCGGTAGCCCGAGGCCTCACTGACTCATGTGCTCGCCTAGGTGGTCACGCCTAACCACGTCTACGAGGAGGAGTGAACTCGATACGACGAGACATACCTGTTAAGATTTAATCAAATATTATTTAAATATATAACTATTAAAAATTTTATCAACTTACTTGCTCGTCGCCTAGAGAAGTCCATCGCCATCCAACAAAACTAAGTCAAGAAAATGGCTTCATAAAATCCAAACACATACCCAAACTCGATATTTGATACCCAAACGATCTGATATCAAAAAGACTCCATAATACTCTGAAACAAATAATCTGAAAATAGGTAAACCCAACAAAGTCTAAAAAATACCCGCATTACTCGAAATCTCGCTCTGATACCACTAAATTGTCACACCCTCAGAGGCTTATGCTTACTCGAAAATCGGGCAACATCTCTCTTGTACAGTGGACAATATGAAGCTTATACTATAACATCTCACACCATATCATAATCACAGTCACAAGCGGCTGACAATAACAGAAGAAATAAACACATGGCATCCACGCAGTTAATATCAAGCATAGTATCTATGAAAAATAAAAGCACCAAATCCAAAGTCCCTCGAATACAAATAAATACTAGTCCACTAGAGAAATAAAATAGTGATTCTAGAAACTACGAAACCACTCAAAACAAGAAACCAAACTCGATACCAAGGGACGGCAGATGGATCCTCTCCTAGTGGCACGAGACACCGCTATCTACTACCTAAAATAAAAAGGAAAGCGAGCGGTGATGAGTCTGGGGTCGAACTCTGTGGATATAGTGAACAGATAAATGCATGGTATACATAAGGTAATACAAATAGAATAAAAACAAGCTATATAGTCTCCGAAAAGTAGAGTACACAACAAATGCCAAAAACATACCTGCGAGGCTATAATCAGAAAACTCTCATACCAAGACAATAAACTGCTCGTACTATTGAGCAGACCCAGATCAAATAACAAGTGCAAATCAGATATGTATATAGAATCAAGAGCTGGGAGAAAAACCTCAATCTCGAACCCCAATATAAGGGGGAGCACAATCGCTTTGTATCAGAGACCCCAGGGAAGCACAACCGTTCTAATACCCAAAACAAGGAGAATTAACCTCTAACTCCATGAAGGGGAGCACAACCGCTCTAGTACCCAACAGAGGAGCACAACTGCTCTATATCAAAATCCCAGGGGAGCACAACCTCTCTAATTCTCAAAACAAGGAGGAACAACCTCTAACTCCATGAAGGGGAGCACAACCACTCTAGTACCAATGGGGGGAGCACAACCGCTCTATATCAAAATCTCAAGGGAGCACAATCGATCTAATACCCAAAACAAGGAGGAACAACCTCTGACTCCAAGAAGGGGAGCACAACTGCTCTAGTACCCAACGGGGGAACACAATCGCTCTATCATGGAATCAATAAGAAACGCATACACCCAAATCAGAATAATAATAACAAAAAATGCACTAATCTATTGGGTATAATATTTCTAACACCAACCAAACCCTAGATATGTCACATGACATTACTAGAGTACACGCGTACTAGTGATACTCTTCGGATCAGAAAAATAAGAGTCGAGACTGTATAACTTAAACATTGGGTTTTTAACTCGAAGATCAAGTAAAGAGTAAGTACCAAGCAGGAAAACAAATAAAATAGAGTCATGGTAAATCAACCTACTCAGAGAATACAATAACCATGCATTTAAGGTAAAAGGAACTATAGAATCAAAGGAGAAATATTCGCCTTGTAATGTAGTGTGTATCCAAAAGAATTTCCGTACTCAAACACACGCAACGATCAATGCCCTGTATCAAGGACACAATTTAACTATTTATAAAATTTATAAATTAGCTACTCAAAATACTAAATATGATTAGGGCGAATCCCAATTGCAATATCTACTTAATTTAAATCTTACCGCCTTACTCAATTAGGTATCCATCATTAACCCACCTATTAATTAATCAACACACTAATAAATCACTAACCCAACTAATCCAAATGAGTATCCTATTTAATCAAGATATACTGGATTAGTTAACTATTTGCTTAACTAATTCTTTTAATTAACTCTTAATTAATTCCTAATTAATTATTAATCTGAAATAATATCCAATTAGCTGAGGTGGATTTATTAATCGCCCAATCCACTATTCTATAATTTTTTTGTCTAAATATCACATGATCTAATTAATTATTCCATGATTTAATTAATCAATTAATCAACTATGGTTTTCACTGTGTGGGTTAATTAATCAACTAATCAATTGTACACTCAATCCGCTGTTACCTCTCGACCTTTGCTCCCGGTGGCCGGTGGCCAGCGTCGCGTCTCCTCGCAGCCTCGACGGATTCAAGCGCAGCTGTGGCGTCGGAAAATAGGAAAAATGCGCGTGAAGCTCTCGCGTCGGAGTCAGCAGCAGGGAGATCGGTGTCGGCACTCAGGCATACGACAGTTGCGTCCTCGCAATCGCCGGCCAAGTTCGCTCCACCGTCGGCCTTCTTCCCGGATCTGCCCACCACGTCGACGAGTTCGGGCAGGCGAGGGGCTGCGACGGCAAAGAACAAGAAACCGTGCAGTGAGGGCGGCGGCGACAGCGGTCGTGCGGCGTCACAGTGGCGGATGATCGGCGAGGCCTGGTTCCGGATCGGCAAGGCGGATAGGACCGGCGGCGTTGGTTGTTGCGCGAGGGAGAGGAGTCACGTGGCTTCCGCGGCTGCTTGATCGCGCGGCGGCGATGAAGAGGAGCTAGGGCTTGCGGCGGTTGCGCGAGAGAATTGATGTCGTGCGGCGTGGGGAGTTGGCGAGGGAGAAGAGGGCGGCGGTTCGGGCGGCGATCGGCTGCGGCGCGAAAGGAAAAGGGAAAAAAAAGGGTTTTGGGAGGAATTGTTAGGGTTTTTATTAAATTTATGGCCTTTTGCAAATTAACCCTCCTATTTTCGATATTTAACGGAGTGCTAATTGGCTTATTTGCAATGATAAGATCAACACTAAAGATATACCACACATGAGGGCTCCTTCACTTCAATCCTGAAGTTGTGTCTTCTCTGCAATGGAACTTAAGAGACTTGAGGCAATAAACTACATTTCTGAGAAGAGCAATGATAGAGAACGTGAAATTTTAACGTGAAACCCAACGTGAATGACGTGGCACTTTTTATATACACGTCCGATTGTCGCTCGGACAGTGGCGGCGGCCTCCGGCCGCCGCCCCGAACAAAACTATAACCTGGGGGGATGGGTGAACCCGTCGAGGATCGGTGCAATTGGATTTCATGTTAGATTCACGTTGAGTTTTTCATGTTCCCAATCATTTTCCTTCTGAGAAAGGCTGGCCGGAGTTCCATTTTTCGTGCCACAGGCTTTCAATTTGACTCCAGAGTGATGATCGGAGGCTTCCTTAATCGACAATGGTCATCTTTAGCACAGTTAATTTGTCAACCATGCACAAACTAACTATTAAAGCCAGAAGGCAACCCATAGAACTTATCTGCACTACCATGAACTGAAAGTGTTAACAAAAGAATCATGCTAACTAACGGGTTGATTAATGAAACAAACCCCAAAATTTTTAGAAGAATTTATAAAAGGAAATAATTATGTTAAAGCATATCTTATTATATCCCATATCCACGAGTATTCTATTAATTAATTCCATCTCTTTTACATATTAAATCATGCTCTACCCCACGAACTGTTACCGTTGGTCCATACAAAAATGTCACTATCAATAAACATATGAACAATTTCTCAGCGAGTGCGAAATGTTTTGTAAGTTGCCTCAATCTCTTTTTATTTACGATGTTGTTGAAGGAGTTGCTAACATGAAGGTGTGGTCAAAGTGAAGATTTCATCTTTTGGTATCAATAATGTAAATGTATATCCTATCTATATTGTATATACAATTAAAATATAGGTCTATAAAATACCGGTGAAGTTTAGAATTAAATTATATTAATGTTCTTTTTTTTTTATACCGAAAAGAATTTCAAAGTTTATTAGTAATTTCAACTTTTTATCTTTCAAATTCTAAAAAAATAAAAATAAAATTATAAATCTTAAAAAGCACAAATTCAAAAGATAATCTATAATTACAAATCTTATAAAGAAAAATTCAAATATTAAACCAAAATTAAAATTTTAGAAAATAATTTATCAAATTTAAAAAAGATAATTTCATATTTTAATTTGAAATTATATTTAAAAATTTTCAAAATTAAAATTTTTAAATTTTAATTAAATAGTTTTTTATCTTAAGGTGAGATAAAATTTACGAGTATTTATGTATTATATTACATACGTAATGCTTGCACCCGATAACTAGTATTTCAATAGTAAATAATCATAGTATCTTAGGGGATATTGATTTATAATAATTAATATTGACTAAATCTAATAGGATGTGCATAATAAGAATTTATATTCATTACGCATATATAAATTGCCTTTGCTGAAATCATTAATAATTTGACGGCCTATTTTTTTTTATATCTATCTGTAATATTAAGGACAAAAAAGAAAAAAAGCCTTGTAGTCGTCGTTATTGACTTTCATTGTTTTTTGTTTAGATTTGCTCACTCCCATTCTTTTGTGGGTCCAAGGTAGGTGCCGACTAGTCTTTGTCTTGTCTCCCTTCATACTCATCCTGCGCAATTGCTTCCAACTTTGGCTTCCATTTTCGTTTTGTTTCTGAACTCTGAGGGTTGATTTCAAAGTCAAATTTCAGATATGGTTTTTCCTTTCTTTATTTCGTTTTTATAGAAAAGGAAAAAACAACATGATTGAAACTAGATTTGGAGTTTTCTTTTAAGTACTGCGTTGGAAGCTCAACATGGATATATGACAAAATATTAACAAGCCAAACATCATAATCAATGAAAAAAATATAAGAAACTATTTCCTATTACTCTTAAGGTGAAAGTGATGATATATATTATACGTACCTCTAAACAATTAAATAAAGATTGTGAAAAATATATTGATTTGTGTTGTTTACCAGTGAGCAATAAGTCATAAGATGGATCTTGCTTACAATTGTGGTGGACTCTAATTTTGAATTCTATAAAAATATTTTTAAAAAATCAACCTAAATTAGGTGTAGAATAGAATGGTTTGAGCTAAAAAAGTAGGCATCAGACAAGATGCAACAATCAATTATGAGCGACTCTGAATCTGAATAGCATGGCAGATATGAATAGAGGCAATTGGAAGCTGCAGCATGCAGCAGGCGGTGGCGTGGAGGACCAATTCAAATTCCCACTAATAATTTCTTCTTCTTTCATTATTATTACTATTATTATATATCGAATTTGACATATGTCGTACGCCCTTTTCATCCGTGATTATCAGCGATTCGTGTGAATTCAATCCAAACAACTTTGTTTATTTTTTAAAATAGGATTAAGCTAATAAAATTTTTATATTTAGGATTCAAAGATTGAATTATATATTCATGTTAAAGAAAATTCAATTAAGTGCTCAGGTATAATATAGCATATTTAGAATGTATAATTTTTTATTTTTTTTTAATTTGAGTTTAGAATTTAAGATTTGGGATCTAAGATTTAGTATTTATGATATAGTATTTATGGTGCATAATTTTATTTTATTTATTTTTTATGATTTAGGATTTAAAATTTAAAATATAATATTTAAAGGAGTAGGATTTAAAGAATTTAAGATTTTTAAAAAATAAAAAATTAAGCTAAACTAAATCTGGAGGCATCTGGATCTGGTCCCTTGAGGTCGTCAAAATCGCCTTGTACGGCAGTTTCTAACTATGAGGATTATTTTTACGATCTAAAATTTCTTTTCTGACAAGAAAATTATGGAAGAAGTAGAGTTTTTTTTTTAAAAGCCACGAATAATTTATGACTTTTTTTAAAAAAAATATATGTCATTCCGCTAAAGGTATTAAAAAAATAACATTTTTACCAGGTTAAAGATTGAGCCTTCGCGTGATTTTTCCTCCAAATTTTCTTATTACCTCACTTTTCTCCTTCTTCCTTTTGGGTCCATTTCAAATCAAACCCTAACCAGTAATTATCCAATCTTTAAAAATATATATTTATTTAATCGTAAAAAAAAATTATCAGCAATTTAGTCTTTTTGATTTTTTTTTTCTTATCCCGCCTCTAGCTATCGTGTATAGACACGGATGAATAATTACACAATAGGTTATGATTTTATTTTATATATATATATATACATATATAATTGAATTTGGTGGAGAGAATTGGCATTGCGGACATTAGCGACAGGTTTATGAACGTCCCTTTCGAACGCTGATTAGGACAACGAAACGTGGGGCCCGGTGAATGGGGATGGCAATTTATTGCATGGGCGGCTTGACGTCCACGTCGATGGATGCAGTTCCCTTCTCGCTTTGCATTTGTAGGGAAAAGTCAAGGCAATGGGATGGTGACGTCAGCTAGGGACCCACTGCTAATTTGCCTGCCAACACTTCCATGTGTTCCACGCTGGGACTGTTTCTCGTCCATTTACTTTCTTCGGACTGCCATTACCTCGGTTCGTTCCATCCTGGCTGTGAGGATACTGCCAAACCCTCTTTTATTTGTTTTTTTTCTTTAGGTAAACTAGAAAAAAAATCGTAATTGTAAACTCTCTTTGAGTTCACTCCCTCCATGATTTTTTTTTTTTCACTCCATGATACTACTTTTTACTCCTTAATATTTTTTTTATTTGGGAGTCTCCCTAATACCCCTAATAAAAAGAGAGCAAAAGTATTAAAGAGTGAAAAGGGTAAATAGGGAGTGAAAAAAAAATCTGGAGAATGATCTGAAAGCAAAATTTATGGTCAGGGATTTTTAAAAAAAATTGTTTTTTATGGGAAAATTTGAGAAAACTCCCCAACATCAAAGTGGGTTTTGCATGCACTCCCCAACCAAAAATATCTTTGCATGCACTCCCTGATGGGATTGACAAGACAGTTTTGTGTGTTATTTTTTTTATCAGTATAAAAGAGTAAAAATTCAGTATAAATCGTAAAGATTTGAGTATAAATTGTTTGAGATTTAGTACTAATTTAAGAAATTTGAGTATTATTTGAAAAAATTTGAGTATACATTGTTTCAGTATATAGTAAAAATTTCAGTATACATTATCAAAATTTAAGTATGAATTGATTTAGATTGAGTATTATTTGAAAAAATTTGAGTATAAAATTTAGAAATTTGAGTATGTGAGGTTGCATCCACCACATCAAAATTTTCACATGAGAGATCGTCGAAATTTTATACTCAAATTTCTTAAATTAGTACTCAATCTTAAACAATTTATACTCAAATCTTTATAATGTATACTGAGTTTTCACTCTTTTATACTCACGACATCAAGATTTTTACATGAGGAGTCATCGAAATTTTGTACTCAAATTTCTTAAATTAGTACTCAATCTCAAACAATTTATACTCAAATCTTTACAATGTATACTGAGTTTTCAGTTTTTTATACTCAATCTATTAGGGAGTGAATGTAAAGAATTTATTAAGTGGGGAGTACATGCAAAGGCCAATTTGTGATTAGGGAGTTTTCTCCAATTACCATTCACAAGTATATTATTTAAAGTTTTATTTTAAGATTTGAGAATTAAATTATAATATTAAATATAAAAAATTTTAAAATAAAAAAATTAGATGTTTGAAATGGGTGAGATAAATATTGAGATTGATGCCACGACTAAAGGGGGTGAATAGATGGTCACCCACGTTTCGCGTCGGTTCTTCCTACAAATAGGGATGGAAACTGGTCAGGCCAGATTATATTTTTACCTTAACAGGTCAAGTCTATATAGTAACAAAATGGTCTGAGTCTGGCCTGTGACCTGTTATAGGCTTTGTTCTTGGCCTAAGCCTGACCTGTTCAATAGTCTGCCCTGATCTGCGGCCTGTTTTCAAAGCTTGTAAGTTAAAACACTTTAAACAAGCCAACAGGCCAAAGCATTAACAGGCCGAAAACCAACCTTAACAGGCATTGCATTATACAAGCATCAAAACAGACATTGCATCAAACAAGCCTCAAAACAAGCTAGACCTACAAATATATACATATGTATCTAATCTTAATAGGCTCAGGGTAGTCTGTCAGGCTTGGTAGTCTTTATATTGAGTTTGGGCCTGGCCTGATAAGAAAAATAGACTTTCAAACAAGCCTGAATATTATCTTATTTCTATACAGGTCAGGTCAGGCCAGGCTAAACACTGGCCAGGCCACATGCCCCTGACAGGCCGCCTGGCCTATTTCCATCCCCACCTACAATGTTAGCGCTCGCAAGCAGAAATACAAATAACACAAATAAACAAACGCTAACACAAACCGTTTACATGGTTCGGAGATAAAACTCCTACTCCACGGCAGTATGTAAGGTGGACGATCCCGATCCGTCGGTGGATTAGTACCCGAAAGACCTCCGGCAAGCTCGTGTTGTTCCTTGTGGGTGGAGAAACCTCACCACAACCTTGACAATACTCTTGAGCACAAAGACTACTAATTGGCCTTTAACCAGAGCCAATTTCGTCATCCCTAGCCAGTCAAACCGAACTTCCTTAAATAGAGCTCGTGGCTGAACTAGTCGTTACCAGTCGACTGGTGCCAACACCAGTCGACTGGTCTACCCCAATTTGAATGTTACAGTCTAACGTTCGAATTCCCAACCGACATCAGTCTACTATCAGTCGACTGATCTTTCTGTACCAACCACTAGTCGACTGATCCAAGCTTCACTCAACTGCCCAAACCCTAAACCGGGGGTTTTCCTTCTCGAGTACAATTCTCTCAGCACTCGGGCGCTCACGACTCAGCTAACTCTTCACCTAGCAACCTCAACCTATTGTCTTCAAGCCGTCTTCGACTTTGACTCTCGTCTCTCGGATGCATACGAGTCTGCGACTCGTCCTCATGTCATCCTTCGCGTATGCCTCGAAGTGCGCTTCTCTCGGCTCATCGTTCCTGCTTTGTCCATGGTCCCTCGGATGCATACAAGCCCACGGCTTGTCTCTTCATGCCATCCTTCACCAGACCCGAAGCCGTCCAGCTAAGCCTATGTGTATCCTACAAACCTGCACACTCACATACATATATCAAACACAAGAGTGAACTTAACTTATACTCTTTGCCCAAACATCAAAACACATAGTCATGCGGACCATAGATTCCTTCAACAATAAGGAGTGCGATGGAATTACATCATTCTCGTGAGTTTTTTTCGCTTAATATTATAACTTAACTCCTAAATTCTAAAAAAAACTTAAATAATATACTTGTAAATTAAAAAAATTAAAAAAAAACACACACACGTACAAAAGAGGATTAGGGCATTGCCTTATAAGCAGGAACGAACGAACCCATTACCTCCGTCACATGATTGGCGTGCCCATGTATATTATTATCATTATTATTATTATTATATCTTACTTATCTTATGGGTGCTAACCTTGTGAGCGACATGTATATTTTTTTTTGTTTTTTAAAATTTTTTTAGATAAAATACTATAATCTAAATCTTAAATTCTAAAAAGTTAAATCTTAAATTCTAAACCCTAATCTCTCTCTAAATATATAGTGCTCAAGCAATGAGATGAGCAGATAAGTAGGATTATATATATATATATATATATATATATATATATATATATATATATATATATATATATTGTTGGCGGTCCTGTGACCTTTTTGTAATCTCCGCGGTATTTGACTTAGTCGATTTTACTCGACCGTCGGAACTTCCGGGAGGTTGCTGCCGGGAGGTAGCAAACTGAATTTGTTTACGTCGAGGCTAGTGTTGGACACTATCTCCGTAAAACGATATTGCTCCGCTACTGTGCTCACGGATAGCAGCAATTCGTTCCCAAGATACAACGACGTCGTCTCGGAATAGTAGCACTTCAAATTCCGAGACCGGCGAACCTTTCCGTAGGATTTTCGGACTCTCGATGCAGAAGATGAGCTCTCTAATACTTAGATGCTTGAATGCTTCGAATGATTGAATGAATGAAATGATCTAGTGGAGGGTTCTATTTATACTGAGTGAAGAGGTAAGTATCCTTTGGTTCGGACAGATCTGAACCATTCATAACGAAAGGGTATAACCCTTTAAAGGTCATTTAATCTCGTCCATTGATCTGAAGAGTTATAACTCTTCAGATCCATCTTGATCTCGGCCGTCAGATTAGAACATTTAATCCGACGCCTCAGATCCATTCTCCCTCTTCACATTCAAATCTTTGATCCGATGCTCCAGATCGCACCTTCTTGCGATCTGGCCAGATCTTTGATCTGACGGCCATCATTGAACGTATCTTGAACAATTAATTTCTCATTCACCCTTAATCGGTTTTGAGCAAATAAATAGTCCAGATTTATCTACGCAAAACGTAGATTTCGATTTTGAAGTCAAACTTGACTTTCAACGATCGATGGCATCAAAATCGTATCCAACATATATATATATATATATATATATATATATATATATATATATATATATATATATATATATATATATATATATATATATATATATATATATATATATATATATATATATATATCAGTTTAAATGTTTTTTTCACTTAATAATCCAATCCAATCTCTAAATCCGATATCTTATTCGCATGACCGAGAACTTAAAAAATAAACAAAAAAATCAAAATAAAAATAAAAAAACATTGGCGCGAAGGTAATATATATATATATATATATATAATTCAATTTAACTTATTTTTAAGATGACCGATCCAATTCCATGAACATTTTACCGGTCATCTAGATATATGAAAAGCCACAAATGGATTAGTACAGACGATTCGACATTATAAGTTTTTCAAACTCCATATTTAAATAGGATTGTAAATGAATTAAATGTTCATGAATAAACTTGGTATTTAACTTAGTAAGAACTTATTTATATTGGTTCAATAAAATAAAGATCAATTAAATAAATAAATTTAAATAACTCGTTAAACTAAAATAAACAAGCTTGAACATATGTATTTAGTTTATTAATGTTTATGAACAATATTTGTGAACATATTCGTAAACACATTCGTGAATAATATTCATTAATAAAACTTTTATTAACATGTTAAATAAACAAAGAAACTTTGCACACTGCAAGGCACAAGAGCCTTTAATGTTGGCTATTTAGATGAGTCTCACTAACTCTTTCCAATTTACCCTAGTGGTCGGTGGAAAATTTTTGTGGAGTTAGGTCGGATACCTCTAGTATTAGTCAGTTAGAAAAATAGATACTTGAATTATAAAAAAAATAAAAACTTTTAAAATGAATAAATAAGTTTATATTATCAAGTTCAATAATCAATTGAAGAAGGTTAAAATATAAAATTTTTAAATAATTAAATAAGTTTAAATCAAGTTCAAGTTAATAAAAAAGAAACTAAACCAAATTTAAACAATTATTTTTCAATGGCTTGGATCAATTCGATTTGACTTGATCAATTACTTTCTCAAATAATTTTGAAAATAATAAAATTTAAGGGGGTCGTTTGGTTTGTTCCATTTTCCATTTTCATTTTCCAAAAAATCACATTTTCTAATTTTCTGGAAAATGACTTTTTTTCATTCTCTAGTTTTCCAGAAAACGCTATGTTTTTTCTGGAAAATAAAATTGGAAAATGCAAACCAAACATGTTTTCCAGAAAATCACATTTTCTACGGAAAATGAAAATAAAAAACAGACTGGAAAATGCAAACCAAACGCCCCTAACTTAGTTTGACTCATTTACAGCTGTATCCTTAAGTGTAACGTGTCATGAATGAAATTTGAATCTTGATTATCTATTAAAATTTGTTACACCTTTAATCATTGCACCCTAGCTCGAGTTTAGTTTTATATCAATCAATAGTTAATGAATAGATACCACTCGATTATATTCATGTATTCAATTTTAATAGACCCAGGCCAGCCTATCAGGCTTGATTGTCTTTATATTGAACCTGAGCCTTATCTAATAAGAAAAATAGATTTTGAAATAAATCTATAAGTATTATCCTATTTTTAAATAGGCTAGGCCAAGCCAGATTAAATACATGCTAGACCACAGGTTTCTTGTAGGCCGTCTGACTTATTTCCATACTTACTCATATGTCATGATGTGTCAAAGTCAAATGTTAAAAATATTTTTCAATTCTCATAGAAAACTTAAAGCATTTAGAAATAATATAGCTTTCTTTAGCATTTTTAGACTCAAGAGAGTTTTTAAAAGATATTAGTCTAGATTGGCTAAGTCCGTTAATAAATTTTTACTCAAAACTCATTGATGGCTAAAAAGGAGTTAAAATCAGAGACATTGATCATGATCAAACTCAAGAGAATGTTAGGAACAAAATGATGCAACTTAATTTGGAGTGAATTCGATTCGTTAAGTTTAAGTATGCCACTAACTTTTGTTCAAACCCATTAATATTTTAAGTGTCATCAATCACTCTCTGGCAAAGTCATTGATAATCCTTAAAGCCTCTAAATTTGAAAACAAAAACATGCATGGATTCAAGAGACCACTAGTACAATGACATAAATTTAAAATAACTATATATAATTCTTTAAAGCTATCAATAATTATTTTATCAAAATTTATTGATGACACATCAAATGGTTATTATGAGTGCAATGATATATATATATATATATATATATATATATAGTGTTAATTTTTTTAAGGTTTAAAGTTTAGAGTATAGTGTTTAAGCTAAAGAAAGTAATTTTTTTAAAAAAAAAATTAACACTAGATATTCACAAAGTATTTATAGATGGATGTACAACATATTATATCTTCTCTGTCTCTATATATATATTTATATAGACACACACATCTGTTACGTTGCATGATAGATATACGTGTCTATTGTACATATGCCTAAGGGGGAGGAACCCACCTAGGCACATGTCATGTGAGCCCCTCACCCTCAAGCATGTTGTGCAGCATGGCACACGTTCTCTCTATATAGAGATCATTTTTAAATGAGAAATGTTTGATGAAATAACTAATTTTTTTATTATTTTTATTTGCTTTGGTTTAGTTCAGGAAAAAAAAATCAATTTTTCCCTAATAAATCTTTTTTAATAAATATATTTATATAAAAAATAAATTGACTCATTCAAAAATTAATAAAGAACTTTATGATATTATATTTTTCCTAAACTTTCTAATATAATAAGAATTTGTTGAATATTTCAACACTCTTCCTTAAGTTGGTGAACCAAATTTTTTTATTCTCAACTTGAATACAATACTTTCAAAATACCTGATTAGATATCCATTTATCCATTTTGGTCTATCCAATTTGTTTGATTTGTTTGCCTACTTAGTTTATTTAATTTGTTTTTTATTCTATGTTTGTTTTCTAGTTTTTTATGCCCTGGTCGTAGTTTTTTTTTTGAGATTCTAGTTTTGGTTTATGGGTTCTGGATTATGGAATTTGAGTTCTAATTATTATTTTTTATTTATGATTTTAGGGTTCTGGTTTCTATTTTGACTTCTTGGTTCTAATTTCTATGTTTTAGGTTTTAGATTTTGGATATGAGTTCTAGGTTTTGGTTATGAGTTCTAGGTTTTGGTTCTATTTCAAATTTTGATTTTGTTATGGGTTTTGATTCTATTTTGGATTCTAGATTTCATGTTATAAATTCTAAATCATTTTTGAGCTTTGATTCACTTTTGAGTTTTGGTTATATTTTGAGTTTTGTTTTGAATTTTAGTTTTGATATGAGTTCTATTTCTAGTTTTATTCTGATTTTTAATTCTATTTTTTTTTAGGTTTTACATCTGATTTTATTTTGATTTCTAGTTATGTATCAAGTCATAATTTTGGTTTTGGTTTAATTTGGTTTTTGGGATTTTGGGTTTTGGGATTTGAGTTCTTGATATTTGATTTCTAGTTTCAGGGGTCTAATTTATGTTCTGATTTCTTGATTTTAGTTTATGTGTTTTAGGTTTTGGGTTCTAGTTATGACTTCTAGGTTTTGATTACGTTAGAGTTCTAATTTTGTTATGAGTTCTAGTTCTATTTTGAATTTTAGATTCTATGTTATAGGTTTTAAGTTCTAGTCCTTTTGGGATTTGATTTTGTTTTGAGTTTTGTTTAGATTTTGTTCTAGCTTTTAGTTCTAATTTAGGTTTGGTTTTATTTTAACTTTTAGTTATATTTTAGGTTCTACTTTTGGTTTTGTTTTGACTTTTATCATTCTATTCTAGGGTTTGATTATATTTTGAGTTCTATTTTTATTTTGAATTTTATTCTATTCTAGGATATAATTAGGTTTTAAAGAAGACAATGGAACTTAGTTGTGTATGTTATATGGGAGGGGGCGCGGATTGGATGCATGACATACCCTCCCCCAATATGAAATTCCTAATTTTGTTTCGGTAAAGAATGTAATAAAAGAAATAATCTGTGATAATATGGGGAAATTAAATTATAATGATGAAACTAAGTTAGATAGTAATAGGCGACTAAGGTAGACAAGCAATAAGAAAGAATAGATAAAAATAAAGAAAGACGGAGACAATTTTATTGCAAAAAAAAGATAATAAATACTATACCTATAAATTACTTGTTAAAATAACTTCATAATTTGTTACATAAAAGAGGAGATGGAATAGAATAGAAGAAATAATCGATAAAAATAAAAGAAAAGAGACCGATGTCATCGGTATTATTTAGGAGATAAGATTTGTAGGAGACAATAGTTTACTTAGTGCATAGTAGACATAATTTTTGTAAAAGCATTAGATGTCATGATCTAAGATTTAGAGAAAGGTATGATTTATATTTTTTGAGGTGAGGTATGGTGCTTGGAGACGGAGGTTATAGTGGTCAGGATTTAGGGTTTAGTTAAAGAAGAAGTTAGTTTTGATATGATATTCTAATAATATTTTCTAACAAAACTAAATAAATTTAATATTTAAAAACTAAATTGACACATTTATAAATTAATAATGAATTTCATGCTATTATATTTTTTTTATAATTTTTTTTAAAATATAATAAGATTTATTTAATTGTATATTATAATTTTTCAAATTTAGCAAGCTTGAGACTCACACCCCATGCCAAACCTTGAGTTGAAGACTGAATGACTAACAAAAACATATTTAGATTTCGCTATGAATTTATTGCTTGGTTCAAAATTATTCCTTGAATTTTTACTGAAAATTACCGACTTGAAAATAAAAACAAAATTCATCCATCTCAATCATTGACATGTTGATTGAGCCCATGCCGGGACCGATTAATTAGCCGGCCAACCTAACAACACAACACCTTCTCGATCTTCCTCCTCGTTTACTCGAATTATTGAAGAAAAAAGGATGGATTAATAGCTGTAATTCTCTCATTTTGCTTAAATTTAAATGATATTTAAGAATGACATATATGCACTCCAGTCCCTGAAAGTTTTCTTCATTGACTCGCCTGACGAGTCCAAAGACTTTTAGATACTTGTCACATTCCAATTAATTGAATTGCATTCAAGAAGTGCTTGGGCAAGATGGAGACCACACGTTAATTGTTTGCCATTGAGGCACGCAAACAAATTGGAAATTTGATTGTTAATACCAACGAGGAATGTCGTGTTTTATCAAACATAATTTGTAATTATTAGATTTTTATTTTTATTTTAAATAATGACAATTTACGCCGCCTAGAATAATAATTATTCTGGAAATTTTTCATATAAGGATTTCAAATAAAAAAAATAAAAAATCGTCAAATGTAAAGAAGTTGCCTCTAATTTAATCGAAATAAATTACTTCAACATAAAAGTTAATACTAACATCAATTAAATAATTATTTAAATAAATATAAAATCTTAAGAGGTAAAATGATGAAAAATTAAGATAGAAGAAATTTAGATATCTTTGTAATGATATGATATTTTTTACTTTGACTTAAATTTTCATAATTTTGCTCTTGGACTTTACCCAAAAAGCTTTATACTAATAGGGATATCTTTTTCTTATAAGTCTACGATTTTTTTCATATACTTTCAACGTGGGACTATACTTGCAACCTTACAAACCTAACAAAAATAACCCTAATAAAAAGACAAAATATTTGAAACCACCAAAAACGTCTTAAATGACATTTTTTGGGTCTAAGTCTGGGTCGTTATGGGTTCCACCTGTTGGTGTA
Source organism: Boesenbergia rotunda (assembly GCA_024364735.1). Classification (NCBI taxonomy): domain Eukaryota; kingdom Viridiplantae; phylum Streptophyta; class Magnoliopsida; order Zingiberales; family Zingiberaceae; genus Boesenbergia; species Boesenbergia rotunda. Next base: position 181,611 of record JAGFNQ010004376.1, on the reverse strand, counting down.
ATCGACTTCGGATTAAGGTTGACTAAGTTGACCAAGCTTGAGTTGACTTGAGTTGAGGTTTTGATGTTTGATCAATGTGTTATTTAGTCAAGTGAGACGTCACGTAGGTCAAGGCTTTAATATGTTAAGTTAGTTGAGTGAAAAATCAATTTGATCAAAGTTGACTGGATATTTGACAAAATATAAAAAGTCTAAGTAGGTCACAGTTGACCAGACACTCGACAGACAAAAGTCCAACATGGAGTTGGCACCAGACAGAAAATCCAAGTGGGTCACAGTTGATCTGACACTTGGTGATCAAAAGTCCAATTGGTAGTTGGCAAGAAGAAAGTCCAAATGAGACACAGTTAATCGGACACTTGATGGAAGTCCAACAGGGAGTTGGCACGAGATGGAAAGCCCTATAAGTAGTTAACAAAAAAAAAGTCCAAGCAGGTCATGATTGACTAGACACTTGATGGCCAGAAGTTCAACAAGGAGTTGACATGAGGTGTGAAGTTCCGACAGATCAAGGTTGATCGGGTGCTAGGCACTAATAAAGTTCCGGCAAGTGAAGCTTAATTAAATGTTAGGCAACGAAGAAGTCTCGGCAAAGTAAACTTCCAAAGGTCATAACTTTTGACTTAGATATCAAAATAAGACAAATTTTAATATGAAATAGAACTTGTTCAAAGATATATTATATTTGTTACTTTATATCATTCTATTGCTCATGGGTATCAAGTTGATTATGGCTTTAAAAACCAAACAGAAGTAAGTCAATTTGATTGTTAAACTCAACTAATGACATCAATATGTCGAGAAGATAATTAAAGTCTCACATTGAAAATATATGGAAAAAATTATGGATTTTAAAGATGGAAGATATTTTTATTGATATGAGACCTTTTGGATATAGCCCAAAAATAAATCCATGAGGGCTGAGACCTAAAGTGGACAATATCATACTATTGTGAAGATATGTGAATTCTTTTGATTCTAACAAGTGATATTACCATCATGATCCAGATCGAACCATATGGGTGGAATAGTGCCCTTGAACATAGGAGGTGGGGGCTACTAGAGGAGTGAACTCCAAGTAAAAAGTCTAAACAGGTCAAGGGTAACTAGATGCTTGGCGAAATCCAGGGGAAGTGAACCCTAGGCGGTGAAAAGTCCAAGCAAATTAAGAGTAATCGGATGCTTAGCGGAAATCCCAGGGGAGTGAATCTTAGGTGCTGAAAAAGTCTTAGAGAACTAGAGTAAGTCAATAGTGAATGGATGCTTGAGAGACCTGGAGTAGGTCAATAGTGACCGGATACTTGAAGGGAGACCCGTAATAAGTCAAGAGTAACCGAATGATTAAGGGGAGACCCAAACCATGAGAATAATGGATTGTTGAGAATATAATCAAACTTTAATATTAAAAATACATTAAAAAGATTATTGGTTTAAAGATGGAAGATATCTTTATTGGTACGATATTTTTTTGGTAAAGCCCAAAATTAGATCTACGAATGTTTAAACTCAAAATGGATAATATCATACCATTGTAGTCGGTAGAGATATGTGAATTATTTTAGTCCTAACACAGTCAACAATGAGTTGCATCAATTGACTGGTGACGATCAGAACTGAACAAAAGTAAGTTGATTCAGTTGTTAAATTCGACTAATGACATCAATCGACTGATGAGTTATATCAATCGACTGATAACGATCAAAACCTAATAGAAGCAAGTCAATTTGGTTGTTAGACTCGACTGATATATTTTATCAATTGACTAATAATGGTCAAACAAGTTAAGAAAGAGCTATTTTGCAGGTTTAAATAGTTGGATTCGACATATTAATATAATCAATTGATAGGTAAAATCAATCATCTGATATGCGGAAATTAGCCTCGACTTGAAAGCTATAAAAGATGGGTTTTGAAGAGATTTTGGGAGCCAATTCTTGGGTGTTTTGGAGTGAAGTGTTGTTGTCTTCCTGGACCAACAAGATATAATCCAAATAATAAGAAAGTGTTCAAAACAAGATTCATGTAAAGTTGTTTGTACTCATTGTACATTTACTATCGTTTCTGATTTTCTTGTTGTATTTCTTTTAAGAACAACTTGTAAGAGACTTCTTCGTCTCCGGAAGGTGTTCGAGAAGGAGATTGCTATAGTGAAGGAACATCTCTAGAAGTAGGCCTTGGATTAGTCGTCTTAAGAGATAGATACCAAATAAAATTCTGGAGTTGTGCATGTGGTGTCGGTTTTAATTCAGGTTTCTACTGTACATTCAAACGACGAGCACAAGAACGAATTAAACAAAGTGATTAAAGTTATTCGCTCTACCTCTAAACAAAATGACTATATCATGTAATAGATCGCAATACTAAATTAACCTATATATAAATTCAACCAGGGAAAATACCATATATTTACTATTAAATAAATTATACTTAGGATGCGTTTGGTTCAAGTTATCAGATATAACCTTAGTTATATGATTACCAAGTAATCACATAACCAAGATAATGGGGAATGAAACATAACCTGATGTTGTTGGGTTCAATTTAGGTAACCAAATAAAATCTTGTTTGTTTGGAGATAATAGTCTATGACATAATATAATATTTTACCGTATTACCCTTTAATTAAATTTAAGTATTATAATATTATATGCTTATAAATTTAAAATAAAAGGTAAGATGATATTATATACATATTCGTATCCTTGGTCGTCAGCCACGAATAATGGCCGGCCGCAGGCGATGGTCGTCGGCCGTCGTTGTCGGTCATCGACCGCGAATAATGGTCGTCGGCCGTCATTGCCGATCGCCGTCGTCGGTCGCCGTCGGCGGTCGGCGGTCACCAGTCGCCGGGGACGGTCGTCGGTCGTCGGTCGCTGGCGGCAGTCGCCGGTCGCCGGCCGTCGGCGGTGGTCGCTCGCCGTCGTTGTCGGTAGTTGCCCGCGAATAATGCCTCTTTTGCTAAGGTAAATATTAGAGGATAATTTTGTAAAAATAAGTTTCATAACCTCGGAATCAAGAAAAACCTTACTTTCCTAAGATTTTCTGATTCCAGATTGCATGCTTCTTTTGCTGACGTGTCGGGCATCAATTATTACTTGAGAATCGTTGATTATCTAAACCAAACAAGATTTTTGTTGATAATTTTGGATGGATAACTAAGGTTATTATCGATAACCCCCAACCAAACACACCCTTAAAGATAAGCAACCGGAGATTAGCAGCACAAAAAGTAGAAAATATAGTATACTACAAAGTACAAATAAATTTAGCTAAAATCAATCATAAACAATCACAACAAAGGAGGAGCTAAGCTTGAGGTAGGTCGAGCTTGCGATCGACCAAGCTTGTAGCCACAAGCTCATGGCCGACCAGGTTCACGACCAGACCAAACTCGTGGCCGACCGCCAACTCGCGGCTACAACTGGTAGCCGATAGGGGTGTAATCGAACCGAGTTGAGCCGAACAGTAAGCGCTCGAGTTCGGGCTCGGTTCGTTATTTTTAGGCTCGAGCTCGGGGCTCGAGTTTGACTTGAAATTTAATTCTTAAGCTCGAGTTTGACTCATAATAAAATTGAATGACTCGAGCTCGGCTCGAGTTCGGCTCGAAAAAAGCTCATTTAAAAATTAAACGAGCTTAATTCTAATTCGTTTAAAATAAATAATTATAATAATTAATAATATATTCTTTTATTTTTTATTTATGTGATATTAATTATATATGTATATATAATAAGATAAACGAGTTTCTTAACGAACATGTTCACCAGCCTCTTAACGAACATGTTTGCGAGCCTCTAAACAATCATATTCGTGAGCACACGAACCAAATACTGTTAAGCTCGAGCTCGGCTCGATAATGTTTTCGATCTCGAAATCGAGTTCGAGCTCGGCTCGTAAACTTAATCGAACGAACTCAAACAAATTATTTTTCGAACCGAGACTCAAATAACTCGCATGCGGCTTGGCTTGTTTATACCCCTGGCAGCCAACCAAGCTCACGACTGCAACCTGGCGGTCGACCAAGCTCGTGACCGTCCTTGCGGCCAGGCAAGCTCGCGACTGCGACCTGGCAGCCGCGAGCTAGCAGTCGGCAAAGTTCGCCACCGCGACCTGGCTGTCAACCAAGCTCATAGCCGCGAGCTGGCAATCGGCCGAGCTAGCAACCGTGAGCTGGAGGCTAGCCGATCAAGCTTGCGGCCCACCGGGCAAGGAGAGAGAGACAACGGAGAGAAAGACAAGAGAGAGACGGGAGCGTACTTAGATCGAAGATGTCACCTGAAAGAGGACGTTGAGATCATCAGTGGAAAAGAAGGGTCACACACATAAGAAAAATTAGGGCTCAACCTAAATTTTTCATCTCGGAATTCTTGATGGAATCTCAATTCTGTCGGGAATTCCGGATGGAACCTCGATTCCATCAGGAATTCCAGGATGGAAAATTAGGGTGAGCACTCTTCCCTTCTCGATGGAATTGAGATTTTGTCAGGAATGCCGATGAAATTGTGATTCTATTAAGAATTCTTGATAGAATTGTGGTTCCATGTGGAAGTCTCGATGGAATTGAGATTCTGTCGGTATTTTCGTCGTTATTCTTTGAATTTCTTGTAATGTTCCTGGCTAGATTTTTCTTTTTATTAGAGGAAAATGTCATGTGTTACGCCGTAATTATGATTTGAACAGTGAATGATTTGGAGTCTAGTGAACATTTTTATCACTGCACTATGTTCAGGAGCAACGGATAAATTCAACTATTTTTTTTTACAAAAGGTCGTACAATAATCTCGGAGCCCCTAAACAACTGACCTCACAATTATTTATAATAAGATAAATTAAAAAACTAAGCATACCCTTATATGAAAAAATATTTTTTTCGCGACTTACTTACAGCTATGCCTAGAGGGGTACGTGTTGAGAGAAATTTCGAGATTTTATACTAAATTAAAATTATAAAATTAATTCTAACTTATCCCGAGCGGACGACCGAGTGACCGAGTGGAAGCTCGAGCGGAATTCCCGAGTGGAGTTTCCCGACTGAGATCTCCCGAGTAGTGGTCGGACGTCTTCCGACCGGGAAGTTGCTGAGGCCTGCGCAGCGCCCCTTTATATAGGCTCAGACCCCCGCAGGAGTAAATGACGAATTGTGTCAGCCCCTTTGGTTCATCTGCTTGGACAAATTTTGCCCCGACCGGTCGAACATTAGAGGTGCGCGGGTCATGCACGCACACGAGTTCACTTGGTTCAGTACAAATCCGTGCCCTGGATTTGCACCCTCTGCGCACCCACGCGTGAGAGATAGCCTCTCACCTAGCATTTGTTCACAACTACCATGCTTGTGATACAATATAAATCAAATATTTTACCTTAAAACTCCCAATGTGGGACTAAAGCTCCACTCACAAAGGAGTCCCTTTATTCTTCTCCTCACTTTTTATTCAATGGAAAATTCCAATGTGGGACTAAAGTCTCACCACCTCTCTTTTCATTCACAATAGAGATGAATAAAAAATTTTAATATAGGACTAAAATCTCACCATCTCTCTTTTCATTCATAATAGATACCAAGGTATCCAACAGTATGATGTTAGGTGATTCAACGATAATATTGTAACTATAACTTTTATTTTGTGAGCTTCTCTCCCTTTTAACATATAATTCAGTTTCATTCAATCAATTTTATTTCAAATTTAATTGACAAATATTAAAAAAAGAAGGTCCTTTTGATCCATATCATCAAAAGAAGGCTTCACTTTTAAAAATTATTAAAATAATATCTCATTCCTAATTTATTATCCAAATTATCTCTCTATACTTCTACTTTGTATAAATCATTAAATCCATAGAAAATAAAAGGTATTTCAGTTCAGGTATGAAATAAAGGACGATTGTTAGTTGATCGATAAAAAAATTGCACTCTGGCTCAATTTGATGAAAATATATAATAGGAAACAAAATCAAACCTACTTTTTGATATAAAAAACTGAAAATAGAGATTTACTTTTGCTAAATCCCAAAGAGAGTTTTTTAAAAAAAGGAAGTGTCTTTGATAGATTCCCCTTCATATTTGTGCGAAGGTTTGTTGCACCAAATGTGGAATATTGACTTGTTTTTTCACATTTTTGGAGGAATGCAATTTGAATAAAAACAAAAATAATTTTCATGATTCTTATAGTTCTTTACTTTCAAATTAATCCGAGACTTACTTTCCCTTCACCTAGCTGAAGAACATTTTTCTTTGATAATTTATATATTTTAATTTTATAATCCGATTAATTTGGAAGACAAGGGAAATCGGAGAAATCGAATTTGGAATGTTCATGAAAAATCATTTAAAAGGCCGAGAAGGGATAGCGGATTTGAAAATATTAGTTGTCACGATAAATTTCTATTTTTTTATGTGCATTTTTCCGATATATTCAGGTGGCAGGTGAAAATTTTTTATAGAGTCGGACTATCACATCAGTTTAAAATTACTAGACTTGGTTAATCAATTTTAGTTTTGGATGAATTAATAGTTAACATATAAGATATTATTATCATCAAATTTAAGATTAAATTTTGATAAAGTTAAATATCTATCTTCTCTCGTAAGCTAATTTTTATTAGAATTGGTAATCTTTATCATTTATTCCCTACCTATTAATTCCGAATTGAATTTACGGATACATTTGAGACAAGCGATTCATTTACTATCACCACGAAAAATTATTTAAAACTAGTTGAACACCCTTATGATTTGAAAGTAGAGATGTCACATAAAATTTTCACATGTTGGGTTGTTCCAATGTGAAGACTTCACAAAAAGAGTGGACTTTTTTACTCTCTCTCTCTCTCTCTCTCTCTCTCTCTCTGCCCCTTTCTTTTTTTTGTTTGATTGTGCACAGTCCTGCAGTCCACACATATATAATGACGAGGAACCTCTTCTCACCTTGGAGTGCTCCTTCCGCCATTACTGGTGCGTAAAGCTTCGATCTCGGAGCCATAGCGTTCGTGCTCGCTCCGGTAGAGTCCAAGCGGGGAACTTGTCTTCTTCTCGGGTCTTGGATGGCGTTTGGGAAGGTTGGGGGTTAGGGTTTTGAGGAGTAGGTGAGGGGGAGGGTGAAGGGGAGAGAACGAGGTGCTAGCGCTCTTGCTTGGCTTCCTTCTCTTTCTTTCTACCCTAAGGTCAAATTTTGGAGAGGGCGGTTGCGTTTCTTCACGTCTCTCGTCCTCAGTTCCTAAATTTGTCCGCCTAGTGTGTTTTTCCCTTTCATTTGATTTGTGAATCGAGAAGGAGGGCTCGGATTTTAGGAAGAAAGGAGAGATCTTTGATGAGTTTCGGAGGTTTGTTCGACGGCGGCAACGGAGGTGGCGCTCATCTCGTTGCCGACATGGCGTATGGAAGCTCCGCCAGGGCCATCACCCATCCGTCCGTTCTCTCGCCTCCGCTCCATATGCCCTCCATGTTCAACTCCCCTGGTCTCTCCCTTGCGCTGGTAAATCTCCGCTTTTTTCCCTTTTAATTTTCCCCTCCCCTTTTTGGAGTGATTTTGAAGTAGTTTTCTTCCTTTTCGCAGCCGACTAATCTCACTGCTCGTGGAGATCAGAACTCGGAACCTGTTGCCGGAGGAATCGGCTCCGGCGAGTTGGATTCGGCTCGCAGGAACAAGGAAGATGAGAACGACAGCAAGTCGGGCAGCGATAACTTGGACGGCGGATCTGGAGACGATTTGGAGCTAGAGAACCCTCGGAAGAAGAAACGGTACCACCGACACACCCCTAAGCAGATCCAAGAACTGGAAGCGTAAGAAATCGATCCACTTGCATTTTGATTCGCTGCCCTTTTTTTACAAATGTTATTTGATCTCATCCCATTGCAGCCTCTTCAAGGAATGCCCTCACCCGGATGAGAAGCAAAGGATGGAGCTCAGCAAGCGGTTGTGCTTGGAATCCCGTCAGGTCAAGTTCTGGTTCCAGAACCGGCGTACGCAGATGAAGGTGCGTGTTCTTCAATTGCCTTAACATTAAAATTTTTCCATCTTTTTTATTCAATTATTTCGGATCTTTATCTATAATCGGAGTCCTGATCGGAAAGCAGACCCAAATCGAACGGCACGAGAATACAATCCTCCGGCAGGAGAACGACAAGCTTCGAGCGGAGAACTCGTCGATCAGGGAGGCGATGAGGAACCCGATGTGCTGCAACTGCGGCGGGCCGGCAGTGCTCGGCGAGATCTCCCTCGAGGAGCAACATCTTCGGGTGGAGAACGCTCGTCTCAAGGACGAGCTCGACCGGGTCTGTGCTCTCGTCGGGAAGTTCCTCGGCAAGCCTATCTCGAACCTCTCTGCCTTGCCGCCGCCGCCTCTCCCCTTTATCCCAAACTCGTCTTTAGAGCTCGCAAATGGTTTTGCCTCCGTGCCGCCCCTGAGCACCGTTATGAGTCCAACAAGAGCTGTCGCTGGTGGTGGAGCGGCTTTCAGCGGGGTGGAGAAATCGCAGGAGAGGTATGTGTTCCTGGAGCTTGCACTTGCAGCCGTTGAAGAACTGGTAAAGATGGCAGAGATGGAGGAGCCGCTGTGGGTGCCATGCTCGAACACCGGGAGGGAGACGCTAAACTACGACGTGTACGATCAGTGCTTCGCGCGGTGCCTCGGGCCGAGGCCGCCCGGTTTCGTCTCCGAGGCCTCGAGGGAGACCGGCGTCGTCGTCATCAACAGCTCCGCCCTCGTCGAGACTCTCATGGACGCCGTAAGCTAATCATTTAATTGAATATGCTATTCTACTAGCTAGAGATCATCAATGTATAAACTGATTTTTGCGTGATAAATTCTTGTTGGATTTCACGAACAGGGCCGATGGGCAGATATGTTCCCTTCGGTGATCGCAAGAACGACCACTGCCGACGTGATCTCCGTCGGAGTGGGCGGGACTAAAAATGGCGTCCTCCAGCTTGTGAGTACAAAGGATCATCTCATCTGCAGTATGATTTGCTGAAGCAACATCGATCGAGTCTGATGCTTTGGTGTTTTTCCAGATGCACGCAGAGCTGCAAGTGCTGTCTCCCTTGGTACCTGTTCGCGAGGTCCGGTTCCTTCGCTTCTGCAAGCAGCTCACCGATAGTGCCTGGGCCATCGTCGATGTCTCGGTCGACGCGACCAAAGGCGACCAACTGAAGTGCCGCAGGCTCCCCTCTGGCTGCGTGGTGCAAGACACGCCCAATGGCTACTCCAAGGCACGTATTCAATCTCTCCCTCTTCTTCCTTGCTCCTCCCTCGTCATGGAAGTCAAGCCCCATACCCTATTTTTATTTATCCTGCATCGTTATTGGAGATTTAGATGCTTCTTCCACCGTCTCGAGATCGCGGCGCCCAGGCCTCTCCCTGTCCGCTCGCATTCAATTCCCAAGCTCATGCTTTCCGGCATTGTTTAATCCAACCATGCACCCAAGCCTTTTGCCCAGGACTCATTAATGATTAATTAATCACCATTAAAGAAATGGAATCGCTCGTCAGTCGCGACCCTCTCCCTCTTATTCAATGGATTAATCAGTCTCCGTCTCGATTAGCGCCGTTGTTTCTATTCCCTGCTTCCATGCAATGTCATTTGGACTCTTCTCCTTAATTTATTATCGCTAAGTCATCTCGCAGTTGCGCATTAGCCGTAAGGCCTAGCCGTACCGATAGAGTTCACTATGGTATTTGTTTCGCATTCACACGGTTTTTCCTCCATTGCGGATATCGATGCTTTGCCGGTAGTCAAAGATTTTGGCTTTCGGAGAAAGATAAGCGTCCTGCGGTGATAACGTGCATTGGTAGGGTTCGCTGCAGGCAAGTAGACAAGGGGGGTATTAATGTGCTAACGACGACGGTGTGGCATGCAGGTCACGTGGGTGGAGCATGCCGAGTACGACGAGGTCATAGTTCACCCGCTGTACCGCCCGCTTCTGCGTTCCGGCCTCGCCCTCGGCGCCCGCCGCTGGCTCGCCACCCTCCAACGCCAGTGCCAGTCCCTCGCCATTCTCATGTCCTCCTCCCTTCCTGTCGATGACAGCACGGCAGGTCTGTTTGATTGATTAACCGATCCATGTTTCAAAATTCAATGCACAATGAATGTTTGAAGAAATGCCGGAGTCTTTTTTTTGTTCTGTTCCTCAATCCATACAGCGATCATGCCGGCGGGGAGGCGGAGCATGCTGAAGCTGGCGCAGAGGATGACGGAGAATTTCTGCGCGGGGGTGTGGCATCGTCGGCGCGCGAGTGGAGCAAGCTGGGCGGCGGGGTGAATATCGGCGAGGACGTGCGGGTGATGACGAGGCAGAGTGTAGCGGACCCCGGGGAACCTCCGGGGGTGGTTCTGAGCGCCGCCACCGCCGGTGTGGCTGCCGGTCTCGCCGCAGAGGCTATTCGACTTCCTCCGCGACGAGCAGCAGCGGAGCCAGTGGGACATCCTCTCCAACGGCGGGCCCATGCAGGAGATGGCTCACATAGCCAAGGGGCAGAACGCCGGCAACGCCGTCTCACTTCTCCGTGCCAGCGTCAGTATCTTAGCTCCCATTTCAATTATGTTTGCTTTATTTTGTGCATCTAGGTTGGTGGCATAACCAAGAAATTCAATTTCTTAGAATAAAAAAAAATCATTGACAAAGATAAGATACGTGCGTTGTAGTGATCTGCAGCAAGCACCACACTTGATTCTTAATGTCCGAAGCATCTTAGACATGTTGATTTATTTTATAATATAGTATTATAGTTGAAAATATAATCTCCTGGCATGCATCAGATCTTCATTTCGGATCTTGATCATTAAAGAAATTATCTTGGAGATGTGTTTGATCTGTAACCATTCTAAATTTTGTGTCAGTAATCCATGTTTCTAACTACGACTCTCTGATTTATTATGCAGGCGGCGAACGCAAACCATAGCAGCATGCTGATCCTGCAGGAGACCTGCACCGACGCGTCCAGCTCGCTGGTGGTGTATGCGCCGGTGGACATTCCGGCGATGCACCTAGTCATGAACGGAGGCGACTCAGCCTACGTCGCCCTCCTCCCTTCCGGCTTCGCCATCCTCCCTGATGGTGGCAGCGGCGGCTTGAAGCCACCGGGCGGCTCCCTGCTGACAGTGGCGTTCCAGATCCTGGTGAACAGCCAGCCGACGGCCAAGCTGACGGTGGAGTCAGTTGAAACGGTCAACAACCTCATCTCCTGTACCGTCCAGAAGATCAAGGCGGCGGTCAATTGCGAGGCCTAGTCGACACAGTGCGCATGGGCATGGCCATGGGTTGAGTCAAGAACGAACCGCGAGCCGAATAAAGAAGCCTTTGCTCGGTGGCGAGGGAGTCCCTGTTCCTTGGCACGGAGCAATGGTGGTGGTTCGGGCATTGACTCTGTCTCTTGACGCCCTTGCAATGTTGAATGGCCTTCGTGCATGCCTGGCTTTGGCTTAAATTCTGTCCCTCTCTCTATAAGCAGCGTTGAGAAAAAGACTTGCTATTTTGCTACCTGTGTTTCCCTGTAATATCTGGACTTGTTTTAGTTGCATTAAAGGGTTTGGTAGATTTATTGTGAGGGGTTGCCTGTTGAAAGAAAAGATTGTTCTTAATCTCTCATTTGATTTACTTTAACCCTCCCAACAAGTTCTTCCATATTTTTGTTTTATTATTTTGCAATTTACAAAGTTATCCTTTCCAACTTTTGTTATTTATCGTTATTCATCATCCAAGTGAGATCAAGGGTTGGGCTGCAAATGCTTCTAGTGGATTAAGATGCAAGTCAGGTTTGCTCCTAGAAGGTCGGTTTTTTAGCTATCGGTCGACAGCTATCGAATATGCAATTCTCGAGTCGACAACTTATTGAGTTAGTAGTTGTCGGGTTGATAGTTCTCGGGTCAATAATTGTCGGGTTCGAGCAAAGTAGGAAATCCGACAACTTATTGAGTAGTAGTTGTCGGGTCGATAGTTCTCGAGTTTGAGCAAAGTTGGAAATCCGAAAATACCTGGTGAAGAGAAGTCTATCTTAGGTGGAGGTTTTTTATCTTAGGTGGAGATTTTTAGCGGTAGTGAACATGTTAGGAAAACTAAAAACATTGAAAAGGACTTAGTGTAGGATCGAACTTGACGCTAAAAAGTGAATAGCGTTACGAATTTTATGAACAGATAATAATTGAAATAATTAAATCCATAGAGTATCACATCGAAAATAAAAATTATTTAGACTGTCTCAATCAAAAATAGCAAAACAATGTAAGTATGTAAAGACCTTAACTAACCATTGAGTATACAAGTAGTTGATAATCAAATTATAAGTACAAACACATGCAATAGTTATAAAAATATAATTTTTAATTTTAATTTTTCCTTTCCAAAAAGCCTCTGGAGATAGAAAAAATAAAATCTAAAAATTAAGAAAAATACAATAAATATAACAACATAATAATAAATGAAAAATATTATTCTAAGTGTTGCATATCAGAAATAAAGCACGAGTTACAGTGTATAGTCGTCGCAGCACAAAAGGCACAAGACCACTAGAGCACGAGCAAAGATGAATAGATTGATAGTGAATTGAGTGATTTCAAAACTCTATCTCGAAGCTCTTTTTATAGCACTTGTTTGGTTGCTTGGAGCCTCCCCGATTGCCTGGATGGGTACTCACGTGGCTGTAACTTTTATCTGTTAGATTACATTCAACGAAGCTCTCCGATTTGTAGGATCAAATGACGCTAGAGGGAGGTGAATAGCATTATGTATTTAAAAATGAGCAGATATTAATTAAAGCAGTTGAATAAATCAGAGATAGCATAGCAGAAATAAAATTATTAAATCAGGTAAGACAAAGATAATAAAAGTATGCAATAGATTTAGCCAACAGTTTAAGCATGCAAGTTGATCAATCAAACAAGAAGTATAGACACACAGTAGTTATAAAATGTGTTTCTTATTTCTAATTTCCCCTAGATGGTAAAATCTTACTGAAAAAGAATCTAAAAAGTTTAAGTACAATAAAATAATAAGACAACACTAAAATAATAAAAATATTACTCTAGGTGTTATTGATCAGAAATGAAGCACGCATTGCTACGTGTCACTTCACAGAAGGTGAAGGAGCACTTAGAGCACGAGAATAAGAATAAATTTTGTGTGAATGAGTTAATTTTCAAGCTCTATCTCAAAACTCCTTATATACAACTCCTCCGGTCGCTTGGAGCTTTCCCAATCACCTGTAGATGAGCTGTAACTTTTATCAGTAAAATAACGTTAACGAAGCTCTCCAGTCGCCTGAATATCCTCAGGTCACCTAGGGAAGGGTCAAATCTCATTTTGACCCGACTCACTCAGTTTGTTGAGAATGCATCTCTTGGTTGCCTGGAAGTTGTTCCGATCGACCGTATGCTCCGGTGCCCTGACCCAACTACGTCACTTGGACTCTCTGAAATCCCTTCGTCGTGAGTATTACCAACCTATCATCCACGGATTCCATCCAGTTGCTTAGAATTGTTGAACATGCTTCCCTGTAGTTGTTCAGCCTCTAGCTACGTCACCTGGGTCTAGATGTTCAGCCTCCAGCTGACTCATCTAGACTGAGGTGCCAAGAAGCTCTCAACTATTTCCACTTGGACTTGTTTGCCAAGCCTTCAACTCCAAGATGATTCCACCTAGACTTGATTCAATTAATGGGAATTTGTCTGCCAACCCCTAATCACTTGGACTTGATTCACCTAGTCTCCAATTAGAAATTTGTTGCTTGGTCTCTAACCAAGACTTAGCTTATGCTTGATTTCCCAATCAAGACTTTTGATGCCTAGATCTACTAGGACTTAGTCATGACCTAATTCACAACTAATACATTAACACCTATTAAGTATCATGCACCTAGAAACTTGACACAACTAATTAGATTACAACTAACTTAACTTTAACCTTAGTCTTATATCGAAACTTTGGGGTTAAATATTGTGAACCCGACACCAATAGACGGGGGATCAAATGCATTCATCTTTTTCATGGATTCAAGATAGATCTTGTTGTTTCTTCGCCAGTATCCCATCTTGTCACAATGGTGGCATGAGCCCTTTTAAGCTAGTTCTAGTGTGTTGGCCTTCTTCTTCCCTTTAGTTGGATGCTTTGACTTCCTCTTGGAACCTATTTTGAAGAGTCAACTAACATCACCAACTTTTGTTCTCTCTTAACAGACGACTCTACATCTTTGAGTATGTTGATTAACTCTAGAATTGTAGATTCAATATGGTTCATTCGGTAGTTCGTCATAAACTGTGAATAGCTACCAGGTAAACTTTGCAGAATTAAATCAATATTTAATTCATAATCCATCACAAATCAAGTGATTCCAACTACTCAGTGTAGCCATTCATCTTCAGTACATGTTGCACCATAGATAAACCCTCCTGCATCTTTGAGCCAAAGAGAACTTGGTGACCTTGAACCGCTCGGATCTAGCCTGCTCATCAAATAACTCATGATGATGGAAAACAATCGTATATGGATCCATATACTCATGTTGTTTTTGTAATTTAGGAGACACTGATGCTAGTATGATGCAACTGGCAAGCTCATAATCAATCGTATGCTTCTGATGGACTAATATTTGGTTTGGTATTACATCATCCGCTAGACTTGTGGGAGGTGACTCTTTGAGGATAGTACGCTAGTTTTTCAACCATAAGAACAATTCTCATGTTTCAAAACCAATCCAAGAAATTCATCCCAATCAGTTTATTGGTCTCCAAAATTGAGCATAAATTCAAAGGCATAATGTATAATCTAATAACCTATAAATACAAAACCGAGAAAATATGAGAGAGATGATTAACTTTGTAAATGTAAACAATTTACATACATACATGAATCCCACTTATTTATCAAATTCAAGAACCCTTACTTTAAATCGAGAGATCGTAGGTTTTTTCCAAGTAGGTTGATATCCACTACTGATAAGAACAACCTTGGAGTGATTCCAATAAGGTATTCTTAGTTATAGTTGTAGATATCACATATGTCGTTTGTATCGCTTATACATAACTATCACATTATGCTATCAACTAATTGATATTCGCATAAACATCGGGTTATTAACTCATTAACAAGTATACATCGTATCTATATCACCCAACTTCACTTCTATCCACATCAACCTTGGAGTGAGTCCAACAAGCTAACGCTTCAAGTTAAAGCTGACTCGTTAATTGCGAGATCATATCTCAATGGTTCGAACATAGTTATTTACAGGTAAAGCTCGGAGTGAGTTGATGTGTGTATTTTGTATAAGATTTTTGATACGTTTGAACACACACTTTACCCTATTTTGTATGCATATATTTCACGATATCATCTCTTTATACTTCGCTTTGATACATTCCTATTTCAGAGAACTACTCTTGTGTCTCACTCCTCCAGTTCTAATTGAGAGGCAACCCAAGCTCTTTTTGTTTTAGTCTAAACCTTTTCCTAACTCTCACCGTTTTTCTAATATTCTTCTCGCATGATTCAGAGATTAGGAGGAGTGAGACCACTAGATATGTATTTTGATATTTTGGCAAAGAGTTTAAGTTATGTTTACCCTTGTATTTGATATGTGTATTTGAGTGTGCAGGTTCTACAGCATACACATAGACTTAGCTTGACGGTTTCGGGTCCGGTGAAGGATGGAGCATCTGAGTGACCGTGGACAAAGTAGCAACGATGAGCCAAGGGAAGCACACTTCGAGGCATATTCAAAAAATGACATGAGGATAAGCCACAGGCTTGTATATATTTGAGGGATGAGAGTCAAAGCGAAGAGGGCTTGAAGGCAAGAGTCAAGGATGCAATGAAGAGTCAAGTGAGTCGTGAGGGTCCGAGTGTGAGTGAACTATACTCGGGAAGGAAAACCTTAGGTTTAGGATTTTACCAGTCGACTGGTATGAGATCAATCTACTGGTTGAGCTCACAGAAGGATCAGTCGACTGATCTTCTGTGCAGTCGACTGGTGTCGGTTGAATTTGAATGTTGAGTCGTAACGTTCGAATTCGACAACTGGCAGTTGATTAGTATTGGCACCAGTCGACTAGTAGGATCGACAACGAGTTTTATTTAAGAGAGCGGTTTGCTTGAGCAAGGTTGACGAAATTGATCTTGGTTAAAGGCTAATTAGAACTCTATGTGTTCAGGTATGCATGTTCTAGTTGCGGCGAGGTTTCTCCACCCACAAAGAGAGACATGAGCTAGTCGGAGGTTTTTCGGGGAGTCATTCACCGACGAATCGGGATCGTCCACCTTACGGACAGCCGTGGAGTAGGAGCTTTATCTCCGAACCACATAAATTGGGTTGTTTCTTTTCTTGTTAGTTTAGTTTAATTATTATTTCGCGTGCGCACTAATGAGTGTAGGAGAGAACCGACGAGTTGAGGGTGATGAGCTATTAACCCCCTCTAGCTGGGCCTACGATCCGAACAATTGGTATCAGAGTGGGTCGCTCCCCATCGGACTAATCACCGAGGAAGCTGAAGAAGCACAAGATGGCTGAGTTTGCAAATCCACCAAATTTGAAGGAGGAGATTTTTCTTAGTGGACGAAAAGAATGGAGATCTTCTTCAAGACGGATTGGGACACAAGTATGGTCATCGAGGAACCATTTGAAGTCCCAAGAGACAAGCATGGGAAGAAGCTCCGACTGAGATATTGGACCGAGGAACAACAATCACAATCAAAGGCAAATTTAAAGGTAATATCGATATTAGTTGATATTTTGCCTTCTAATATGATTAGTCATGTAGGGGAATACAAGAATGCCCATGATTTGTGGAGCAAAGTCAAGATGATTCTATGAAAAGAACCAAACCCTACATAAGAAAAAGATCCCAAGGAGATGAGTTTAATTGTCCAAGAGGTAGAGGAGGAGATGAAAAAAGAAGAAGCAACATCTATCTCCTCAAGTGAAGTGACACAAAAAGATGAGAGTTCATCCACATCATCCAAGGTTGAAGAGGAAGCCAAGACAAATGAAGAAGAGATCTTGGAAGTCAACCTTGTGAGTACCTCCACCAAAGCAAAAATCAAAAGACCACATTATTTGCTTTGGGTGCAATGAGAAGGGACACTACAAGGACAAGAGAAGGGACACTGCAAGGGCAAGTGTCCATTGGGTAAGAAGGAAGTAACCCCTAAACTTAAGTCAATTCATTTAAAATCTAATTTAAGTTGTATGAAGAAGAAGGAGAAGAAGCACATTAGATGCCTCACATGTGGTGAGCAAGACCACTACCACACGAAGTGCCCAAGGAGTGGAGAACTCAAGAAATGGCGTACTTGAAGAAGTGGGAGAAGAAGAAGAAGAAAAGATCACATCAAGAGGAGCTTCAAGGGTAAGAGAGGTATACCCTAAAATTAAATGTAAATCGTGTTTAAATTCCTCCATGCATGTTAGGAATAATGTTTATTATTTACCCATGCAAAATTTTGGATTTAAATATTATGATAGGAGTAGGGTTAATAATGCATATCAAAATCCTAGGCAATTCATGTATCATGATAAACCTAGAACCATTAGACCTAAGGACCAAGGTATAAATCCCAAGAATGAGAGACATATCCATAGAAAAATAGGTAGGTCTAAGAATGTCCATGGTAGACATGCCGATTCTAGGTTTAAGAACCTAGAAAGGTAAAAATAAGCTTTGAGGGCAAAGCTTGAGAAATTGGAGAAAATCCTAGATATATTCACTATTGGATCTAAGGGCTGGGGTTAGGTATGGTATTGGGTAGACAAAAATCCAACAATGATAGATCGGGTTTGGGATACCAGTCTAAGTCCTCTAATGCTAAGGAAAAGTTATACGCAAGAGTGTCATATGATTATAGCAAAGGGAAGTCCAAAAATGACAAGAGAGTGTCATTTAAGGGCAAGAAGAAGATCTTAACCAAGAACAAGGTATCTAAAGTTAAGAAAGTTAGGTTTGTAGGCCAATAATTATTAAAGGTACACCAGTGTAGCCTAGTGGTTGTAGATGAGTCACCAGGGAGGTGGATAAGACTAAGAGCTCAAGGGGAAGCTCTAAGAGCCAATTTGGGACCCATGGTCAATGAATCTCAAGAGGATATCTCTTAGAGGTCTAGATGAGACATGGAATGTACCAAACAGTTTGGAGACGGATTTGAGTCTCAATCCTTAGGTTTTGACATATGTGATTTGAGGTTCATGCATGAAAATATGACATTGTGGTCATATTGTATGAAAATTAACTTTTGATGTATATATGTCATATAAACCAATGATAGGGATGCATTATGGTTTGGTATGGGCAGATACATCAAGAGGAAATCAATACTTGGACTTTCGGTCAATGTTCAATTGAACCATTTAGATAGTTTTGGGTTTTGTGTCAATCTTGAGATTGGTGATAGATACATTTTTGAATATTTTTTTTCAAGTAGACACGGGTACCACAAATCTCTTTATAAAATTTGAGAATTTTTGGAGATTTGTAGAATTAGTTGTGCATTTATGAAATTGGAGGAAAGGCTGATACCAGAGTATTAGTCAACTGGTGAGAAGGTCAGTCGGCTGATAATTCTGTAAGGTACTTTTCGATAGGGATCAGTCGACTAGTAACTATCTCAGTCAACTGATACATACTGAAATTATTTTCAGTAGTCGAAGAGTGTCCAAATGATTGTAAACATGTGTATAATCTTATGGGGGGGTTAATATACACTGTTTATTGTTATTAGAGATCAAAGAATCCAATAATTGGGATATTGTTGAAGTTCTTTTTGATACATGACAAAGGGGTAGAATTAAGGTTTAATTGAGAAAACCTTATTTACCTTTGCAAGAAATCCTAGCTCAAGGGGAAACTTAGGTGAAGAAGGAGCTTTGTTGCTCATTTATTAGCAAAGGGGAGCCTTATGATAGTTTCATAAAAAGCTCTTAGTAAGTCCAAGTGTAGGGGGAACCTTGGAAAAGTTCTTAAAAAGTTTGTTGATAAAAATCCTAACTCAATGGGGAGCTTAGGTGTGGGGGATGCCTTGTGATATGATTCATGCATTGCATATGCATTGGCGGTATAAGTCCAAGGTGTAGCCTTGGCAACGTAAGTCCAGTTTATTAGCATGTTGATTTGCTATTTATTTTCCCTAACTTAATTGTATTGTCAAACATCAAAAAGGGAGAGATTGCTGAGACAATCTATGGTCTGTGGGACAATGTATTTTGACGTTCGGGCAAAAAATTTAAGTTAGGTTTACCCTTAATTTGATATGTGTATTTGAGTGTACGTGTTCTGCAGGATACACATAGACTTAGCTTGTCAACTTCAGTTTCGATGAAGGATGGAACTTTCGAGGGACCGCAGACAAGGTAACAACGATGAGCTGAGAGAAGCGCACTTCGAGGCATACGCGAAGGATGACATGAGGATGAGCTGCAGGCTTGTATTCATCCGAGGGATGAGAGCCAAAGCGAAGAAGGCTTGAAGGCAAGAGTCAAGGCTGCAATGAAGAGTCGAGTGAGTCGTGAGGGTCCGAGTGTGAGGGTCTGAGTTCGAGTGAACTGTACTCGGGAAGAAAAACACTAGGTTTAGGATTTTACTAGTTGACTGGTATGGGATTAGTCAACTGGTTGAGGTCATAGAAAGATTAGTCAACTGATCTTCTGTGAAGTCGACTGGTGTTGGCTGAATTTGAATATTGGACTATAACGTTTGAATTCAACAGTTGACGGTCGACTGGTGTTGGCACAAGTCGACTGGTAACGACTGGATCAATAACGAGCTCTATTTAAGAGAGCTCGGTTTGCTTAAGCAAGGTTGATGAAATTGGTCCTGGTTAAAGAATAATTAGTAGTCTAAGTGCTCAAGTGTGCGTGTGCAAGTTGTGGCGAGGTTTCTCCACCCATAAGGAGCGATAAGAGCTAGCCGGTGATTTTTCGGGGAGTTATCCACAGATGGATCGAGATCGTCCACCTTACGGATAGCCGTGGAGTAGGAGCTTTATCTTCGAACCACGTAAATTAGTTTGTCTCTTTTCATGTTAGTTTATTTTAATTGTTATTCCGCATGCGCACTAACAAGTGTATGAGAGAACCAACGAGTTGAGGGTGATGAGCTATTCACCCCCTCTTTAGTCGGGCCTATGATCCATATAAGTAAGATTTAATGTTTATTGTGAGCATGTCTCTCTATTTTGGGTGACTCCATTTTCCCCATCTCATGGTAGGATCTTAGTCAAGCGTTGATGGGTTAATCTAATTTTCACTGTAGCCTACTTGATGGGTAGAAATTACACTTCACCTAGGTTTGACTTCAAAAGGTAAAAAATAGTATAATATAATCATGATTCATCCGATTTGATTAGTACGAGGTAACATTAGGTAATCCTTTTGCCAGCTTTTTACTTACTAACTATGCTTGGGTTGTAAAAACTCATTTAAAAAAATCAAAATTCCTATGAAGAGAGGAAAGAAAAGAGAGCAAAAGAAAAATAGTCGACATCAGTAGAAAGAATATGATGCTCATTTGAGACTAAATTAGGTCACTGGAGAAACATCTATCTATTTTCGTTAACTCCGAGTATACCTTTGACACTTTATGTTAGGAAATAGGGCATGAATGTTGCGTGTGGTAGGTATGTGCCTAACGCCGGAAACTTAGGGAACACAGTTGAATGACAACTTTACTAAGGAGGAAATTGAGGTCTTGGGAGCAAATCATTCACATGCGCTTCTTCTATCTTGTAGGTTCGATGAAAATGATTGAGTGTCCTCACTTTATGAAAAATACTATTAAATAGGTTTAAATGAACTTACTAAAGATGGGGGATGTGGCTCATATATTTTCTAGATTAGAGTTTACTTGGGGACAAGCAAAGGTTAGGTCTGGGCGATTTGATAAGCATGAGGAGTATAGATGTCACGCCGCGAGGAACTGCCCGTTCGATACTGACCGGACTGCCACTCCCTCGACCCAGCGGACAACTTAGAAAACCTAATCTCTATGATTACCTCAACAGATTGTACCAAAGCCTATAGGGCTGGAACAATAGTCCGAAACAAACGAAAATGAAAATGACGACAAAAGCTACATACCGGTACGACTTACAACAAAACAAAATGAAACAAAGACCTCCATGGCACACAAAAGTACAACTATACTGCCATGCAAGACAACCCAACAGAACACAAATACAACAGCGGAAACGAAAAGACAAAATGAACAAAAAGAGGGTACCAACATGTACCACTATCAAAATACAAGGACAACCCCGAGAATCGTCTCGGAGATACGCGAGCTAGGACAGGCTGCCGGGCACTCCAGTCGATCATCCTGAAATAAAAACAAGGAGCTAACGGGGTGAGTCCACAGTACTCATTGTATATCTCATCATATATGTAAGATAGTCTAAGCTAGTAATAGTAGTAACCAGCTATCGAAATAACACATGTACATGCAGTGATAAGTACAACTAAGAGGAGGAGTAGAAAAAAACACCATACCAATGTGGCGGGGTCGCCAAAATCAGGGCATAAAGGTCTCCTGTATGTGCATGTCAATCATATGCAGCATCCAAGTATAGCAAGCACGGGCAAATGTAAAATATGCGTATGCACATGGTGCAATGACATGATCACCCTTGTCGTCGGTCAGACATCGTCACCTATGTACGGGAGGAAGCTGAACGGAGGTCACCCTCCGATGTAGGGCTGTGACTACCATCAGTACTCTGTCATCACTACTCCTGAGCGATCGAGTAGACGGAATACTGTCGGTGTAACACCCCTACTCCATGACCTATCTGGGGGATATCTCTATCTACCCTAGGTCATCTCTGGAGGATATCTCTATCTGAGTGTTACCCCTACCCCATGTATATAAATGGGGGAGAGACCTCTCTCTCTCATCTCCTGGTATATGGACAACCCAAGGAGGGGCCTCTGCCTGCTACCTCGCTCCGATTCACTAACCCATGAGTGCATGAGCGGAGCAGCATAGAGCACACTACCCATACTTCGTCAATCACTAACCCAAGAGTGGTCGTATGGGTAGGTCAGGTATGACTGTCGACCTGACTCACCCACAAAGGGGGCTCCTGATCGACAGTGATGCACAGTGCAGGATGATGCATGCCACTGGTCAAACAACATCCACTATCTAGTCCACCTATATCAACATGATATGCAAAGATCATAGATAATGCACCATAACCTAAGTCCTAAAGTTATAGGTATCACATGCCAGGTTTAGCATAAACAATATCAGCAAAAGATAGAACAGGTAAATAACAATACATTACCCTATCGCTAAACATAGCATATCAAGCATATAAACTATGACCAATCCAGAAGATAAGTCAGAGTTACCCGCCTCCGATAAGAAGAAGTCCGACAAAGAGAACCTCCTGTCCAATGTAAAATCCCCAACAAGTGAATCAACTCAATGCCCTGCATTAAAAACAGATATCACTTAGCTACTTGTATAATTTATTAAATGACCTAACCCAACCCACCCAAAATTGGGTTCAGATTGGGTCTAACCCAAACCTAACCATCCATCCACATCTAATCAATTGAACCAACTAACCCCAACCGAATTAACCTAAAAACTCAATCACCTCACGGCTACTTCCACCACCAACAGATCCAAAACCTAATTACTTCAATCATCCATCCGAGTATATGACAGGGATCAAAACAGAGGAAGCAACTACAAAACAACCAATACATAGCATACTTAAGAACATAGGTACAAACCAAAACATAGAGGCAGTACAGCCAAAACAGGATCTGCAATCTAATCCCACTTCATCCTAAACATAGGATCTGTAATCGCATACGAAGAATTAGGAACTTGCACAACACAGAGCACACGCATGAACAATTTGATCAAAAGGCATCAAAGTCGAAATCCCAATCATAGTATATGAATTCCAGAAATAGAAATTTTAGCAACAACCCAGATCCAAGTTGCATTCTAGGGTTCAATACATCATCACAGAACACTCAAATCCCCCCGATCCCAATCCACAACTCACAGCGAGATCGCGCAAGATCAAGATCAACGAGATCAAAAGAAGAAACAACAATCCATAGAACAACTCATGGCAACAATCTAAGCACGAATAGAAACCAAGAATCGAAATCGATCACCACATTCCAAAACCCAAATCGATTCAACCACCAGAACTACGATCTAATAACAGATCAAGAGAGTTCAAGAACTAAATTTGGAACATCAAAATCACAATCGCAACTCTTACCTGGCGACCACTCACTGACGCAATGAAGCAGACCTCGTAGAGATGATCTCGAACCTTGCTCCAGTGAAACCAAAACCTATCGCTGGAATTTCCAATCAGCGATTGCCCAACCTTGAGCCAAGCAAGAATTGTGAACAGAGATATGCCCCATTCCACCAGGATCTACCCGATCAAAGCCGAAAGAAACATAGAAGAGAACTTACCCGTGGATTCCCCAAATGGTGAAGCGAACTCCGGCCTGCTTCATGTGAAGAACTCAGCCTAAATCGGTGATCCTCGTCGAGCGACCGGAGACAACACCGTGACTCGCGGTGGCGATGAACGGAAGAGGAGAGAAGAAGAACAGAAGAGGGAAGAGGGAGTGATCGCGAGATCTGAAGAGGTGAGTTCCCAATCGAGCTCAGCCACAAAATCGACTATAAGGATTGGCTCTTTTGCAACTAGAACCATCAAATTTCGCAAATCCTACACTAACCCCTAAGTCCAGGTCATCTCGCCTTTTAGCCCTTAAATTTTAGTATTTTAACAATAGAGATTTTTATTACGATTTCATGCTATTTTCTACCAACTTTACATTTATGGATTCCATTTTGATTACATCTTTGCTTTATTTTTATACTTTTTCATACTTGGATACTCCTCGTTGTTAAGTTAAAAAAGAAGTTAGATGTCTCCACAATAGTATGATATTGTCCACTTTGGATCTAAGCCCTCATAGTTTTGTTCATAGGCTCTACCTAAAAGGTCTCATACTAATAAATATATCTTTCCCTTATAAGCACATGATCTTTCCCATATATTTTTAGTATGGGATTATGTTTGCAACCTTGCAACCCCAACAATCCCCTCTCAAACAAAAGACCACAGGCCCCCCTTAAGCGGAAAGCTTTTCCATTTGATGTCCGATCCTCGACCCACCAGGACTTTCTACCCCTCAGTCCACCCGACTTACTAGGACTTCATTGCCTTGCCACAACTAGGATTTCTCTGTCTGGTGTCTGATCCTCTTGATCAAGACACGGGAGCTTACACTTCCTTTGTTCATGGTTTAACCCACATGATTAGATCTGGATCATGGTTCTAGCTCGTGCTTCTTTCGACCGTTAGTCCAGTGACCTTGCGTTGATACCAATTGTTAAGACTAAAAGGACTTTAGATATCTCCATAATGGTATAATGTTGTTCATTTTGGGCTAAGCCCTCATGGTTTTGCTCTTGGGTTCTACCCAAAAGGTTTCATACCAATGGATATATTTTTTCTATATAAGTTCATGATCTTTCCCATGTATTTTCAAGGTGGGACTATGTTTGCAACCTTGCAACCCCAACACTCCTATACATTTTGGATGATAGGTACTCGAATTGGAGCGAAAAGTGGAGTTAAAGATCAAGAGGAGAATCTCCCACGCTTGCCACGGGTGCTCGTGCCTAGAGGCACAAACGTAGCGCATTTGACAAGCCCGCCATGGTCGCCCATGCCCAGGAGCATTGGCGTGGCCAAATCACCATGGCCACCACGACTGCCCATGCCCAGCGGCACAAGCGTGCAAGCCATGTCGCAGATTAAACCAGAGTGTGCCAGGGTGCCCATGCCCAGAGGCATGCCTGTGACGCGCAACAGCCTCAACATCGTATTTAAGGGAATTCTTTCCTTATGGTTGGGAATCTTGATTTGGGGCCGCCCAAGGGCCCTAAGAGGGTTAGTGGAGGCATTTCCAAAGCTTTCTAGGGTGATCCACGTGACAAGGGAAGGCCGAGAGTAGCAAGGAGGAAGATTCGACGATTATACCTAAGCTTTTCTTCATTCTTTTTTTGTTTTCTTGGATTTATGTTAAACTTCTATAATTTTGATCATGATGCTGGATTGTAACCCTGCTCTTATGGGGTAATCATTGGATTCTAAGATTAGGGAGTAGTATTTTTGTTATGTAAGCACAATTTCTGTTTTATGGCATGTTTTAATTTCCTTGTTCTATGACATGATTGAATTGTTCTGGCTTCACTACGTTAACTCGATTTCGATGCCAAAAGCTCGAGAATCACTTGTTAGGTCGTGATTGTTAAGCTAGAGGGAGGTGAATAGCTTTTCTTCGATTTTTCTTCTTATAAAGTTAGTGCGCAAGCGGAATAAACAAAAACTAAAACTAAACTAAGAGGAACACACCTATTTACGTGGTTCGGAGATAAAACTTCTACTCCACGGCTGCCTGTAAGGTGGGCGATCTCTAATCCGTTGGTGGATGATTCCCCGGAGCACCACCGGCTAGATCTCGTAGCTCCTTGTGGGTGGAGAAACCTCTCCACAAACTCTGGACACTATCTGAGCAAAGAAGGTTACTAACCAGCTCTATCCAAGCAGGTTTCGCCACGAAAGAAAAACCTGAAACGAGCTCCCTTAAATAGAGCTCGAGTTCTGATATGGCCGCTACCAGTCGACTGCCCCTGAGGCAGTCGACTGGTCCCACTCAGATTCAAACATTGCAACCCAACGTTTGAATCTCTAGCCATCACCAGTCGACTACCCCCATAGCAGTCGACTGATCACCACCAGTCGACTGCCCCAAGGGTAGTCGACTGGTCCTTCCCTAAGCCTAGGGTTACCCTTCCCGAGTACATTTCTCTCCGCACTCGAACCCTCCCGGCTTAGTTCTCGAGTACAAACACTCACACTCAGACCCTCATGACCTGGTTGACTCTTCAATCAGCAGTCTCAATCTGTTGCCTTCACGCCATCTTCATCTTCGGCTCCCGTCCCTCGGATGCGCACGCAAGCCCTCGACTTGCCTCTATGCTACCCTTCACGCATGCCTCGAAGTCCGTGTCCCTCGCTCATCGTCTCTGCTCCAACAGCCTCGATCTGTCGGCTTCAAGCCCTTTTCGACTTTGTCCCTCATCCCTCGGATACGCACACAAGCCCGCGGCTTGCCTCCATGCCATCCTTCACGTACGCCTCGAAGTCCGCTTCCCTCGGCTCATCGTACCTGCTTTGTCCATGGTCCTTCGGATGCGCACGCAAGCCCACGACTTGCCTCCATGCCACCCTTCACCTGAAGACATCCAACCAAGTCTATGTGTACCTGCAAACCTGCACACTCATATACACATATTAGAACACAATAAAACCCTAACTTAACCATATTGACACACACATCAAAACCCATGATCCTCCAGATAATACTTGGGCCGATTGCCCCAACATCACTATCATACAAGGATTAAGAGATGAACCGACAAGAGAACCATTTTCTCTGATCCATGGAGAACTGGGACGCCTAGGGGGATGTTGGGACACAAAAGGACTACCCGACCACCTGCGAGGAGTCCTAGGTCATCACAAAACCTAATGGATCAACCCAATTGCGACGTCACACAGTAGGGAGAGTGTCAATTAGGGGGAGTGAGATTTCATGATACGGTCCTCATTAGGTTGTGAACCCTACTTGTGAATCTTCTGAAATAGGCAATGAATAGGGTTGGTACGCCGATGTAATTCCATAAGTTCATATCAGATAAATTAGGATAACCTACCTACATGAATCATCATTGAGGACAAGGACTAAAACATGACCCTAGTGTTAATAACAGAAAAGTGAAATCGAAATCCTAGGATCATTTTCTCTATTTGATACTCAAACTTTGCCTTCTGCCTTTTTCCCTCTGATCTATCTCCGTGATGACACTCTCCTCCTTTTCCTCTGATTTCGTCCTTTTTTTTAAAGGAATTCTAGTTCCCAAGCTCACAACCTCTGATCTGGTTCAGACGATCGAGCTTGATTAGTAGGTTGGCATTTACTCGCTAGTCCCTGTAGATCGATGTTTTATTACTTGACGGCACAACCGTATACTTGCAATTTGGCAACGACAATAAAAACTTGATGTGGGGAAGTCGTAAGTGAACGATTCTATTGCCAAGTAATAAAAATATCGATCCATAGGGACTGTTGATTAAATACTAGCCAAGTTCACAAAGCAAGTTATCTAGATGATCGAGGTTGAGTGTTGTCACAAGAACAAGGGGTTGAGAGAGAGAGAGAGAGAGGGGTGGAGAGAGAGTTTGAGGAGAAGGCTTGAGAGAGGGGCCTCAAGCAGAAAGAGTCAAGAGAAGGCAAGTGGTCAGAGGGTGAAGTTGGAATTGGGGGGGGGGGGGGGAATGATTTTACGGCTTCAATTTCACTATAATACTAGTTGATATCTCCAAATATTGTTCACTTTCCTACCTTTATGTTTACATACTTGTAGGGATTCTAACCAAGTTACCGTATGCTCTCATGAAGG
The DNA here is from genome assembly GCA_024364735.1 of Boesenbergia rotunda. Taxonomy (NCBI): domain Eukaryota; kingdom Viridiplantae; phylum Streptophyta; class Magnoliopsida; order Zingiberales; family Zingiberaceae; genus Boesenbergia; species Boesenbergia rotunda. Next base: position 154,115 of record JAGFNQ010004376.1, on the reverse strand, counting down.
TAGTATTGGAGTGTTTACTCCAATTTCAATGCTATTAAGTAATGAGATAACACTAGAAAGTCTGCTTAAAAGGCTACCCCTGTCACATGAGGACCAACGGTCATACAACCTAGATTACTCAATCAACTTCCTAACACTAAGTCAGAGAAAACCCATTAATCAATAGTTAGTTAATCCTTTATAGAGAATTAGGGGGCGTTTGGTTTGCTCCATTTTCTATTTTCATTTTCTGAAAAATGACTTTATTTTATTCTCTAGCTTTCCAGAAAACACTATATCTTTTTCTGGAAAACAAGATTGAAAAATACAAACCAAGCATATTTTTCAGAAAATCATATTTTTTACAAAAAAACAAAAATGGAAACCAAACGAAGCCTTAGCTTCTCTTCAAGATAATGACTTTAAAAAGTTAGCCAAAAAGATTAACCTCTGTCACGTGAGGACCTACGATCATACAATCTGGAGCATTTCCCTTTTATAGTGACCAATTCTCCACATCCAATTGCACACACCACACACATACAATTAAATAAGACAAGATATAAACATATCATAGAATAGGAAAATGAAAAAAATACATAGTTCATACATCAATTTCACATCATAGTTACTTCCTCAATTCTAGAATACAGAGCATCTACTCCATAAAGAAAGAGAAATACAACCAAGATATAAGTAAATAGCAATTCACAACTCAATACACGAATTGAGAGAGAAGAGAATGCTTATCAAGGCTTTGTCAATCTTCTCGGTTGTAATCCACAACTCAATACACGAATCATTGAGATGGATGAAGATGTAGGATCATGTCGGCCTAACTAGAGGGGGGGTGAATAGCCCTGAAAAGTGAAAGGTCGATCTTTTCCTATTCTTTAACAAAGATGATTGATTAGTAAGCAGTTAAAATAATACAAAGCATAAAAATAATAAAAGGCGAGGCTCCGAGTTTACTTGGTTTGCAACCTGAGTGGTTGCTAATCCAAGACGATGAAAGCTCACTAGAATTTCTCTATCATCATTGGCGGAGAAGTCTCTTACACTTATTGAAAGGACAGAACACTTAAGCACAGAATTATAGACCTGATTACAATTGATTGAATAAATAATTCTGAGCTAAGGGGTTCTATTCATAGAGCCTGAAAAAGTCACCGAGATGCTGATGTGGCACCTCTCGGGCGTTTAAGTGCAACACGGGGGCCTATATGCTCGGGCTTGTATTTTCGGGTGTCTGAGTTCACTCGGGCGCCTAGTTTTGGTTAACCGTTAGTTGACCAGTCTTCTGGTACTTTTGGTTGATTTTTGGTCTTTCGAAATTTAGCTCATTCGAACCCAACTTTCGACCTTCTCCTCAAGCAGTCTCCTCCCCGGCTTCTCGTCCCTTAGACGTCGCACATGCCCTTCTCGTCTACCGGTGTAATCTTTCGCAGTCTTTTCGTCCGTCGAATGCACCGAGCCTGTCAGCTCCCTTATCGTGTTATCTTTCTCATTTATTGCATCTTCTGCTTGACTTCTTATGCTCTTAAGCTCCTGTATACTTAGACATAAGGATCAAACCAATAAGACCTAACTTGATTCGATTGACCACATCAAAATTATCTTAGGGTACTTACAATCTCCTCCTTTTTGATGTGCATCAACCTGAGTTAAGTTAGAGAAAACCAACAAGAGATAAAAACAAACAATTACAATTTTAGTAAAAAAATATTGTAATGAAACCTCCCCCTTAACTTAATTCTCATTTTCTCCCCTTTTAATCACATCAAAAAGATAGTTAAGGATAAACTGTTGGATCGAGAAAAACGATAGAGGGGGGGGGGAATATCGTTAAAATCTTTTTCGGATTAAGGAAAGAGAAAACACGCAGCGGAAATAGAACAATCACACAGGAACACAAGTAGTTTTTCCTTGGTTCGGAGTCACGGTCGGCTCCTACTCCAAGGCCCACGGTCATTGACCGTTTACTTTGGGTAATATTATATTCGCGCAAAACAAGTTTACAATTTGAGTACAGAAATATTGCAGGAAATGAAATCAGTTACACTTTTCATTACCGACGTCCGATGTGGATCGTATTTCGGAGAAGAGGGACGTCGTCGGCGCTGGAATCTCAAAATTGGAGTTTGCCGGGGCGTAGCGCTTGAACGAAAAGCTTTGGAGCGTATGAAAACTGTGTTGTTGAAGCCTTGGGGTCGAGCCCCTTTTATAGTACTCCATCGGGGGCCTGATGGGTTGGGGGCGCCTGACACGTGCCCTTCGATCTGGGAATCCTTATTCGCGTGTTCGGTCAGCGTTTATCCTCCCCTCTTGGCCGCTTGAGCTGATGGGGGCGCCCGTGAGCTCACGGGTGCCTGATCCGCCTTGGTTCAGTGGCTTCGCAGCTGGTTTTTGGTTTTTGCCTTCACCCTTGGGCGCCCGTATCCTTACGGGCGCCTTAGCCCACTCAGGCGCCTGTCACCATTCGGGCGTCTAGGCCCAATGAAGAACCTTCACTTGCAGACGATCAGTCCCTCGACCCTGCAACTAAGGTTAGTCCCAAAAATAAGACAATTAGTAATTACAACCGTAGCTGTCTTGGTTCTGACTTCGGGTCTCCCAAATGGAACCCTAGGTCGAACCGACGCCTACTGTTCCCTCGACGGGGAACGCGTCCTCACCTACTCCTCTCAGGAGAGTTTACCTTTTGCCAAGCGGCTCCTCCGGTTGGACTTTTGCCCCATCCACCTGACCAGGTCTTCGTGCCCAACTTCCAGTCAGGTCTTCAGTGCCCAGCCCCTTGCTAGGACTTTGTGCCCAGTCCACGACCAGGACTTCTTTGCCCGACTTCCGGTCAGGTCTTCTTGCCCAGTCCTTGACCAGGACTTCTTTGCCTGACTTCCGGTCAGGTCTTCTTGCCCAGTCCTTGAACAGGACTTCTTTGCCCAGCCCTTTGCCAGGACTTCTTGCCTAGTGTACCTAGGGCTTCTTCCTGCACACTTAGTAAACTCATTAGAGCACAATAATATCTTAACTCTTGAACCCATTGCCATTATCAAAATCCCAATTCGACTTAGGTGCTGCCTGCACCAACATAAACTTGTAAAAAAATCTTATGTTAAACTTAAATATTGAAAGATAAAACTCTTTTAAAAATCAGTTATAAAATAAATTTTGAGTTTGTGATATCCAATCGAGAAAAAAAAATTAATTTCGCAAAAAAAAAAAACTATATAAAAAAATAAATTTAAAAACTTAGTTTTAGGTATAAAATTATTTTTTATCTGAAAATTTTATAAACTTTTGTAAATAAGTTAAAATGTACGATTTGATCATAAAAAATTTTCAAGATAAAATACTTTTTTATTGAGTGTTAAAAATAAATTCTTAATAGATGGATAAAATTTGGAAGATAAGTATTAAAAATCGAATTTTGACTTAAAAAATTTGGATAATTTTTTTTTGAAAAGTCAAAATCTGGCGGTTAACCTCAGATATTGGTTTTTCAAAATCATATTTCAAATATTTTTAAAATTAAAATTTTACCTTTTGATCAAAAATTCGTAAACATTCATTTATTAGTCGAAAAAATTCCACAACTTTTCTATGGATAGATATTAATGGTGTCTATCACAGAAAATTTGAAAATAAATTTACTTTACAAAGAAATTTTTAAAAATGAATTCAAGACAACAAAAAAAACAAATAAATTAATTTTTAGCATGCATACAAAAATATTTTAACAATTTAAGATAGATTTAGGAATCCAAAATAAGTTTTTACATACAATATTTATCAAATATGTGAGTGGAATGTAATTTCTGTGCACTTATATGATTTAGTCCCTATGATTCCTAATATACTAGTTTAGGCCTGCATGAAAATTTTATAATTTAAATTTTAAAAATTATTTAAGCATGTAGATTTTTTTCTAACATTTCTATTTTCTCTTTCAATTATCTATTTTACATTTGTAATTGATCATACAATTCTAATGGACATGCATTAGCTAAGTTCAATTTAAACTTAGTGATTTTCTTTTGCAAATTTATGTATGTAGTTTGTAATTTACATAGCTTGAAATTTATCATAATGTTCATAATTTATCATAAAGTTGATCAAAAGGGAGGTTACGTACCTCACTTACTGTGTCGGATTTGTAATCTGGCACTCTCCCTTCATCGATGCTCTCGATCTCATCTCGGATGAGCTTTCGCTGTCCTCCGCTTGGTGTCTTGCTATTATTACAAGATCGACATATTCTTCAAGTTCGGATTCCGAGGAAGATGGTTCACTCCAAGTTGCCTTTAGGTTCCTCTGCTTACTTTGACTTGATTTTTTTCCTTGTCTTTATTTTTCAATTTAGGATCGTTGTCCTTAATGTGTCCTTCTTCTTGACAATTGTAGCATTGAACACTCCTTTTTCTTTGAAGCAACTTCTTTGCCTGTGACTTATTAAAATTGTTAGTTTTAAACAACTTTGAAAATTTTCTTACCATGTATGCATTTTCATCGTCGTCGAGTTACGTGTTCGAATATGATTTGTTTATTTTGGCTTTTAGTGCTAAGTATTAAGGTTGCAAATATAGTCCCACATTGAAAACTCATAGGAATGATCATGGGATTATAAGAAAAAGATATCTCCATTTGTATGAATCATCTTGGGTATAGCCCAAGAGTAAAACCATGAGAGCTTAAGCCTAAAGTGGACAATATCTCATTGTGGTGATGTCTAAATTCTTTCAGTCATAACAATTGGTATTAGAGCCCGAACTATCAAAAGGTCTAACCACCAACTGTGCACAAGAGTTATGGTCTAATTGAACTATGTGGGTTAAGCCTTGAACAATGAAAGTATGAGCTCTTATGTCTTGATCAAGAGCACCAGACACTAGGCAGAGAAATCTTAGTTGTGGCTAGGCAATGAAGTCCTGGTGGAGTGAGGATCAGACATCAAACAAAAAGACTTTTCTCTTGAGAGGGCATGTCTTCCTTTATTTGAGGGGGAGGATTGTTGGAATTGTAAGGTTGCAAACATAGTCCTACATAGAGCTGTCAATTTGGGTTGGGCCCGTCGGGTTGGTCCGCCCCGCCAACCAATTTAAGCGGGTTGGGTTAGAATTTAAATAACCAAAGCCCACCGCGGGCCAACTTGCCTAGGCCCGCGACCCGCATGGGTCAGTCCGCGACGGGCTTGGGTTGGCCCCCGGGTTGAGAACCACATGTTAGTCAAGTTTTATGATAATTTATTATCTTTCTTTGTTATAATTTTGAAATAAAAAAATAATACTTTTCATCACATGAGTACTCGTTTGTATCTATTTACATTTAAAAAATATATTTTTTGATATATTAGATTGATGAAACCTAAATATATGAATTTTTTTTTACTTTTTTAAATTTTTAAAAAATATTTTGATGGGCCCGCGGGTTGGCCCGCCTAACCCGCGACCCGCCTTGGATTAGATTGGGTTGGGGATTTCCCAACCCGCCTAGATGACGGGTCGACCCGCCCCCGCCTCGTCAAATTGCCGACCCGCTACGGGCCGACCCGCCCCGCCACGGGTTGGCCCGTTTGACAGCTCTAGTCCCACATTAAAAATACATGGAAAAGATTATGGGATTATACATGAAAGATATTTTCATTGGTATGAGGTCTTTTGAATAGAGCCCAAGAGCAAAGCCATCGGAGCTTAAGCCTAAGATGGACACTATCATACAATTGTGGAGATATCTAAATCCCTTAGGTCCTAACATTAAGTTCTAATCAGTTCCCCTTTTTGATTCTGCACATCTCGATTCGTGAAGTTCAAATGTAGAAAATAATTGTTCTAGCATACTTACCTTGAGGTCTTTCGAAATGTAGTATAAGTCTATAATCGAAGAACATTCCTGCGTCCTTGGAATTGAGTTCAGGGCATATCTGACTGCATCTCGATTTGAAATTGATTCTCCAAGGTTAGTGAGTCTAGTTATTAGTTCCTTGATTCTCGCGGGAAATTGTGCGATCATTTCTCCAGTGTCCATCTAGAGGTTTGTCAGTTGATTCCGGAGCAGATCCAGCCTTGCCAGCTTGGCTTCTGAACTTCCTTCATGAAGCTCTAGGAACATTTCCCAATGCTTCATTGCTGATGCATACATGTCGATCCAGTTGACTTCCTGAGCTGGTAACACAGTTAGCAGATGAAAGTTTGCTTTTCCATTAGCTACGAAGTCAGATTGCTCCTTCTTTGACCAGAGGTGTTCTTCTTTGTCTTTGGGTGCTATAAAATCATTTTTCAAGATATGTAATAATTCAAAAACTATTTTAAAAAATACCTCCATCCAACGTTTTCACATTGCGAACTCCCCCTCAAACTTTGACAGGTAGATACTTGGTCCGACCATCTCTTTGTTGCATTAGTTGGTGGTTAGTCCTTCTAATTCGACTTGGCTCTAATACCAATTGTAAGACAGTGTCTGGCTGGTTAGGCTGAATAGCCCTGAAGAGTGAAAAGTCGATCTTTTTCTATTCATTAACAATGACGATTAATTAGTAAGCAGTTAAAATAACACAAAGCATAAAAATAATAAAAGGCGAGGCTCCGAGTTTACTTGGTTTGCAACTTGGGTGGTTGCTAATCCAAGGTGATGAAAGTTTACTAGAATTTCTCCTTCTTCGTAGGCGAAGAAGCCTTTTACACTCATTGAAAGCACAAAACACTTAAGCACAGAATTACAGAACTGATTACAATTGATTGAATAAATAATTTTGGGCTAAGTAAGGGGCTCTATTTATACAGCTTGGAAGAGTTACTGAGATGGTGATGTGGCACCTCTCGGGTGCCTAAGTGCAACATGGGCACTTGCATGCTCAGGTGCTTGGTTTTTGTCAACCTTTGGTTAACCAATTTTCTAATACTTCTGGGTAATTTTTGATCGTCTAAAGTTGAGCTCACTCAAATCCAACATTCAACATTCTCCTCGAGCAGTCTTCCTCCCTGTCTTTTCGTCCCTCAGACGTCATGCATGCTCTTCTCGTACACCAATGTACTCTTCCGCAGTCTTCTCTCCCTCAGGTTCACTAAGCCCGTCGATTCCCTTCTCATTTTATCCTTCTCATCTCTACGTCTTCCACTCGACTTCTTATGCTCCTAAGTTCCTACACACTTAGACACAAGGATCAAATTAGCAGAACCTAACTTGACTCCGTTGACTAAATCAAAACTATCCCGGGGTACTTACAGAAGATGGTTGCTCTATGGTTTCCCCTAAAGGGGAAAACCTTCTCCCAAGGAAGGGGATGGAGTCCCCTTGTCCAAGATGATCCAAGCTAGGGTTTTCTGAACCCTTTTATACTTCTCCAAAACTGTCCAGATCTATGGATTTATTGGGTTGCATGAAAACTAGGTTTTCACCCGTTATATGGTCTTTTTTCGGGTTGGACCCTGAAGCAAAGTTGTAGAGTTTGAAATTATCTAAATTTTGATATTTTATTTGACCGTAACTCCAACCAAGCCAAAAGTTATGAGCATTTTACTTATAGTCCATAGGTCTGAGAGAACTGGACATGGGTCATGCTTACCACCACCAAGGTCGATGTTCAGCTTAGCATTTTTGACACGGTCCTTGCTCAACAGTACAGACACGGGTGGAGGGATCCATGGGGAGTCTTTTTGGTGTCGTTTTGCACCCAATTTCTTCCATACGAAGCGTGAATCGTGCCCCTTGATTAAAACTTCATTTTGATAGTCTTTTGAATCCCTTTTTCTTTTCGAATGCTCTGTATGTTGGCTTGATGATGAGGCTCGATGATGAGGCATGACTAAACCGTGTTGAGCCTTTTTCTGCTCCATTGTTTATCTTTCTTGGTTGTAGGAGCACGCCCGTGTCATACAACACAACCAGAGCATGATCCTTTCTCCAACTTCACATCCAAGGGTTTTATTACTCTATTTTTGCTTCGAAAACACATCCTATCAATCAAAGCAATAAAAGAGCAGTTCTCCGAAGCAAAAGTAACAAAATAAATCACAACGATATGAAAACATAAAATGTATGCATATTGAATGGGACAAGATGCACACCAAATTATGATAAAAACTCTACATGAAAATATATTGATCAAAATCTCTTAGACTTGAACCTTTGCTTGTCCTCAAGCAAAACATGAAATATAGATTTTTGTGCGTAATTAGCGTATCATAATCCCTAGCGAATCAGTCTAATCCTATCATGCAGTTTTATTAATGAGCAAGATAACAAAAATTATTTGAGTGTGGCCTAGATATATGTTCTTCATGCTCAGTGTAATGAGTGACTCAACTTTTTTTAGTTTCAACTCCCAATCCTAGTCAAGTCATCATCTAACTATGTTCCTAATGCTTCCGACAATAAACACTTACCAACGACACACAAGGTTCGTCCCTCTCAAAATCTACATAGGGTCTCAACGGAAGACTCGGTATCAAGAGAAACATAACAGTCATTTGCCCAATAACCGAACTCGGTCAAAGGGGTAACTTTTTAGTTTTAACTTACAACAATTGTTTTCTATCCCTTATTCTCTATTTTTTTCTATGTTCTTGCAAAATGCAAATCTAGAATTAGCATGCTAGTATCTTTCCATAAGGAACAAACAAGCGATATAGTGCATTATGACATGTAAACATTTATTAGCTAAAGCTAACTAACAAAGAAGCATCCCCCAGACTTAAACTTTTCATTGTCTTCAATAATTACAAAATATATATTGGAGGGAAGTTTAGAGAGGTTACCAAGTGATATGTGCCAATTATATAAGTCATTCCAATGCCGACCTTCGGGATCTTTGAAAGGTCTCTTCAACAACATTTTCAAGTGTGAAATGGGGTTAACACATTCTAAAATTTCAACCTTATTGTAGATCTTCAAAAGAGCATTGATTTGAGTATTTATAAGCCTCATACTTCCATCCCAAATCAAAAGTTATAGATGTTTGAATGCTTCTATTTTTCCATGTGTCCAACATGGGTCATGCCGACGGGCACGAGTGCCCATGTTGGGCTCGGTGACTAGAGCACAACCCATGCCGTTGGGCACAAGTCACTATGGGGAGACGACCGAACATGACACGGCTCATGCCGATAGGCACGAGCACCCATGGTAGGCATGGTGTCTTTTATATATTCTTGCACGACATCCTTTCATCGTGTTTTCTTCTTTCCACGCCTACAGAACTTCTCGTAGCCAGTTTGTGGATCCCTCTAACCTTCAAACAAAATAAAAGATCAAAATTACAAAGCTAAAGAAAAACATAAACAAATAGACGATAGAAACTTAGGTTGTCTCCCAAGAAGTGCTTGTTTTGGTCATAAGCTCGACTCCTTATTAGGTTCATCTAAATCCCGATCTTGTTGGAGTAAGATACTTCCAGACTTTCTTGCGAATCACCCAAGTTGTAGAGAGAGCTATTATCATGAAATCAATATCATGAAGCATCACCCTCCCCATCTTCGTCTCTTTGAAAATACTTCCTTTCGGAATGGGCAGTTAGCTAGCGCATAGGGTGTTGCCACCATGAAATTTGAGGGTCAATTTCTGGCTAGTTGCTAAGTTTTTGCCCTCCCCCATGGACTATTCACTGCTTGGGCTAGTAGCCACATGTGATTTACCTACCTTCATAATAACTTAGGGACGGGCTATGAGAGGAGCCTCAGATGATGTTATCACCTTTTACCACCATGAGCATGATTTACACTATCGTACCCTATTTCATTATTATATCAGTACTTTTACTCTTTTGGTTCATAGATTTGCTCTTTTGTATTTTCATTGACAAGACACATTTTGGACCAAAAATAGAGCATATTGGAGTAACTTTAGAGGAAATTCAGCTTTGGAGGACGAAAGAAGTGGAACTACTACCTTAGCGGCCCCCTGGTCCCGACCCCATAGGTTTCCAGAGGGAGGCAAACCACGGTTATCACTGGTGTGGTGAGGCGCCTGGGGTCGAGGGAATTAATGCCAGCAGACCAGGGTTTTATCCCCGTGCACAACTGGCGACCCTCGAACCTGTGACCTCGACGAAATCGACCATGTGCCTTACCACAGCTTTGGAGGAGATTCAGCAAAGCATGGTCCTGTCCCCTAGGCTCGATCGTGCCTTATTCAACAGACATGGGCATGACTCACAAGCATAACCATGTCTTCTAGAAGTCCCAAAGACAAGAATGGTCGTGCCTCATAGCTAGGTATGGTCGTGTGTTCTAGGAATCCAGGGCTAAAGCACAACAATTTCCACGTCATGACTGTACCCATGAGGCATGATCGTGCCTCTCTTACGGAAGGCATCATGCCATAGTCATGCCTCCTTACTCCAGGTTCCCATGGATGAGTCATCCCTTAGAGGTATGATCGTGCCTCCTCTTCCATGGCTTGGTCGTGCCCTTGAGGTACGGTCGTGCCTCCTCTTCAGAACATTTGCCACGCCACGACCATACCCCATAGGCACGATTGTGTGTCATCCTGCCATGCCCGTGTGAAGCCATAGATCCCCTTTTCTAGGGGAGAGAGGGGTTTTCCTTGAAGGGTACCCCCCAAGGTCCATTTCCAAGGAGTTTTCACTAATCTATCCACCATATGAGGTCGATTTCATCAATCTGTCCATTATCCAAGTGAGGATTTCATCCCAAGACATCGGTTATATCTCACTAAGCATTTTTCCTTGCTATTCTTCATTTGGATGGTAAGAATGCTTCTCTCTTTGTCTTTGGGTTGTAATTACCTTACTATGGAGTAAATTCTCTTGATTCTAAAATGTAGAGAGTAGTCTTGATGTTATGTTAATGTATTACTATGGATTTGACCATTTTACTATTCTATGAAATGCTTGTACCTTGTTCTTGTTTGATTAACTATGTGTATGGTGAATGATTACATGTATGTGATGTTTGATTGAATGGATGTGAAGGATTGGTCACCATAAATGGGAGATGTATTAGATTATATGACCAAGGGCCCTTAGTGACAGAGATTATCCCTTTAACTATACTGTAAGAGTATCGCCTTGAAATGGGGTCAATTCTCTACAAGGTATTAGCTAATTAGAGTTTAATGTTAGAAAGAGACTTATGTAATCTAGACCGTATGACTGAGGGCACTGATGTGACAGGGAGTAACCTTTTAACCAGACTTTCTATGTTATCTCTTTACTTAATAGCATTGAAATTCAATGGGGGTAAATACTCCAGTGTAACTTTCACGGGTTTGTACCAATATTTGGTTAAAATCCGTACAAGACAATACATATGGAGGTAGGGAGATGAATAATTCATAGAACATCAATTACCATCATGATAAAACCAAAATCCTAGAATTACTTCCCCAACTAAGTCTTTTCTCTTCAATCACCTTGCTCTCATTGGACCTCTCTCTCTCTCTCACACACACACACACACATACACACTCACTCACTCACTTGCATTCTCATAACCTTCGATTATCTAAATAACTTACTTTGTGAAATTGACTAGTACTTAATCCTAGAATTCCCTATGGATCGAATATTTTATTACTTGTCAATAGGGACGAATCCATGAATTAAAAGTGCCTTGGGTTGATCCTGAATTGCCTAAGTTTGTCGAGGATGGCGTAGAAGAGGTCCGAGTTTACTTCACGCGTGCACATTTCTATCTCATCTTTTCCTATATTTCTCCCAATTTTATTTTTTATTGAATGGATCTTTTTATTATTTATGAAATTGTTAAGTTAATTTATCAATAATGATATCTAATTTATAAATGTTGGAAATTTGAAGGCCATAGTGGAAGGCTTGGTCGTTGACGGTGACATTAGAGAGTGTGTCGCCGACGGTGAGATAAAGGTAGTCAGTCTATGAGTGTGGAATGAGGTTGAGCTTGAGCATCTCATTCAAAACCTCAATCCACAGTTACTCACCTCAGATGTCAATGTAAGGTATGCCAACATGGAGGACACGTTGATCCGGTCGTGACAACCGCAGTTGAGGGACCATGGTGATGACTATGCCTCCGAGGGCAAGGGCATTGCCATGGAGGGAGTGGTTGTGGCAACGGAGAGAGTGGTTGTGGTCAGAAGCGGCTACAGGAATAGGGAAGAGGACGAGTAAGCGAGGCGAAGGAGGGAGACAATATCACAGGGGGAGGGCAGCAACGTGAGGAGCATGGAGAGAGTAAGGGGGCCAAAGCCATAGGAGAATTGGAGCATGATCTCCGAAGATGAGGAGAGTAGAAGCAAAAGTCGCCGTACATGATGGAATTGGTTCCGTACCTAAATATAACTTTTCAAGAAGAAATTTTTATAGAATATTTAAAAATAATCTTCTCTTGAATTTTTAAATCAGTCTATATATTATTGTATAATAAAGAAAGAAAGAAAATGATAAGTAATTCAATTTTTTTATTGAAATAAATCGTGAAAAAATTATTGTGATTTTTTTCTTTCAATTTTTGTCCTCTAACAAACTGAGGTTAAGAAAATACAAGAAATTAAATTAATTGTTGGACGAAAACTGCAAGTTACATTTGCTAAACATATCTTGGAAAGTTCGTTAACCGTGTCTATCTCTTATTGAGTAATGTTAACTTTTCCATTCTGTGACTCAATTTTGCCATCAAGGGAGGACTGGGCTATAGCCCACGACAGTTTCTTGGTGGTCAGACCAGATCTTCTGTACCGGAATCTCCCCTGTACCCGTGTACCGACTCGTCGGCGATCGTCCGATCGACGATCGGACATCACCAATAATTTTTTATCGTCGTTCCGAATAAGATGGTATCCTCGGAGAACGGTGAACCCGTCGAAATCGTCGCATCAGACGTCTCGTCGGATTCGACGGTGAATACGGTAACATCACAATTGCGGCGATACCCCGACGGGTTCACCGTTCTCCGAGGATATCATCTTATTCGAAACGACGATAAAAAATTATTGGTGGTGTCCGATCGTCGATCGGACGACTCGCCGGCGATCGCCGACTAGTTGGTACACGGATACAGGGGAGATCCCAGTACAGAGGATCCGGTCTGCTTGGTGGCACGTCTTACTTGACGATATAATCGTACATGTGTCATTATTATTGTGTCTTTTAACTCCTCTATAAATTATTATAGATACTCATTATTTAAAATAATTCATCATCAATATTTACTAACTAGATATTTTTGACTAAATAAATTTAATTAATAATTTATCAAAATTAAGATTGATAAAAAGTCACTTTGGTACACAAAACTCCCGTCAATGTAGAATCTAGAAAATAATCTATTGTACGCAATGATTATATCTGTTACTCGATTTAAGATTGATAAAAAGTCAGTTCGGCATATGAAGCTTCTGTCAATGCGAAATCTTAAAGAAAAAAAAAAATGATGAACCAGGCAGCAGACAAATTGAACCTGGGGTGACCGGCCCGGCCCCACGAAAGTTTCCCACCGGTCACCAGGATAAATGCGAAATCTTAAAGAAGGATCTATTTTACGTAGTGATTATATCTGCTATTCAAATTTATTATCTCTAGGTTATACAATAATAATTTTACTGTTACATACAAACTTTTTTTCATTGAAATTGAGATTCATTAATAATTTTTTTAAATAGAAAATAAAATATATATTAATAATATTATAATAATTTATTATGCTTCGAGACTTTCCTTCACCAAAATTTAACTTTATTTATTCAATTTAAAATATTTATTAGATAAATAAATTATTATCATTTAATAAAGTATATTAAACTGATCAAGACTTTCTTTCATCCAAATTTAACTTTCTTTATTAAATTAAAAAAATTTATTAGATAAATATATTATTTTTAAATAAATTACACCATGTTTAAGAATTTTTATTTTTAAAATTTTATTAATGAAAAAGTGAACTTTAGCAAAAATAAAATTATTACTACATGACCCTATTACTTACGAGTTACGAGCGAAAACAATCTTTTTTAATGTTCAAAATTATTTTTTTTAATTTTATTAATAAAATTAAATGTCTTTAATAATATTTTATATAAAAATATATATTTTTTTAAAAACTAATAATTATTTTTAAAAAAAATATTAAGGCCCTAATTTGTTTTCTCAATAAGACCTCAATAATTATTGAGATGTTTGCAGATTTCTAGTTTTGCATTATATATTGGCATGGACTTAGCAAATCAATGCTATCTTTGATCATAAATTACACAACAGACTGAATTAATAATAATCATAATCAGAAAAACTATTTAGTTTTATAAATTGTTAAAATTTTCTAAAAAACACAACCGAGAGATGCAGGAGGAACTGAGTGTTAATATATTATAATTTTTTATTCGGGTATTAAAACTAAACGTTTTAGGTATCAAATTAGAACTCGTTCGATCTATATTTGTTATCAAGTTAAACTTGTAATCGGTCAGTTTCATATTAAAAAAATATTATTTAACACCATTTCAAAGGTTCTAAATATATTTTTTTAATTTTTTTAAATAATTTTTGATTTTAAGATTCAAGGGCATTTTTGTCTTTTAAAAGTTAAAGTTTTGAGCATTAAATCTTTTATTATTGAATAAAATTATTTTTGGATAAAATTTAGCGACGACGACGATTTCTCTTCGTTTGTTCATCTCTCTCTCGTATATTATTTTCTGTACAATAAACTTTGATCTTCTTACCAGATCAATATTTACTTTAAACCCTAGACGGTAAATAAGAATATAGGAAAATGATATGCTCAGTGAAAAATCTCAAGGAAAAACTTAGTGAATGACGTGACATTTTACATGCAGCAATCCTTGACGGGTTCACCGTGCCCCCTAAAATATAGTTTGATTTGGGGTGGCGGGCAGAGGCCGCCGATGGTATCCGAGTAATAATCGAATATGTATATATAAAATGTCACGTCATACACTGAGCGATCCATTAAATTTTTTTATTGATTGAGTGTACCATAGTTCTAAGAATATATATACCACATTAGTATTTTTCTTTTGTTTTTTGTTTTTTTTTAAAAAAGCAAGTCATTTGCTCGACGATGCCCAATGGATAGGACGGAAGATACTCTTCTTTATCGATAAACGAATCAGGAAAAAAAAGTCATCAATTAATCAGACTTCGTCTGAACAGCTAAATTATCGAAAAACAAAAAGATACTCTGGTTAACATCACACCTGCGCTTACAGTATTCCATTAACAAACGTAAGGAAAAAAGCTCCTCTCCTGAAAGTGTCTTTCGATCCTGTTTTCCACTTTAATTTTCATTGCGCACATTTTCAACAACTTAAACTTTCTCCCAAGATCGCACAGATGTAAACATGCGTTAGGCCCATTTTTGATTCTCTCATGATGGAGGTACATCACCTCCGAGCAGAGCATCCTGCTGCCCAAAGATATCATAAACAAGTTAAATCATCACGAACCCTCAATATTCCTCCAAGCTGATCAGACCATGTGATGCGTTTTTCAAACCCTTTTTTTCTTCTTCTTTTCTTCTCCACTCGACACATTGCCAAGTCCAGAATCCAATCCCCCTCTTTTGCTCTCTCTTTATAAACCCCGCCCTCCCCACCCCTCCCCTGCCATCACTCGGCATTCATTCATTCATTCATTCATTCACAAACTGGAGGCTGTTGAAGCTCGCGCGATGGGCGGCAGGCCCGTGCTGGATCCGCTGAAGCTCGGCGGAGTGATAGGGGACGTGCTGGATGGCTTCAGTCCGAGCTTGAAGATGGAGGTGGTTTATGGGGGGAACAAGCAGGTGCACAATGGGCACGAGTTCATGCCCTCTGCTGTCAGTGCAAAGCCCAGGGTGGAGATCGGAGGGGAGGACATGAGGAATTTCTACACACTCGTATGCTATGCTTATATTATTGAAAATATAATGCATTTATTGATTTATTATTATTATTTTTACTATCGATCGATTTACAGATCTTGACAGATCCTGATGCTCCGAGTCCCAGCGAACCCCACCTGAGAGAACACCTGCACTGGTCAGTATATGATTGCGAGCTTTGGTCGATATATTAATGTACGCGCGTGATTCATTTTTGGCTTAGTAGTGAAATGTGGATCTGCTGGTTTCAGGATCGTCACTGATATCCCTGGCACAACCAATGCCTCATTCGGTGACTCTTTAATTGATTGAAATCATATCGATCGTATATATGGTTTTTATTTGATGGAGTAGTACTGCATGCAGGTAGAGAGATAGTGAAGTACGAGGGTCCGAAACCGTTGATGGGCATCCACAGGTTCGTCTTCGTGCTGTTCAAGCAGAAGGCGAGGCAGACGGTGGAGGTGCCTGAGGCAAGAGACAGGTTCAGCACCCGAGCCTTTGCCGACGACAACGCCCTGGGTCTCCCCGTCGCCGCCGTTTACTTCAACGCCCAGAGAGAGACTGCTGCGCGAAGAAGATGAATAATAGATGATGAGTAATTAATGAACTCTTCACTCGATCGGATGAAAAAACAAAGGTCGGAATTGCGCCCGGCGTGATGCATGCTCTTAGCAATACCCAACTCGGTATTTTGATGAAGGGATCGTGGCAACTTGTATTAATTTTATTGTTGCTTTGTTGTGTGCTACTTCATATATAAAAGGTTTCTATGGCTGGAATCACTTGGCTTGTCTTGAATTGCTCTACCCTGGCCTACTATATATAGCATTTTGATATGTTTGGTGGCAGCCTTATTCTACACTTGTATTTCTAGCATACTTTTTCGGATAAAATAGATTGTTGGGAAATTTTCAATAAGGTGGATTTAACTATTTTGGATCGATCAATCAGCTTATCAAAAAGTCGACCACTCAAATTGATAAAGCATCCGTATGATGATGAGGCTCGTACCCCAGCACTGCCACAGAGGTTAAGATTTTTTTTTTCTTAATTTTTCAAACATTTAAAAATTAAATTTTAATTTTGATAAATCAAAAGATAAATTTTCTTTAATTATGATTGATCTAAACCAATTGGAATGATGGCCGTACGATTGTAAATGTTTTTTTAAATTTATCCTAATAAATGATAAAAAAATATCTGTCGAATCAAATCAAATCCATCGTTTCAAAATTAACCAGTTAATTAGATATTCAATATTAACTAAAAAAAAATTAGGAAGGTCATGTAAATTCTTAACACCTTTTTAGTGCCAAATGTGCCCTTTGTGGTTCTGCTATCGCCATGGCCAACTTAATATCAGTGGTTACTGACTTAATTCGTTGGCTCTCAAATCAGCTCTACGGATATCGGCGTATTCTTTGAATCTGGCTTATCCTTTTGGTGGGAAAGGCGACTCCTTCACTCTTAATATCTCCATCAATTCGTTTTAGGATCAATATCAAAAAGATAAATCATGAGAATTATTAGTCCGGATACTATAGTTAGCGTATAGGAAGGACAGACATATTGACTTTGTTAAATTTTAATCTCTAAATCTCAAGATGATAATATTCACATTCCAACTATCAATTCATCCCATGAAAATTTGACTTATCCTTTTAGTTAAAATATTTCGAAGTCAAATGATGCTCCAAATTGCATCCATGGTTTATTAGTAATCGTCTTTCAAGGCATAACTACTTTTGACTCAAAACAGAAACATTGTACAATTTGAGTTATGGTGAACCTTTAAAGCCTTGGTACTCTAAGGAAAAGAGCAAACAAAGTACTTAAGAGAAAAATTAACAACTCAAAGGAAATCCCAAATCCAATGTTTGTGAATATGTACAAGTTTAATGTTTGACTCGGTAAGAACTCATTTATATTTATTTTGTTAGACACTTTTACTCTTTAAGATTCTTGTCAGAGATCAAGTAAAAAAATTATAATTAAAATGTTGAATAAAAAAATTTAGACTTCTATTATCTGTCGAGATGACTTTGACATTATGAACTAAAGGTTGCTGACTGAGAAAGATGAGTTGTCTAAGTGATTGAGTTGGCCGAGCATTGAGTGGGTCGAGTTGCTGAGTGCTCGAGTTAGCCAAGTGTCAAGTGGGCTGAATTGTCGAGTGTCCAGGCTATCGAACAGGCGAGTGGGATGAGTGTTCAAGCTAACAAAGCGTTGGGTGGATCAAGTTGCAAGTGTCTAAGCTGATCGCGTGTCCGAGCTAACAGAGTTGTCGCGTGTCCGGCCTGAGTTGCCAAATGACTCACTGATTGAGTGCCCAAACTACAGAATGTTGGGTAGGTAGAGTAGTTGACTGTCGAGTGCCAATAGTTGAGGCCAGTGTTAAATATAGTTTTTTAAAAATAGTTTCATTGGATGTTTATTTCCCAGGATATAACGCTCAACCACGTTGCAATAAGCACTAGCTATACATAGCAAATTGAGCAAGTATTTGAATGTTATCACCAGAAAGCAATGCAAGAGTTGTCGAGTGGAGCTGCTCAGTAGGGAGATGGAGAATGTGGAGGGGACGATGTTGGATGGAATTCAATGTATGCTCTATGCACTCTGCTCTTTGCTTCTATTTTTGGCTCAAGGTAGGAGCCTTTGTTAGGACTCGATGATCGGGGAGCTCCGATTACTTCGTGTTTTTTTACTTTGTGCTCATTCTGGAAGTGAACGACGGGGATGACGAATCATCAAAATGCAACATGGGATAACGACGACGAGGAGAGGGCGTTGGCACCTACGAAATTAACACGAGCGTAAATGCGTGCACCAGAAGGAGTTCCGGTGGAGTCCTCTCCACGCTCAAATAAAAATCTCTCTTATAGGGAGGAAACGAGGAATCAATGTATTAGAGTTTTCCCTGTGCACATGTCCACCTCTCCCCCCCCCCCCCCCCCCCACGTTTAATGGTCATTGGTTATTTGACAGTTGTTCTCCTCTTTGTGAGGCCGGTAACGACCATCATGACTATTAAATTCATCATTACCATGCGTTACAGGCAATAACTACATGCTGGATTTCCTGTTCTGGAGGGGGTGCTTGAAGCTTTGTTCTCTTTTCCCTAAGCTGTTCTTTGGGCTCCACTCTCCCAAGTTAGTCTCAGGGTTTTACCTCTTGGATTGGTCTCAGAGACTTTCCTGATTCTCCGGAGATAGTATCGGGGTCCGACCACCCGGTCTGGTCTCGGGTTTCTAGCCTGGTCAGCACTGTCATGTAGCTTTCTTGTGCTATGTGTCCTCCCAGATTACTTATGCCTATCACAAGTCCCCCCTTTAAGTCTAATCGAAGGAAGTGGGGCTAACTAATTAGGCTTGTGGCATGATGAGAGAGAGCGAAGTATATGCGGGGCGTACATTACCATTTCTTCTTCCTTAATGACTTGTCGGGTCCTAGGAATTGAAACATTCGCTTCTCGGCCCGAGGTGGTTGTTTGAGTCAATTCAAGAGTTTGTATGAGCTCCGAGGCCCTGTAATGATGTCTGTCCATCACCCATTAAGGGTGCATAGGGTATATTAATGACAAGAGATTTTTCTTGCGAACGAATTGCCGCCATGTGGCAGGGTCCTTTCTACGCGATCTCCCTTCGATGCGCTTAGTCGAGTCATACCAACCGACAGCTATAATAAACTGCGATTCCTCGAGATTTGTGATTCTCTATCATCCATGTGTCGTGCATATATTCCTTTGCATTGTGGTTGCTCCTTCCATATAAAAGGGGAGGCGGAGGTAACCTTCCTTCTTCTTGCACCGCTGACTATCAGAGCTTGTGCCTTCTGGCTTTACTTGTTAGAGCTTCTTCCTCCTGTGTAAGTTTTACCTGCCTTCCTCTTCTTTTTCCATTGCCCCTTCTCTTCTTTAAGATCATGGGCAAGAGTGGACGAGGAAAGAAAGGTCAAAGCAAGAAGGAAAAATCCGAAGGGGAGAGGGCATATCATTCGGAGTGGTATGAGGCCACTTTGTCAAAGGTGAAACCCGGCGCCCTAAGAGCCGCCTGCGAGACCTATGGTATTCCAGCAGACTTAGAAGTCAAGGTTCTTAGGCTTGACCAATCTCCCGTGGAACCCCCTTTAGGGGTTTATACTTTTTTCCTAGGCCAGGTAGAGTCTGACCTCTATTTTCCAATCCCTCCTTTTTTTCATGGTCATCTCTGAATATTTTGATGTTCTCCTACACCAAATGACTCCAAACACCTTCGCTCAGATGGGTGGGGTGTTTATCCTATTTATGCTATTTGGCATACCTTTGACCTCTCATTCTTTCCATTACTTCTTCCTTCCCAATCTCGCGTCCAGGGGGGTCTTTAGTTTCATTGTTCATCTCAACCACAAATTTATAGGTGGTCTCCCTTCTTTTCAGAAGGGGTGGAAAGAACATTTCTTCTTTATCCAACTCCCTGAGCGCCCTTTTTGCTCGATTCACTAGCGAGAAGATTTACCCTCTCCTCCAGATTTGGGCGACTTCCAGCAAGATCATGGGTATTAGTGAGCTAGAAGCATCCTGGTTGGGATGAAGTTCCACGGGCCTAACCTGGTCTAATGCGAAGAGCTCCTGTATCGGACTGGGATTAGCCCTAAAGTCACTAGTCTTAACCATGACCTCCATAAGTCT
Source organism: Boesenbergia rotunda (assembly GCA_024364735.1). Taxonomy (NCBI): domain Eukaryota; kingdom Viridiplantae; phylum Streptophyta; class Magnoliopsida; order Zingiberales; family Zingiberaceae; genus Boesenbergia; species Boesenbergia rotunda. Next base: position 133,655 of record JAGFNQ010004376.1, on the reverse strand, counting down.
ATTGTTTCATTAAATGTTTATATATTCAAACTGATATTCCGTTGTTTGTGTGTCGCAGAAGCCATCATGCTCGCCCTAGCTATGAGTAAGCTTCTCAAGTGGGAACTTGCAGACGAGAGGGCCCTCGGTCCTCCTCCAACTCCTACGGCCTTAGCGGTCGAGCCTTCTGAAGACTTCGAGCAAACTTAAAGCCAGGAGCTTCCTGCCACCAAGCTACCTGTCGCTCAGGAAGTCAATCCCTCCCGTACCTTTGTTGGAGTAGAAGGCGATGAGGAACCACCGACCCGGGTTCCTGTGTCAGTACCAAAGCCGACTGGAAAGGCAAGCCCCCTACCTGTCGAACGAAGATGACTCATCCTGCTTGATGAGGAGGAGGAAGATGGTGAACCATAGGCCTCCCCTTGAAGGCATTTGGCTCCTCCCCCCCCCCAAAGAGGAGAACCCGTTCAACCCAGGTTCCTCCCCCGGTCCTTGAGGAATAAGAGGACGCTATACCCCACTCCAAACATTACCGAAGGGCAGCACCTGCCATTGTAGAGCCCAGGAATGAGGTCGAACCATCTGTCGAGGAGGTCCGTGTTGGGGTTGCAAGGTTACAAACATAGTCCCACATCGAAAACACATGGAAAGATCATAGGCTTATAAGGAAAAAAGATATCTCTATTGGCATGAGGTCTTTTGGGAGAGCCCAAAAGCAAAACCATGAAGGCTTAGGCCCAAAGTCGACAATATCATACCATTGTAGAGATATCTAAATTTCTTTCAGTCCTAACAATTGGTATCAGAGCTAGGTCACTCTTCACCGAACTAACCGCCGGAAGAAGCACGTGTTAGAGCCATGATCCAGATCTAACCATGTGAGTTAAGCCTTGAATAAAGGATGTGTGGGCTCCCGTGTCTTGATCAAGAGGACCAAACACCAGGCAAAGAAGTCCTAGTTGCGGCTAAGTGGTGAAGTCCTAGTAGGTCAGGTGGACCAAGAGGCAGAAAGTCCTGGTGGGTTGAGGATCGGATATCAAACGGAAAGGGTTTCCTCTTGAGAGGGGGCTTGTGGTCCTTTGTTTGAGGGGGAATTGTTAGGATTGCAAGGTTGCAAACATAGTCCCACATCGAAAACACATGGGAATGATCATAGGCTAATAAGGAAAAAATATATCTCTATTGGCATGAGGCCTTTTGGGAGTGCCTAAGAGCAAAACCATGAGGACTTAGGCCCAAAGTGGACATTATCATACCATTGTGGAGATATATAAATTCCTTTCGGTCCTAACAGTCCACTCTCTTCCTCTCTCGCCTAGAGCTCTCGACTTTCATGGCAATCCCAAAGGCAAGAGGGTGAGGTCGAAAGAGCCAGAATTCACGAGTCTCGTCTATGCCGGAAGGTACAGGCGGCTGAGATGGCGGCCTCATTTGGACCCCAACACATGCAGCTTAAGGAACGGTCGTAGGAGGGTCACCCTTCTGAGGAGGTATCCTCCAGCACCGACGATGGTGCTCTAGGTCCCTGTTGGAATAGCTTGGCGGGCTTCCATAGCGAACATCAGGTCATCCATGAGAGACCTCTCCTTGTCTACAGTTAAAAATTTAATACGAATGGAGACCTATCTCCCAAATGACCGTCTCGTCGTCGTACTAATTGATTCGAGTCACAACATGGCCTAACTTGACGTTCAAGCCTTGTAACTCTCCTAACCAACTAGTCGCGGAAAAGACGACGAGTGGATTGCCGATTTTTGTGTTTATGATTGGGGTCCATGACAATTAATTATCATACAATTAATTAACAAATAATTAATCAAACTATGATAATTAAATAACCACACATGAAATAATAGAAAGAACTAAGAGGTGAAAGAGAAGGTATACCTCTCGTTACCTCGCAATCTTCTATTGTATGACCCTTCCCTCTTGGACGTCATGTGGGCGATGATCTACCAAGAACCGGAGTCACCAAGGCCTTCCAATATCACCGTCTTCTTCCCTCTTCCATGCGCCAACAAAAACCCTAGACCTAGGATTGACAACTCTAGAATGGGTGAGATGGTAAAATTTAACTTAATTCAGTTAATACCTGCATTATTGTTTAAATACATGTTAGAACGGAATTGACCTAATACTAGTCAAACCATGGTCAAACTAGTCAAACCATGGTCAAAGTAGTCAAACCATGGTCAAAGCAGTCAAACCATAGTCAAAGCAGTCAAATCATGTCATATTACGGTCAAAATAATCAAACCATGGTCAAATGGTCAACAAAACATCAAAGTTGTCACTTCCTACTTAATCCGGGCGCCCATGACTCCTAGGGCGCCCCCTCATGACTTTCTCTTCGATCAAGACAGATAAACTGCCAAGTCTACTTAATCGGGGCACCCCGGCCCTTGCGGGCGCCCCCAGGACTGGTCAAAGCAGCAAAGCTGCCAACCCCTTCTGACCGGGGCGCCCGGGCCATCACGGGCGCCCCCAACCAGTACTAGGACACTGCCATAGGCAGAAGGTCCTGTCCCGGGCGCCCTAGCTAAAGTGCCTATAAGAAGGCACTCGAACCTCCTCTTCTTGCCACACCCAAAACCTTTCTCCTCTCTAAACTCTTCTCCTTCCAAGGCAACCAAGTGACTCTCTTGCTCCCTCAACCTCGACCATGCCTCCCCGAGCGGCCACTCGGTATAATTTTCATTTCCTTTTTCTTACGCATTTACATTTATTTTTCTTAAATTCTTTCTTCTAAATGCATGCTTCATAACTTAGAAAACGCTGAGCAAACCAAGCGAACCCCGGTACGGAACCGAGTCCCGATCCTAGGTTCCCAACTTTAGAACTTTGTAATAAGTTTGCTCGAACGACATACAAGCCTATAAAAACGAGCTACTTAAATAGACAATTCTTCACCCAATCTTGTCCCTTGGCAATGAATGTTATAAACTTTTACCAACTCGATAACCTCGTATTCTGCACTCATCCTATTAATACAACCTTATGTGCAGAATTCTATAATAATATAGTCAGAAAAGATCAGCTCAGCTTTGTCACCACAGTCCAAGGGATGCCTCTAACCATCACACCCTCCTTGCTTAACCGATTTCTTGGACTACGATTCTCTCAGTCCACCTTTTGTTGCTATCCTCCTAGGGATCCTCCATTTGATGCTCCCTACTCTCACATTACCCTAGACACTCTCCACTCCTACTTCTATAGGGAAGCTAGAAATCCCATAGCTAGACGATTTCAGTCCGTTGACCTTCAGGTCCAGGACTACGCCCTGTATAGAGTTCTGGTCCGCTGCATCCTACCTTTATCCACCAGGGACGTCGCGACCATGCGACCATTTCACACATTCTTATTGTATGCATTGATCCACCACCTAGACATTGACATTGGCCTTCACATGTTCCACGCCATCCTACATGCCTCCAGTGTTACCACTCAGGGTCGAGTACGCACCCCCTTCTGCCACATCATCACCTCTATCCTTCATCACCACAGTCATAACATTACCGTAGGTGAAATGACCGCGATGACCGATTTCGACGAGATAGGATTTAGGAACTTTTCCCTAGCTGGTATAGAGGTCTCGGCTACCGGGGTTTTGTCGTGGAGACGCCAGCGAGCCGGACCACCGATCGACTCTGACGAGGATGTTGAGGTCGATGTCGGAGATCTGGCAGTCGAGGTTCGAGAGCACATAGACGAGCCTCCACCACCGACACTCTACGAGAGAGTGACACGACTTGAGACACAGGTCCAGAGCCTCCGAGAGGAAGTGGAGGCAAATCATGCTGAAAAAATGGAGGCAAATCAGGGCTATTACACTGAGTATATGAATGCCCTTAGAGCCGAGAGGGAGACCAGCGACGCACGATATCACGAGATGATGACGCTGTTTCGATCCTGGCAGCCAGGCTCTTCTGATCATCCCGGTCCCTCCTCCTAGATTTGATTAGCATTGTACTAGTGACTGTTTGACTACCCCTACTCAGTAGGGTTGACTGATGTTTGACTTGTATGACTGTGTTGGTTCTCTTTCATACCAGCTGACTTATGGAGTTGACTATTTGCTTTTTTATGATTATCTGATCTTCATTAGGATTATGCTTAGTAGAATAGGTTAACTCTACTTTTGGTTTTGTTACTACATTACTTGATTTGAAAATCAGTTTCTAAAAGAATTTTAAAACTGCTTTACTTAATTTCAAAATCAACTTTTACTTATTTTGAAAAATCTTTTTCGACTTAGTTTTTTTCAAAAACTACCCCCTTCAAAACTAAGTCTTTTTCGCAAATGGACTTAGCCTAGGCCCTAACCCTAGAACTGCATGCACCTATAGATTTAAAAGCCAGCATCTCACAAGCACCTTAGGGTACTTTTGACTGATAACCTAGAATGGGTTGAGATGCTTAGGTCTTTGCCATAATTCAAGATTTAGATCAGTGCATCTGCAGTAATTGGGGCACTAAATACAAATTAAACAGCAATCAGGTTAAGTGTCAAGTTTAGAAAATCTAACTTGAACAGAACACTTAACTTGACTAACCCTAGCAAAAACTACTGTTTATAACAGTTAGTAAGTAGCTATTTGGGTTAGACAGGACCCTACAGAGATAATTGAAATTGCTTTGGTTCAGTTTATATCTTGAATTGGTTCAGTACAGCACGTTATTCTGTTATACACTTATACAGTTTATTTTTTCTGCTATATTGCCTTGTTTTTTATATATGGCAAAGGAGGAGAGATAGGAAAGGAGAGAAGCTTTAAAATTTTGTTTAATTTTTTTTCAAAATTCAAAACTTTATCCTTTCTTCAAAAAGCTTAAGCTAAGTTTTTTCAAAGCGGTTTTTCAAAATACTTATGCTAAGTTTTTTAAAAGTTGTTTTCAATACTTAAGCTAAGCTGTTTTCAATACTTAAGCTAAGTTTTTTAAAAGCTGTTTTCAATACTTAAGCTAAGTTTTTCCAAAGCTGTTTTCAATACTTAAGCTAAGTTTTTTCAAAGCTGTTTTCAATATTTAAGCTAAGTATTTTCAAAGCGGTTTTCAATATTTAAGCTAAGTCTGTTAAAAATTGCTTTCAAAGTACTTAAGCTAAATTTTTTCTAAAGCTGTTTTCAAAATACTTAAGTTAGTTTTCTCAAGACTGGTTCAAAAGTACTTGATCTAAATTGTTTTCAAAATTGATTCTAAGTACTTGACCCAAGTAGTTTTCAAATGTATTTTCTAAGTACTTAAGCTATGTTCAAAAATTCTCTAAGTACTTATTTCTAAACTTCTCTAATAGAAAAGTTTCTAAGTATAAAGCCTCTGAAGTACTAAAAAGATTGAAAATTCTTTAGAAAATTTTCTAAATTATTGACTGGAAATTTTTTTTTAAAATTTTTCCAAAGTACTCAACTAAAATTGGTTTAAGTTTTCTAAAAACTTCTTTTGAAAAATGTTCTAAGTTTCTGAAAAATAAATTCCATCATGTTGACTTAGAAATTTTTTTCAAAACCCCACGAACCTTTGAAAAACCTAGGGGGAGATTTCTTCCAAGGGGAGGGAACTAAAACTGTTATATCAAATGTCTTGATTAACTTAACTTTTTGAATCGGGTTGCCATAAATCAAAAAGGGGGAGATTGTTGGTGCAGACAGCATCCAAGTCGAACCTGTGTTTTGATAATGGCAAAGGGTTCAAAAGTTAAGAGGTAATGTTTATCTAACATGCTCATTAAGTGTGCAGGATACAAAGCCCTAGCGAAGGACTGCTAGGCACCTGGCGAAGGACTGCCAGGATACAAAGCCCTAGCGAAGGACTGCTAGGCACCTGGCGAAGGAATGCCAAGATACAAAGCCCTAGCGAAGGACTACTAGGCACCTGGTGAAGGAATGCCAGGATACAAAGCCCTAGCGAAGGACTGCTAGGCACCTGGCGAAGGAATGCCAGGACACGAAGACCTGGCGAAGGACTGCTGGGCACCAGGCGAAGGATTGCTTGGTACTGAAGACCTGGCGAAGGACTGCTAGGCAAAAGTCCAACCGGAGGAGCCGGTTGGCAAAAGGTAAATTCTCCTGAGAGGAGTAGGTGAGGACGCATTCCCCGTCGAGGGAACAGTAGGCGTCGGTTCGACCTAGGGCTCCATTTTGGAGACCCAAAGTCAGAACCAAGATAGCTACAACTGTAAGACTCACTAACATATTTGCTCTATCTTGTTTGGTACTAACCCTGGATGCAAGACCGAAGGAACGAGTTTCTGCAGCTCAGAAAGCCTCAAAGGAGTGAGGCAGCAGTTGGGTTGGGCGCCCGGAAGGACCCGGGCGCCCTAAGTTCATGCCAAACATGAGTTCAACAAAAGTACGCTTCGGAAGCTCACTGGGCGGGGCGCCTCCGGGCTCCCGGGCGCCCCGGATTCTCAGGGCGCCCCGGGCTCAAGCTAACGAAGTGGATAAAACTTATCCAGCCGAGAAGCCAGCTGAAAGAGTCAACCAGGGCGCCCCCAGTCAAACCTCAGCCCGATCCTAGAGGGATAACAGCTGACCGAGACTTAACCGGATCGATTGACACGTGGGGGGCGCCCCGGGAGGCTATAAAAACCCCCTCGACCCCAAGGCTTCAACAATCACTGCTTCCAACGCCAATACGCTCTTCTACTCAAGCGCTTTGCTCCGGAAACCTCCCAACTCGAGATACAAGCGCCGACAACGTCCCTCTGCTCCGAGATACATTCCACACCGGACGTCGGTAATGAAGAGCTGTCCTTTTAAGTTTACTGTACTGCAATTGTAACATCTGTTTGTAAACCTTCTTGCGCACATATAGAATTGCCCGCAGTAAACGGTCAACGACCGTGGGCCTTGGAGTAGGAGCCGACCGCGACTCCGAACCAAGTAAATCGTGGTGTTTGCGTTTTGGTTTTCGTGTTAATTTTCCGCTGTGCATACTCTCTCTAAATCCGAAACGATTTACGATATTCACCCCCCCCTCTATCGTATTCTCTCGATCCAATAGAAGGGAGCGAAACCACAACTTCTTTGGCTTTCTTCCTTCTTATCGTCGGCATCGGAAAACCACCAAGATGTGGTTGCCGCCGGGGAGTTCTCCTCCTCTTCACTTGTGTGTCGAACACCTCAGAGTGTCCCCTCCTTGTTGAAGCCCTACGTCCAAAGGAAAAGAGGAGACAAGCCTCTCTTCTTCCTTCCTTTGCACCGGCGCAAGTTCTAACCCTAGGAGAGAGAGTGAGGGGAAGAGAATATAGGGAGAGGGTTTAGGGTTTTCTTGGATGAAATTGGATCAATTGGAATTCTTGGTATCATGACACCATGGGGTATTTATAGGGCTACAATAGGGACCATGAGAAGGAGTTGAGTCTTGGTCTGCTAATGGATCCAAACCCGATCCATTAATGAAGAACCATTCTACTAAAGGCTCTTCATTGAACTACCTCACCAACCCCCATATTTACATATGGGCTCCACCTATTATAAGTACAATTTCTCCCCATGTTTAAGATATCGAATGTCCATTGATTATTTAAATTACTGATAATTTTAAATACGGCAATTCGAAAATCCGGACCAGAAAATTTTTCGGGATTTTTCCGGATAGAGTCTAGGGTTTCCGGCCCTACGGAAGGGGCCAAGGGGCTTTATTGTAAAAATTTAAAACTTACCAAGGGTTTACGGGTAAACTCTTAAATTATGAAAGGGTAAATAATCTAACCCTAGAGATTTTGGCAGGTGGATTAAAATAAAGTGGAGGGTTAAATAAATAAAAACCCTTATCCTAAGAGTAAGATTTGAATTTCTGAAAGTGGAGGGACCTTTTTGCAAAAAGCCCCCCTTTGGTATTAAAACTCTCGGCCGAAACCCCCTAGCCGCAGACTCCTCCACTCGTGCCCTAGCTGCCGCCGAAGCCGCGCCGACTCCTTCTCTTCTCCCCTTCCGCGTGCCCTAGCCGCAGACGCGCCGTCTTCCTCCTTCGTTTTCTCCCTCTCCCTTCGCGAACCCTAGCGCAGCCGCAAGCGCCGACCCGACGCTGTCTTCTTCCTCCCTCTCCGGTGCTCTTCTCTCTCGGGATCACATTGACATCATCGACCCCTCTCCGCCTGAGTTGTGCCCTAGCTCCTGACTGCGGTGCCATATAGATCGAGCAAGCTGACTGAGCTCATCTCTTGGGCGTTTATCTACTAGCACGGGGACAAGGGGTGGACGACAGCACGAAATTGGTAAGCTCAGGACTTGTTCTATGGCTATATTCAAATTGAAATGTGGGAGGTTGCTCTGTGGGGGAGTTCTGGATGTTTGGGATTTAGACTCAAATTCTGTGGTGCAAAGGTTAAGATGCCCTGCAAATGGATCCGTGTTTGATCCTTGTTTACTTGAATTCTTGAACACAGATCCATTTGGAGCACGATTTGGGATGGTTTACATGGTTGTAGATTGTCTTTCATTTTCTTTGTTGGTTTCGAATTGAAGATGGGTTACGGTTGAGGGCTGGATGATGCTACTGTGGGAATTCGAATTTGAGATGGATCATGGTGTATCATTGGGTTGCTGTTCGTGGCTTGTTTTGGTATTTAAAAAGCTAATTGCTTCTTGTAAGGATTAAATTTTTAGGGATCGCAAAAGGTTGCAGAGAACTGATATGTTTGGAATGTTAGATCTATTTAATGCGTTTAGTGGCGATTTGATCTCGATGTTTCCTTTTGAGAAGTTGTTGAGTTATGCTTAGATGATTGTGTTCTATTGAGCTGCCATGAGTGTGCTAAGAAGGAAACTGTGTTTTGCTTTGAATTGGTTTAGAGATCTGTTATGGTTTCAATTGGAATGAGCATAGAGTAGTGATTTCTATTTTGAAAATGTGAAGCTGCATGGATCTGCTAGGGCCGTGAGAGCTTTAATTTTTGGATTTGATGTCCTGTTTTTGAGGTTGTCCTAGTGTTGATTGCGTCATTGGATTTAGCCTATCGGGTTGTACCATTAGTCTTGTGGTGTGATACCATGTAAAAACTATGGCCAAAGGTAGCAATGTTGTTTAGAGGTGGATGTCTTTGGGAAGGTTAAGATGGTAAGGAATTGGTCCATTATCCAATCTACAGTAAAGTTAGGATTAGATTTAGCTATTCATTTTATATGTAACTAGCTAAATAACATGTATTGATACAGGACACCGAGTTGCTTTTGGACTTCTGGACGGGAGGTTCCTATTTGATACGGGCTGAGGCGGGTACCCTTTGACTTATCTTTATGATATTGTCATCTTGTTATGCATAGACTGTTATAGATAACAGTAAGATCATACGCTATCCCTGTTTATTATGCCTGTTCTGGATACTTGTTATTTATCCCTGGTTATTATGCCTGTTCTGGATACTTGTTAGTTATCCCTGAGTTATTATGCCTATTCTGGATACATGTGGTTTATCCCTGAGTTATTATGCCTGGCCTGGATACTTGTTAGTTATCCCTGAGTTATTATGCCTGTTCTGGATACATGTGGTTTATCCCTGAGTTATTACGCTGTTAGTTCCATACAGTCTCGGATATTGTCAATCTATACGTATTCTTAGATATCGTGATGTATCTCTTGCATTTGACATGAGAGATCTGTAGATTTCGGCCAGTATACCTTGTAGGTCACCAGTATTTCCTGTTATAGGAATTCAGGCTGAGACTTAGTATACTGAGGACTTGGTGAGGGAGGTATGTGTATCTATCATACACCATCTCTGCATTATTGCATGCTGACCCACGCGGACGTTGTGGACGATGTCCTGACTGGGTACAGATTGTCACAGCTCTACCCACGCGGACGTTGTGGACGATGTCCTGACTGGGACTAGGGGTGACACATGTCATTGCACCAGAGTGCTTTATATGTTTGGGTCATGCACCATCCTTGCATTATTGCATGCCGACCCACGCGGACGTTGTGGACCATGTCCTGACTGGGTACAGGTTGTCACAGCTCTACCCACGCGGACGTTGTGGACGACGATCCTGACTGGGACTAGGGGTGACACATGTCATTGCACCATGTGCATATTTTGCATTGTGCATTGTTTGCTGCTCTTGATTTCTGCACTTGTTTGACATGCATATTTTGGAGACTTGTTATCTGAGATTATATGTCTATTGGTGTTCCATGGGTATTTCTTACCCTCTTTTCAGGTTAGATGGATTCTGGTATATATCTTGATTCAGTATCTTCAGTATACCCTTTCCTATTGTTCATATGAGACGGTATCAGCGTAGACTCCTATTGTTATTATAACATACTATGCATATCTGCTGGGTATTCGCTGAGTTATGGACTCACCCCATTGCCATATATTTGTATTTCAGGTTGAGATACTTGGAGTCGCCGGAAGAGCCCAGCAGCCAGTCCCTACCCATCGCGACATGTTTTGTGTTGTACTTGTAGTGTATTTGTTTTATTTCTTTTAGCGATATGTATATGTCGTATGTGTCGTAACCCTAAGGGGTTGTTGTATTTGTTGTTTCGTCATAAGTCGGACCGGTCCGCAGTCAGGTATGATTTACCTTGTGTTATGGTCAGTTTATGTTTTAGTTTTGAGGCCTGAGGCCAAATATATATAATTAAACTGCGTGGTGATGTCTAGTATGTTCTGTGTATGTGTAAATTGTCCGCCGGACAAGGGAGGTGCTGTCCGATTTTCTATTGGATCAGCGGCTCCTGGGTCTCGGGGCGTGACATCTAACCCTAGGAGAGAGAGTGAGGGGAAGAGAATATAGGGAGAGGGTTTAGGGTTTTCTTGGATGAAATTGGATCAATTGGAATTCTTGGTATCATGACACCATGGGGTATTTATAGGGCTACAATAGGGACCATGAGAAGGAGTTGAGTCTTGGTCTGCTAATGGATCCAAACCCGATCCATTAATGAAGAACCATTCTACTAAAGGCTCTTCATTGAACTACCTCACCAACCCCCATATTTACATATGGGCTCCACCTATTATAAGTACAATTTCTCCCCATGTTTAAGATATCGAATGTCCATTGATTAATTTAAATTACTGATAATTTTAATTAATCAACATCTAGCTCCTTGATTAGTATCACTCATCCTTATCATCATGTTGGACTAAGTCCACTTGCAAGATTTAACATGATAAACCTTATGAGCTCATCAAGGGTGCATCATCATCCCAACTCACCAGGACACGGATTCCGTCTATAATCAATAGCACACCATGTAAATAATATTAATTCTCAACTTACCGGTCCTATCGATTTAACAGAATAAATCTTGCCTATTGGTAAATCAAAGAAATAACTATTAAGTACATGTGCCCGTTATTATATCGGGATTCAGAGCATGTACTCAATAATATACTAAGGTCTGATCCAATTATAAAGTCAGTACAAATTGGATCACCTCTATGTTGGTCCAGCTCAATACACACAAAGTGCACTACTGTAATTCTATGGTCAAGATAAACCAACACCAAATTACACTACAACCATCCTGATGGTTTGTCCAACTCTATCTCGGTTGTGAGCCTCTACTTATACTCTACAAGGGACTGATAACATGATCTTTTATGTGACACCACACACCATGTTATGTACAGTGTAAAGTAGTAGACAATTATGCACATATTAGTATAAACATGCAAAATGTGATTTTGTGATTCTTTTTCAAAATGTAGATGTTTATACAAAAAGCAAGGCTTTTAGTATACATCCTAACAATCTCCCACTTATACTAAAAGACTCTACTGTCCTTTCGATGCCATACATCTGACTCCCTTATCCTCCACATGCCTAGAAGCTCTCGTTATCAAAGCCTCAGTGAAAGGATCTCCCAGGTTGTCCTCTGATGTAATCTAGGCGACAACAACTTCTCCTTGCTTGGGTGGTACTTGCGCTCTATGTGTTTACTCGCCTTATGGGCTCGTGGTTCCTTCGAGTTTGCAACTGCACCACTGTTATCACAATAAATTGTGATAGTTCTTGGCAAACCAGGAATCACCTCCAAGTCCATCTTGAGGTTCTTGAACCATACAGCTTCCTTGGCCGCCACAGAGGCTGCCACATACTCAGCTTCTATGGTGGAGTCTGCCACGCATTTCTGCTTGACACTACTCCGTACTATAGTTCCACCTCCTAGAGTAAACATAAAACCCTAAGGAATACTTATTTTGTCCCTATCCGATTGGAAATCTTAATCTGTATAATCCACAGGGAGTAATTGGTTTGCCTGGTAAACCAGCATATAATCCCCAGTCCTTCTCAGGCACTAATATATGCTTTACCACAGCCCAATTTCCCTGACCTGGGTTACTCTGATATCCGCTAACCATGCCCACGACAAAGCAGATATCCAGTCTTGTTTATAGCATACATGAGGCTTCCTATAGTCGAAGCATAAGGAACCGCCTTTATCTCCTCTATCTCCTTTGATGTTTTAAGACACATCTCCTTAGATAGAGGTACTCCATGCTTGAAAGGTACAAATCCTTTCTAGGAGTTTTCCATGCTAAAACGAGCTAGGACAGTGTCTATGTATGAAGCTTGAGATAAGCACAACATCCTTTTCTTGCGATCCCTTAGAACTTTGATCCCAAGGATGCGTCCCGCTTCTCCCAACTCCTTCATATCAAACTGTTTGGACAACCATACCCTTACGTCTGATAATACTTTGACATTGTTTCCAATGAACAAAATATCATCTACGTATAGTACAAGAATACCACTATATTTCCGTCACATCTCTTATATACACAAATCTCATCCGGTCCTTGAACAAACCCATATTACTGGATTATCTCATCAAAGCAGATGTTCCTCGTTATAGGTCCAGAGATTAGGTTCATGTTCGCCAGGGACCAAGTCCGAAGACTCTCCCAAGAACATGAATCTTTCAGGTTGTCTAACAACCCTCCCACTACGACGAGGTACCACCTGTGTATCTTCTGTGACACGCGGTGAAGTGACTTGTGGTATGTCCTCTTATACAGTTCGTACTAAGGTCGGAATGTCCCCTCTTTATTACTCAAGAATGATTCTACTCATGGGCTTATGGTTCATCACATAGTCTTCCTCTAAGAATCGGGCATTCGTGCTAACGATCACCCTCCGATCCTTAGGACTATAGAACCACCTTTCGTTCCTCTAGGATAGCCTACGAACAAGCATATTTCTGTACGAGATTCCAACTTATCAATATCTCCCTACAGCACATGTGCTGGACTACCCTAAATCCGAATATGTCTTAGACTAGGTTTTCGCCTAGTCCATATTTCTATGGGAGTAGAGGGTACTGATCTAGATGGTACCAAGTTTAGTATGTACGCTGCCGTTTCTAGAGCATATCCCCAAAACGAATCTGATAACTCGGAGTAGCTCATCATCGACCTAACCATCTCCATAAGAGTCATATTCTTTCGCTCTGCTACATCGTTCTGTTGTGGCGTGCCGGGTGCAGACAATTGGGATTGAATCCCAACCTCTGATAAGTATGTCCTAAACTCTCCCAAGAGGTACTCACCACCACGATCTGAGTGTAGTGTCGTGATGCTTTTTACCTTGATGTTTATTCACATCAGCTTTGAATTCTTTAAACTCATCAAACCATTCAGACTTGCGGCGCACCAAGTAAATGTATTCAAACCTTGAATAATCGTCAATGAAAAAGATGAAGTATTCAAAGTCGCCTCTATCCTGGATAGACATTAGACCACTCAAAACAGAATGAACCAATTCTAACATATCTTTGGCCCTATTCCTCTTGGCCTTGAAAGACCTCTTGGTCATCTTACCTTCTAAGCAAGATTCACATGTTAGGAAGTCTTCTACCACTAATGAACCCAAGGGGCCATCAGCTATCGACATTTAAATCCTACTAAGGTTAATATGACCAAGCCTTTAGATGCTAAAGATATGTTTGGTTCATCTTGGAAGGTTCCTTTATCTTATTTTGGTTAAATGATGAGCTATTAACTTCTATTTGCATTGTGGGAGATTTTTGGTCCTTAAGTGTACAAATTGCCTATCAATGTACCTGAACAAATAATCTTTCTATAACACAAAGTAATAGAATATCTATTATTTCAGAAACTGAACCAGAGTTTTTTCTATAAATTAGGTACATAAAAGAAATCTTCTTAAAACCAAAACTTTATTTTTCTATCAAAAGACAAATAAATATCTCCCACTGCAATAACCGCTACCTCCGTAGCATATCCCATGTAGATGGTGATATCTTCCTCAACTAGTCATCGGGTTTCCTGAAACCCCTGCAAAGAAATGTAGACATGATTAGTGGCTCCCGTATCTACACACCAGGTACCGGTAGATAACACCGCTAAACATGTTACAACGACTAAAGAAAAAGATATACCTGAATTATTCTTCTGACGGCGGGGATAATCCACCTTCCAATGTCTAGACTGCTTGCACGTGAAGCACTTGCCTTTCGGCTTCTTCACGCCATCCAAAGGTCCCTGTAATCCAGCCACTTTCTTTGCTCCAGCTTGTTTCTTCTTCTTCTTGCCTTTCGGTTTAGAAGTAGAAACCCCTTGAGCAATGAAAGTATGTGAACTCTGAGGAGAAAACCCTTCTACCGCCTGGAGTTCTGTCAGAAGTTCCGCGAACGAATATGTACGTTTGTTCATATTGTAGCTTAGGTGAAACTGCTCAAAATTCTTTCGTAGAGATTGGAGGATGATATTGACCTGGGTTTCCCCATCAATTTCTGCTCCAAGGATTTCCATCTCATTTAACCAAGCCATCATTTTGAGAACAAGTTCCCTTACGGGCATACCCTCAATCATGGTGGTCGTCGTCATGTTTCTCATGACCTCTTGCCTAGCGGTCCGATTATGATATCTGAAGAGTTTGTTGAGATTGGACATTTTATAACTGGTAATGGATGAAGCCTGATGTTGATGACTCTACGCCATCTCGTCTGCTTTTATCCACTGCCTAAAACATTCCTTCTCCTCTTCATCATAAATCACGCTAGGCTTTTCAGCACAGAACTCGACAAGCTCACAATTGGATTCCTCGGCAGTTGAGACAAAGTCCAGGTTTAATTCCCAATCGTTATTGTTAGGGGCATTAAGTTGGTTTTCTCTTAGAATCAAATCAAGTGGGTCTAAATCCATTTTGAAAATACCTGAGAATCACAACAATCACACAATTTAGATTTCAAAAAATATTGATTCCTCAAAATAATAAATTTGAAATCAACCAACACATCAAACCACTGAGAATTTCACATGTCACGATGGTGTGGACATATACGAATTCTACATTTGTAAGAGGAGGATTTACCCATTAATTTTATTATATTGTCAACCTAACTTTTTGACAAATAAAATTAATAGTTGGTCCTCTTTGGCCCTACAAATAATAACAGTAACTCCGATGGGGAGGATACTATTATTTGCATCTAAGTGTTTACCATTATACGATACTAAGAAAATTATCTCAAATTATGTGTCGTCCGATGGGGAAATCACACGCTCTTCAATAATTTTCTATAATCATGTATAACCCAACGTCCGCAAAATAAGCTCATCTGATGGGGAGGAAGACACTCAGAGTCGACGCGTAGGCTTGTTCGCATCACTTGTCAAATTAGTAATGGAGGTCGTGGGACCCTTAGGGTTCCTCTCCCACTTAGTTATTTATAATGAGGAATTTTCATGCACACACGACAAGCATATAAACCAAAACAATAAACAAAAAAAATTCTAAATTTTTCCAACTATCACGGCTTTGGTCTCCAATGCGCCTCCAGTCGTGTCGCCGCCTCGTCCGCTCCTCCCTACACCATGCGCAAGCTACCATTGAAGGGATCTCCGAGCCGAGATGATAAGCAACTCATTTACATCCATCGATCCTATACTCCACAAAGGAGTGTACATAAAATCTAGATCGAAAGTAAATAAAAAGCCCGACTAAACAGGTGTCATATTTAATTACAAAAATTAAATACTGATTTAGCCTTGTCAACCCTGAGGATTCAAATAATTACAATCATGCACAACCAATCATATACACACATTATTTAAGCCATAATAGTTGGAATCTCGTGCCTACAATCAAAAAGTTAGCCTACACACATCCTACTATTATCCAGCAAAAATAAATACATGATAAAGTGTAAAAGTAACCGAATCCTAAACACACAAAACCAGAAACCTCATCTCTGATACCATTTTGTTGGAATAGCTTGGCGGGCTTCCTTAGCGAACACCGGGTCGTCCATGAGAGATCTATCCATGTCTACGGATTAAAAATTTAATCTGAATGGAGACCTCTCCATTTTGTACGCCTCCTTTATTCTTATATAAGGAAACTAGAGTACTTACCCTCCAATAATTAGACATTGTTTTCATTTTTAATATCATATTAAATAATTTTGTAAGTCATTTAATATATTATTTTCCTAAGTACTTTAATACCTCTATTGGAATATCATCTAGTTCTATGGCCCATTTTGCGTCCCTTTCAAACTTTGTTCTACTTTTGAAGTTTAAAATTTACAATAAAAATTTAAAGTTCTATACTCATTTGACATTTTTAAATTACCTAAGTTAAGTTGATCACCTAAACCTTCATTAAAAAGTGGATGAAAACATATCTTCTACCTCTCATTTATTTCTCCATCTTTTACAAGTACTCTATTGTATTTGTCTTTAATACATCTTATTTAGCTAAGTTCTCTCATTTTCCTCTCTCTCACTTTAGTTATTTTATAAATATCTCTTTCCTCTTATTTTTTATTCAAGTTTCGATATAATTTTTCAAAAGTATTATTCTTTGATTTATATATATATATATATAAACTTGATTCTCACCATTGATTTTTTAATAAATTTTAATTTTTAAAAAAATAATATTATTATTATTAATGGAATCATCTTGAACCGTCGTGAATTGAATCCTGAACCGATGATTCTGAACCATAACTATCTTAGATGGTTAAGGTTAAGGATCGACGTTTCAGGAACCATCAAACCAACAGTTCGGAACTAGCGACTCTAAATTAGCAGTTCTGAATTGGGGGTTCTAAACGAACGGTTTTGAATTGTGGTCAATCTATATATATGTTGGTAGTGCAATCGACCCAAGTTTGATCAGAATGATCATGAGTTTTGATGTGTATGTCAATATGATTAACTTAGATTTGTTGGTGCAGGAAGCACCATTTCGAACCTTGTTTTGATATTGGTAAAGGGTTCAAAGTTAAGTATTATTGGTGATCTAACAATGTTACTCAAGTGTGCAGGAAAAGTCCTAGCGAAGGGCTGCTAGGCACCTGGCGAAGGGCTGCCAGGAAACAAAGTCCTAGCGAAGGGCTGCTAGGCACCTGGCGAAGGAATGTCAGGGTACAAAGTCCTAGCGAAGGGCTGCTAGGCACCTGGCAAAGGACTGCAAGGATACAAAGCCCTAGCGAAGGACTGCTAGGCACCTGGCGAAGGAATGCCAGGATACAAAGCCCTAGCGAAGGATGGCTAGGCACCTGGCGAAGGAATGCCAGGATACAAAGACCTAGCGAAGGACTGCTAGGCACCAGGCGAAGGACAGCTTGGGACTGAAGACCTGGCGAAGGAATGCTAAGCACCAGGTGAAGGACAGCTTGGTATCCAAGACCTGGCGAATGACCGCTAGGCAAAAGTCTAACCGGAGGAGCCGGTTGGCATCAGGTATATTCTCCCGAGAGGAGTAGGTGAGGACGCGTTCCCCGTCGAGGGAACAGTAGGCGTCGGTTCGACCTAGGGCTCCATTTTGGAGACAAAAGTCAGAACCAAGACAGCTAAGGCTGTATAAAACTTAAATATTATTACTTTATGTTGTTTTGGACTAACCCTGGATGCAGGACCGAAGGAACGAGTGTCTGCAGCTCAGAGAGCCTCAAAGGAGTGAGGCAACAGCTGAGTAGGGCGCCCGGAGTGTCCCGGGCGCCCCGAGCGCTCCGAGCGCCCCCAGGTGAAGCTGACAGAACAGATCCCCTCGAAGCCAACGGATAAGAAGGAGACCCGGTCAACCCGGGCGCCCCCAGCGTTCCGGGCGCCCCCGTCAAAGCTTGATCCCGAGTTTTAAGGGATCAGAGCTGACCGAGAAGGAAGTGGATCGACTGACACGTGGGGGGGCGCCCCCGACGTTCCGGGCGCCCCCAGGTGCTATAAAAGGACCCTCGAACCAAGGCTTCAACACAACAATTCTTTCAACGCTCCTACGCTCTTCTGCTCCCGTGCTCTGCTCCGGAAACCTCCCAACTCGAGATACAAGTGCCGACGACGTCCCTCCGCTCTGAAAATTCAATCTACACCGGACGTCGGTAAAGAAGAGCTATTTTCTTTTCAGTTTACTATACTATAATTGTACAACTCTTGTAAACTGTTTTTGCGCACTTATAGAATTGCCCTGAGAAAACGGTCAACGACCGTGAGCCTTGGAGAAGGAGTCGACCTAGGCTCCGAACCAAGTAAAACTACCTGTGTTCGTGATTGTTTTTTTTATTCCACTGCGTACTTGCTCTAATTTCTATCCGAAAAGTATTTAACGATATTCACCCCCCCCCTCTATCGTTTCTCTCGATCCAACAAGATTTTCATATTGGTTTGATGTGTATTTGAGGCATGTAGGACTTGGTGGAACATACAATTGGGAAATCTCATGCTGGTGCTCAGGTCCTTGAAGTCAGTAGAAGGATGGCGCATCCGAGGGACCACCGAACGAGGAGCAACGGAGTGGAGCCGACTAAAGCAGACTTCAAGGCATACGCAAAGGATGATAGCATCAGGACGAGCCGAGGGCTTGGATGCATCCGAGGGATTAGACCCAAAGGAAGAGAGTTTCAAAGGGCGACCTCAAAGAGTATGAGTGTGAGTGTAATAGGATCAGTTGACTAGTCGAGACACCAATCAATTGAACCTTCTGTGAGTTTCAAATAATAAGATCAGTTGACTGATCCAGATGGTAGTCGACTGGTTTGTTCGAAATCTAACCGTTTGGCTAGTCATTGGCTAAGCACTAGTCAACTGGGGTTGGCATCAGTCAACTAGTATCGGGGCTGAGCTATTTTGTTAATAGCTCACTCCTTTATTTAAAGGGAGACATTGAGACATGAGAAGGATTAGCTCTTTAGTGAGAAAACTTCTTGATCAAGTGCTCAAATATTCCAAGTCTACCCTCTTCCTCAAACCCTAATTCTCATATTGTATATGGAAGAGAGACATTGTGAGAGGTTATTCTCCACCAAAAAGGAGAAAGCTTAGTCGAAGATTGTCAGGGACTAATCCACTGAAGGATTGAGGGATCGTCCACCTCAAGGACACGCCATGGAGTAGGAGCAAGCAATCTCCGAACCACGTAAAAGGTTAAGTGTTAGCATTGCTCTTAATTATTTAGTTTACATTTCTGCTAGCGCAACTAACTGTGTAGAAAGAGCAAGCGATTGTGGTGATGGGTTATTCATCTCCCCCTTCTAGTCGGGCCATCGATCCCAACAAGTGGTATCAAAGTGCAAGGTCGCTCTTCAACGGACTAACTGCCAAGAAGAGCAAATTTTCATCAAAATGACCGGCTCGCACATCCAACTACCCAAATTTGAAGGAGAATTCTCTTGGTGGAAGAAAAGGATAGAAGTATTCTTCGATATCTATTTTGATATCATGTTAATTATGGAAAACGATTTTGAAATGCCTAGGGATCAAGAAAATAAGTCACTCGAAAAGATAAGGTGGAGCAAGAAGCAAAAGGATGATCATCTAGCAAATTCAAAAGCTTTGCACCTTCCTCTAGGTGTGCTTCCTCAACAAGAGATAACAAGGATTGGAAACTACACAAATGCTAAAGATTTATGAGAAAAGCTAGTAGAGCTTCATGAAGGTACATCGGAAGCAAAGTTGGTAAAGAGAGATTTTCTTCGATCTCAACTCAATAACGTCAAGCTTAACAAAGGAGAAAAGATATCTAGTTTACATTCTAGAATTAAAGAAATAATAAATGGACTAACAACTATAGGTCAGACACTTAAAAACTGAGACATCTTGATGAAAGCCATCAATGCTTTCCCAAGAAATACAAATTGGTGTTCAATGGTGAACTCATACTACATCTCCAAGAATCAAGAGAAAAGCTCTCTAGACGAATTATTCTCAACTATGGAGCTCCATGAAACTCGGATTGGAGGATTGGATGTAGAAGTCTACAAACCATGAGGAGTAGCCCTTGTAACAAATAAGGAAAAGGGGAAGAAAAAAGCCTCATCATCTGATTCGAAAGAATCAAGTGTCTCCATGGATAGTGATGAAGAGACATACATGGTAAGAAAAATGAGAAAAGTTTTTACACATTTTTCAACTAACAAATCTCATGGTAGGAAAAATTCAAGAAGCAAGAGTATGACAAGAAAGATCATATGATACAATTGTCAAGGAGATGGACATATGAGGGATGAGTGTTTTCTTTTGAAGAAGAAGGAAGGGGAAAAGAAGGATGAAAAGAAGAAAGCAAAAGAAAAAGAGAAAAAGGTTTAAAATTTAAAGGCAACATGGGATGAGTCATCATCATCGGAAGAGGAAGAATATCATATGTCCCATTGTCCCTTAATTGGAATTTAAGACATTGCCTCCTCGTCATCCGAAGTTGAAAAAGAAAAGAGCTCAAGTGAAGATGAAGGGAGCTTAAGTGAAGGGAGAACTTTGGATTCGGATGTCTCGGTAAGTGAGGTATCCAATCTACCCACCACTACTTTGGTTAAAATCATTTCTAGCACTAATGATGATTTATTTAAGGCTAGAAAGAAAATTAAATATTTGAAAAATGAGATTTCTATGCTTAATGAAAAACTAGAATCTATGACACTTAGGAACGATATGTATGCTTCCTTCTCTTCTAGCCAAAATGATTCATGTTTAGAAGAGGAAAATAGGAAATTAAGGAAAAAGGTGGATAACCTTACTAAAGCCCTTAGAAAATTTAAAATTGGCTCCATATGATCATTAGAAGCCAATGAGCAAGCTTCAATAAAATGGGGCTACGATATGGACAACCAAACCATGAAAAATCCTATCATTGCTTGTTTGTTATGGGTCAATAAAAAACCAAGACTATAGATAGAAAATGGATCCCCAAGGAATATTTGGTTAACCCAATTAGGAAGAATTTCTATTGGGTGGCAAAGTCAATTCTCAAGGATTAGAGGATTTAGGGATAAGTCAAACATGTATGTTAAAATTCAAATTTTTAAAAATTGGTTGACTTAGTATATTAAGGTGAAGCACTTAGCCTAAATTCATTCATGATCAAATTGGCTAAGTAGATATTACCTTTATTACATCTCATACTGAATTTTTTTTTTATGCATATGAGATGTTAGGATGATACAAATAATTCACTTGTGCTTATGGCAATTTGATAAGTTATTAAATGTATCAATTTAGTAATAATAGATCAACTATAGGGAAAGTAAATGTTTAATTAATGGACATCTTATCCATAGATCATAGTTGGACATTTTAAGTATTTTCAAAATAATTCTATGTTTTATTTGCTGGTGTATTGATTTGAAAAACATATGGTTTCAAAACTAAGGTTTGAAGTTGATACAAAATTGAATGTTTTTCAAGTTTTTGGGTTTTGGACAAAAATTAAAAAATATTTTGATTTTTCATGAAAACATATTTTTCCCTGTTAAAGGATATCAAAGGAAATATGTTTGCTAAATTTCATGATTTTTTAATTTTTCTAAAATTTTTAACGAATTATAGAAATTCAACTCAGAATGCTAAAATTTGAAATAGTTTTGTGCCAGTCGACTGGTGCTCTTTGAAATAGTTTTGTGCTACTCGACTGGTATAGAGCACCAATCGACTGGGAATTCTATGGGGATGTTTTCGGAGAGGTCAGTTGACTGGTACCTTAGTTTTCTGATTTTTGATTATTTTTTTAAAAATTAAAACCCACTTTGGTTTACCTTTATAGGTCAAAATTGATTAATGCAATCTTTTTGATGGTGTCAAAGGGGGAGAATTGAAGGGTTTAAGTTAGAACTTAACTTATTTCTTCATGTTGTGCAAAATTTAAAAATCATATGATAGGGTATAAGTTAAGGGAGAGGTTACATTTTTATGCTTCTTAGTATACTATGCCTCTAATTTTTAAATTGTTATTTTTGTGGCCAACTTAAACATATTGACACACATCAAAAAGGAAGAGATTATTGGTGCAATCAACCCAAGTTTGATCGATACGATCATGAGTTTTGATGTGTGTGTCAATTTGATTATGTTAGGTTTTCATATTGGTTGATGTGTGTTTGAGTCATGCAGGACTTGGTGGAACACACAATTGGGAAATCTCATCCTAGTGCACGAGTCCTTGAAGTCGATGAAGGATGGTGTATCCGAGGGACCGCCGAATGAGGAGCAACGGAGTGGAGCCGAGGGAAGCAGACTTCATGGCATACATGAAGGATGACATCGGGAGGAGCCGAGGGCTTGGATGCATCTGAGGGATGAGAGCCAAAGGAAGAGAGCTTCAAAGGACGACTCCGGAGAGGATGAGTGTGAGTGTGTAATAAGATCAGTCAATTGGTAGAGACACCAGTCGACTGAACCTTCTGTGAGTTTCAAACAGTAAGGTCAGTCGACTGGTCTGGATGGCAGTCGACTGGTCTATTCGAAATCTAGCCATTGGCTGAGCACCAATCGACTGAGGTTGGCATCAGTCGACTAGTGTGGGGCTGAGCTATTTTATTAACAGCTCTCTCCTTTATTAAAAGGGAGGCTTTGAGACTTGAGAAGGGTTAACTCTTTAGTGAGAAACCTTCTTGATATGCTCAAAGCTTCCAAGTCTACTCTCTTCCTCAAACCCTAATTCTCATATTGTAAAGGGAAGAGTGACATTATGAGAGGTTGTTCTCCACTGAGAAGGAGCAAGCTTAGTCGGAGTTTGCCAGGGACTAATCCATCAAAAGATTGATGGCTCATCCACCTTAAGGGCATGTCGTGGAGTACGAGCAAGCAATCTCCGAACCACGTAAAATGTTAAGTGTTAGCATTGTTCTTAATTGTTTAGTTTGTATTTTCGCTAGCACTACTAACCGTGTAGAAAGAGTAAGAGATTGTAGTGACGAGCTATTAACCCGCCTCCTCTAGCTGGGCCATCAATCCCAACATGTGTGACCTTGCAAAAAAATAGCAAAAGTAGTTCAAAATCATATTTTTGGCCATCTTATCCTTATGATCTATATACCCTTGCTCGAGGCTATGGTACAGCGAAAGGGCGATTAGTTATCTCCCAAGCACCCGTAGTTCGATCCCTAGCCATGGCAAATTTTGCAGAAATATTTTCTCCAAATGGGACACGAAACTGTGGGATGTTGGGCTTTTAGACATCCGCCACGAGCGCTTTCTGATTTACCCTGATAGTCGGTGGGAAACTTCGGTGGGGTCGGGTCGGTCTCCCTAGTTTAACATTACCCAACTTGGTTAATCATTTTTTTCTATTTACTCCAAGGCATGTATTGAGAAAGAAAAGGATTCTTTGTGGAAAAAATTTCCTTTTGCGCAAAGGAAGGGAAAAGAAAGGGAAAGAGAAGGAAGAGAAGGGAATTCTTACGAAAAAAACAAGAGAAAAGAGAGAGAGAAAGAATCTCATGGAGTAAAACAAAGCGGTGGCACGAGGAGTTCAAGCTAGGTCACCAGAGATTTCGTTGTTGGAAGCTAAGCGCTTCCTGCTCGATATGATTGATGATGATATGGAGGCAGTCAAGCAGGACCTCACCTCCGAGGGTTCAGAATCATCTGATCGCACGATCTCTCCCCACTCACTAGCACTTTTTGTTTATTCTCAGCTTCTTCGCTCCTCCTCCCAGCTACCGCCCTCTATTTGTCGACGCTTCAGTCGCTGATATCCCTTCCTCCACCTCTCTCCCACTACCAAGCTAATGAGTGTATCTTGTTGCTCCTGTTAGTAATCCTATGATGTGTTTTCAATTCGCTCTCCTTTGCTCTTCCTATTTCTATGACGTGTTTTGAGTGGCTGGAGGTGGAGAAGCTAGAGGAAGCCAAACCTTCAACGAGTGACTATTTTAGTATGCCAACATATCGGCCTATGACCTACGGGTTGCCCGATTTCACAGAATAAAAGAGAATAATTATTTAATAAGATTTGTTGACCGAGTTAAATCAAAGTTATATATATTAATTATTAAATTAGACCTTTTCTGTATTAAACTTTTAATTGATAGTTTCTTTATAAATATGTTAATTAACAGTTCTTTTATTAATTTTTTATTTGACTAAGTATCCTAAAACCTCTATAAATTATATATCTCATGGACAAAATATTCAATCAAGAAAGTTATTTTGTTTCCTCTCTTCCTCTCTCTGCTTTTATTTTCTTAACATGGTATCAGAGTCATGGCTCTTCTTACCTTATGAGTCATTTTTTCTTATACGATGTCTTTCTTCTTCTTATGTGATGCTTGCTGTCACCATTATTTTTTATTTTTTGAAAATAAAAAATTATAAGTGTCTTGTCTCTTCCTCCTCAATTTATTGCTCGTCACCTTCCTTCCTCATTTCTATCACCCGCCAATTCACAACAAGATAGTAGAGGAGAAGAGGAATAGCTTTTGTGCCTTTAGCCCTGGACTCAATCTTCATTCAACATTTTTGCCTTTTCACTTTACTCTTATAATTTTTCTCAGCAAGAAGCCAACATACAACAACAACAACTTGTGTTATTTTTGTTGCTTTTACTTTTAATGTCAGATATTCGAAGATATCAATTTTATCTCCAAATTAGATATATTGGTATTCAATGTCCTAAAAGACACGACAGAACCTTTATTGGTGATCTTTCAACTTTAAAAAATGTCAAATTTATCTCCAAATTGAACATATTGGTATTCAATATCCTAGATGATTTGATTTAGATTTTATTGGTGGCCCTACGGCTTTAAAACAACCAACTACTTTACAACTCTATCCTAAAGTTCTCTCATCTATGCCTACTCATGGCAAACCTTCAAAATTTTTATCTACTGAATGGTATATTGGCACTAGAGCAACTCATCATGTCACATCAAACTACAATATCTTTACAGAAGTACTACCATATACTAGTTCAGATACGGTACAAGTAGGTGATGGTTCAAGTTTGCAAATTACTAATCTTAGAAACACATATATGTAAGTACCCCGGGTGAGTTTTGATGTGGTCAACCAAGTTAAGTTAGGTCCTGTAGGTATTTGATCCATGTTTCTAAGTATGCAGGAACTCAAAAGCACAAGAAGTCGAGCAGAAGACGTAGTGGGCAAGAAAGATGACACGGGAAGTGAGCTGACGGGCTCAGTGTATCCGAGGGACATGGAGGTCTGCGGAAGAATACGCCGGTGGAGCGAGAAAGGCGCGTGTGACGTCCGAGGGACGAGAAGCTGGGAGGAAGCACGCTCAAGGAGAAGGCCGGAGGAGGGTTCGGGAAAGGCCAACTCTGAAAGGCCCGAGATCACCCTAGAAGACCCGCCAGAAGACTAGCCAGGAAAGTGCTGATCAAAGTCAATTCGAGTGCCCGAGTCAAACTTAGGCACCCGTGAATGGGAGCAACCTCATTGACTCGGGCGCTCGTGTTATCGAGCGCCCCAATCAACACTGATGCCTGAGAGGTTTTGACTTCATCCAAAACTAGATGTTCATAGTCGTTGCAATGACGATAACCCCAATGCCACGTGTTAGGCGCCCGTGAGTACTTAGGTGCCCGTGTAGGGCTACATCGGTAACTGATAGAATTTTACAGAGCTATAAATAGACCCCCAAACTCAGTTCTTTTCATCAATTCATTTGTACATGAAATTCCTCTTTAAGTTTCAATGTCTTTTTGAGTTTTAATTTGTGTAAGAGGTTTTTTGGTCCCAAGGAATACATCAGGAGAACGAGTGTTTATTTGTCTTGGATTAGCAACCTTCCTGATTGCAAACCAAGTAACTGGTTGTGCCTCTTTTTATTTCCGTTATCATTTCTTTTATGTTATGTTGTTGCTTGTTAACTAATCTCCATCATTGTTAGCAAAACAAAAGATCGCTTTTATTTTTTCAGGGGAAATTCACCCCCCCTCTTGCTGACCGCGCGATCCCCAACAAGTGATATCAGAGCAAGGACACTCTAGAAGAACTAACAACCATCTGAAGCAACAAAAATGGTCGAACTAGTTATCTACCCTCCAAAATTCAAGGGGGAGTTCGCTATGTGGAAGCGAAAATTATAAGTATTTTTTAAAATAGATTTTGAATTATTATTAACAATAAAAAATAGTTTTGAAGTTCCCAAAGATGCTAACAATAAAGACAACGAAGAAAGTCTATGAACAAAGAAGGAAAAAGTGGATTTTGTGACAAACGGGAAAGTTGAGTTTCATTTGCTAATCATTCTACTAGCACAAGAAGTCAACCGCATCAGAACCTACAAGTCAGCAAAGGAACTTTGAGAAAAGTTCCTGGAGCTTTGCGAAAGTACCTCTGAAACAAAAAGCTGGCAAAACGAGATATGCTCCGCAACCAACTCAACAACCGTCGAATAGAAGAAGGAGAATCAGTTGCCCAACTGCACACCAAAGTCAAAGAGTTGATCACGAGACTTAAGAACCTTGAAGAAATGGTAGCAAGTCGTGATGCATAAAGGTATGCCTTAAACGCCTTCCCAAGGACCCCGGACTAGATTTCAGTGATAGACGCATACTACATCTCTAAGGATCATGAGGTAAGTATCTTAGAGCAATTATTTTCGCATTAAAACATCATGAATCTCGATGCACAGGAAAGAGTAAATGGACAATATCGCCCTAAGCACAAGGAAGATCTAGCACGAGGAGGAATCTTCAGAAGATGAAGAAGACACGGCATACATGGTATGGAAATTTCCTAAGTATTTCAAAGCTAAAAAGTTTAATAAAGTGCAGGGTAAGAAATAAAGGAAGATTTGTTGCTACAATTATGGGGAAGAATGACACATCAAGGAAAACTACCCAAGGTTGAAGGTGAACAAATCCAACAAGGCCAAACACGAGAACATGAAGGCCACGTGCGATGAATCCTCATTGGATGAGTCCAATCTCCAAGAACATGCTGGACTAACGCTGATAGTCACCCACCAAGAAGAAGAAAGCATCGATGAAGGAGGAGTCGCATCAGAAGATAACAGCGACAAAGGGGGAGCTTTGGACTTTGAAAAGGATACGACAAGTGAAGTATGTTATCTACCTCCTAATCAACTTTATTAAGGTATTAAGAGAGTGTTTGGGAGAACTTTTGCTTCTTGAAAAGTGATTCTTGTAGAGATTATCTTGAAGTCAGTGAGAAGCTAAAGCATGGAGTGTTTGGAAATAGAAGCCAAAAGTTGATACAAGGTAAAGTTTGAGTGTTTGGTGAATAATTGCTTCCAAGCTTAATTTTTAGTTAAATGACAACAATATCCTTAAACTATATAAATTATTATTTTTTAATTATCTAAATATAATTTTGATACACTATCAATAATGTTTTATATATTTATTACTATATTTTGAATATTATATCAAAATTAATTTTTTTAATAATATATATGTTTAAAAAAATATAATTAATAAAAATATAAATATAAAAAAATGATAAAATTTATAAAAAAATTATGAATATATAAATTATATGAAAATATAAAATTTTATTTAAAAGTATGGTGACAATTATGTAAAATGATAAATTATTAAGGGTATAAATGTCTACTTTTAATTCTAGACCATAAGCAAAAAAGCAGAAGCAGAAAAAAGCATCAAATTCTTGCTTCCAGCTTTTGGCTAAAAGTTATAGAAGTTAAAGCAGAATCTGGTATTCACAAATACTCAAAAGTGCTTCTATGTAGCTAGAATCTAAAAAACTGCTAGTAGAAGCTCTCCTAAACACTCCCTAAAGTAATGATGAAGTATATATGTAAATTGGAAAATAAAAATTTAGACTTAAAAAAACAAGTAGCTTCTACATGCCCTCTTGAAATGTATGATAAATTAAAATTAAAAAAATGAGAATTTGAAGCCTCAAGAAGAAAAACTGGAAAATAACCATGTATGTTCAAAATATTTTTAAAATTCAAAAGTTAGATATTTTGGAGCACTGAATTAATATTTACGGTATCACAAGGGTCACATTATAAGAATTCCTAGAAGTTATATTCTATCTAAATTTTTTATTAACCTTGTTGGTAAAAATTTATTTTAGATCTCAAAATCTACACTAAATTATTAGATTTTATTTAATCTTTGTTTGTCAATAATTAATATTTTTTATGTTAATTAATGTTTTATTTATCATTCTTTGAAAATTATTTTTTGAACATATAATTATTGGAGAAAATTTAGTTTTATAATTTTTTGATAATAGTGTTCATCGTGTGTTATCCTTAATTTTTTTTTTAATTTTTAACAGTTAAACAGATTTGTTATGATCTTTCATTCGAAAACTTATTTTTTTAATTTTAAAAATATTTCACAGTAAATCTAGTCTTTCATGCTCATACAAAACAAATAGAAATTGATTTTTATTTTGTTCGAAAACGTATGACAACTCAATAATTATCAGTCTCTTATATCAAATTGTTGATATCTTTACAAAACCATTATTCAGACAGCGTTTCAACAGGCTAACAAGGAAACTTAACATCAGAGATCTCCTGTTGAATTTATCAGAGAGTAAAAGAGAAAAATTATTTAATAAGATTTTTTTGACCGAGTTAAATCAAAGTTATATATATTAATTATTAGATTAGATATTTTCTTTATTAATCTGTTAATTGACAATTTCTTTATGAATCTGTTAATTACAGTTTCTTTATTAATTTCTTATTTGACTAAGCATCCTAAGACCTATATCTCATGGATAAATTATTCAATCAAGAAAGTTATTTTGTTACCTCTCTTTCTCTCTCCGTTTCTATTTTCTTACATAGAATTCTTGTGGCGACCAGAGACATTGCTCATCATCTGATGGGTTGCTGAAGTTTCTTACTTTTGTTTTTTTAACCCTTTTCCCCTTCTGCAATGTCGGCGGCGATGAGAGGTGGTGGACATTTAGTGTCGGCAATGAGGAAGAAGAGGTGGACATGGCTTGCGCAATTGAGACACTTCGCTTCCGCCCGATATGGGCAGATTAAAAACATCTAAAAATCGACCCGCACGGGTAGATCCATAAATCCGTCTATCTCTTATTTCCTAACCAGTAAATAATGAAATAGATGAATAATTCATCCTCTCTTATAAAATAAACAAAGTTTTCCATTTTTCTCAATTTTTTGAATCCTTCCTCTCAAATAAATAGGGCATTAGAGTTCCAACACTTTCAACAACTTACCAAGAAACATCACATCAACGTTGATCTCCTCAAACTTTCAATCTTCTAATACCTATTAAGTTATCATTGCACCTAGAGTTTACTATAAAACTCTTTGTTAATCCCTTCAAAATAAAGCTAATAGCACTCATTTAGAATTAAGAAGAATATGTGAATAATTTATTCCAGCAACTGATATTGTTCATTCAGAAATTAAAACTTAGAAGATATAAAAATTTTAGATTCCACCTGCCTCCATACATACCAAATGCATGCATCCTAGGAATGTCAATTCGGATGAGTCGGATCGGGTTCGGGTCAGATTAGAAAAAAAATTTTAACTCCTAACCCAAACCTGACCTGAACCCAAATTCAACCTGAAACGTTCAAACCCGAACCCGAACCTGACCAACCCGATCAACCTGAACCCGACCTGAATAATCCGAAAAAATCGATTCAAAACTTCTTTTTTCGTTATTTTCCCTATAATTCTTCACATATTAATATACATAAAAATATCTTAATTTTCAAAATAAAAATTGATTTAACTCTAAAAAATCATTAAATATTAAATTCGGGTCAACCCAAACCCGACCCGAACCTGAAAATTTTCAACCCGAATCTGATTTTTTTCGGATGAATTTGGATTGGGTCGTCGGATCATGTTGATTTTTGACATCCCTAATACACCCACGGCTTCCAACGTATACACTAACTCAAAGAAATCAAATAATTAATAATTAATCTAAATATCATATGGACAATATTTTTCAATATATATATATATATAAATTTAGATGTTAAATTATAATATTAAGTAAAAAAAATTAAAATTATAAAAATTTGAGATGCTCACACAAAATGTACGATGCAAGGGGAATACATATATAGACACGAATTTATGTATGAGTTATCCTGTGCTATTACACAACCCTTTCCGGATCCTTTCATTTTTTTTTTTTCATTAGCTAATTTTATATATTTATTATCTTTATAAGTTTTGTAATGAATTTTTTTAACAAAATAAATAAATAAACGTATCAAATTTTCGAATATGATGTAAATGTACTGAATTAAAATCATATTAGAGTCGAACAAAATCTATCAAATAGACACAGAAATATGAAGTATATTGGTTTAAATCGAGATTAATTTAGTCATAAATTTAATTAGGCTAAATGGATTCAATCGATTTAAAATTAATTAGAAAATTTTTAAAAAAATCTCTTATATCTTCTACACCTTCTTCCTTAATTTGATCTACTTCTTTTCTTTGTTTTTATTTCTTCCCTATCATAATTTAGTTGTTTTTTTCTACTTCCCCAACATCTGTTCACTTTTTTTCTTCTTCTTATTTTCAAGAGCAGAATCTCTCTTTTAGTCTTTTTCTTCCTTTTTTAATGGTTTCCCAGCCGACAATAGAGTAACCTTAGTCGTTCTTTCTCTCCGATAAGAGTAACCCTTCCCTTTGTTTTTTTTGTCTTATTTTTTTTTTGTTAGATATAATGTGAATGAAAAGGAAGGTACGGAGGAAAGAAATTCCTTGGTGAGTGGGACTTTAGTCCCACATTAGAAATTTTATATGAATGAAAAGGGATGTGGAGAATAAAGAAACTCCATTGTAAACGAGACTTTAGTCCCACATTGAGAGTCTTAAGACATAATTGTTGGTTTATATTATTTCACAAGCATGTTAATTGTGAACAAATGCATGGGGAGAGACTCTCTCTCTCACGCATGGGTGCGCAGGGGGTGCAAATCCAAGGCTCAGATTTGTACTAAACTAAGTGGACTCGTGTGAGTGCACGACCTGCGCAGGCTCAGATTTGTACTGAACCAAGTGGACTCGTGTGCGTGCACGACCTGCACGCGTCGAATGTCTGACTCGTCGGGGCAAAATTTGTCCAACTAGATAAACCCCCTAAACGTTTGGATCTGGCCGATTAATTGACGTGACTGAGAGCAAAAGATATACAGAGAAAAAATTAACTTCCACCTCCTTTCCTACCTCTCTTGATAGCGTTCGGGTGCTTCCTCAGTTCGCCGCTCGTCGTCCCACTGTTGTATCCTGAGAGATAGACGTCCATAGGAGCCTCGAAGCACCGCCGGAGGAGGACAAATCTGTTTCAAGGAAACTGTGTAACACAGGCCTCAGTAACTCTCTAATTCCGTTCAGACAGACTGGTTCGGGAGATCCTAGTCTGGAGATTCTGCTCGGGAGACTGCAGTGTGTATAAAAGGCAACTCGAGTCACTCAACAACTAAGTTAAAATTATTTTTTATAATTTCAATTTATTATAAACTCTCCGAAATCCAAATGTTCCAATATTTTTGTCATTGATGGTAGCTAAGACCATTTGCATAAAGAAGGTGACTGTGTTTAATTTGAGTTATTTTTTTATTTTATAAAAATCAATTTTTTTTCATTCTTGATAAAATGACTTTCAGATTTTTTTTAATTTTCTAAAAAATAATATATTTTTTCTAAAAAATAAAAATGAAAAATATAAATCAAATATTATTTTTCAAAAAAAAATCACATTTTTTCAAAAAAAACGAAAAAAAAACAGACCAACTAAATAGACTTTCATTTTCCTTTTTTTCTTTTTCTAAACTAATTTAAGCAAACTAAAAGTAATTCCTACTATTTATTTGATTTATCTTCTGATTTATTTTATTTCTTATCTTCGACTAAATGTTAATAGCAAAAAGAATGCAAATGAGATTCTATGTCCCGAAATTTTCTCTATCCACGTATCTCAATTTGTCAATGATGATCGACAAGTCGTCTGATCGTCGATCGGGCACCACCGGCCGCCTCTGATCGCCGTCTTCAATCAAATGATACTCTGGGAGAATGATGAATGGGTTGGGATTGTCACAATCGCGATCTCGACGGTAAATCCGACAAGATCACGATTGCGACGATTCCCGACGGATTCACCGTACCTTCCAAGGTATAATTTGATTCGGGATGACGATCGAAGGTCGTCGTTGATGTCCGATCGACGACGATCGGACGCCTCGCCGACCTTCGCTAGCGAATTGGGACATCTACACAAGAAAGTTTCAGGACATAGAATTCGTTAGCCGCCATACAAGTTTTCCAACCCATAACAAAAAAAAAAAAATACCCAACTTTTATTTTATCCGACCTTTCTATCTTTTTATCTCAATGTCAGTAAATAATAAATAAGTTTATTTTCAGTCTGGATGAAAAAATATATAATTTATTATATTAAATTCAGGTCTCTCGTAACCCTAATTCTGGATCCTATATAGATTTATACTTCTTCCAGAAAAAAAAAACAATTATCTAATCGCTGGACAATTAATAATATTTGCTAAGATTAATTATGAGTCCCTATCTGATATATCGATGAGCTGTGGATTCTCCGTCAATTTTCAAGCATGCTTCGCGTGCCAAATGCCCATCTCTCGAACGCTTTAGATTTTTTTTTCTCGTCTAGTCAATTAAATCTGCTGAATCAAGGGACACCTGTAATATACCTAGATACGCACCAGCAGTATGATCATATAGAACCATATTCTATTTCCAAATCTCAACCTTGCATCAGCAGCATTTTACCAAAAATTGAGGCCGGTTCAAAGGTGCACTTTATTTGTTCCGAGAATACTTTTGCAATTATTAAAACATATTTAATTTTTAAAAAAGATTTCCAGTCATCAATGGATATATAACACTACATATTTGCAAAAGTTGATCCAGTTTTGTGGTTCTCTTGTTATATCAGTTAGTGAAAACTACGAGATGAAACCAAATGAAACAGTCATGACGGAGATATAATATTCGGAGAAATATAATTAATCTATAATGAATCGGAAGAAGAATATGAGAAGTTTAAAAATAATTTAATTCCTTTCTAAATTAAATGCACTATTTATATTTTCAAGGAAATTACTTAATCGGGCGTCCTTACATTTCCTAGATAACTTAATGCAACAAATTCCAAAAACTTAATTTATAATTAAAGCAAGATTGATTACTTTATTTGATGAATGATAATCAACCTTGTAATCAGGATTACATTATAAGATTGATTATTTTGTTTGAGAAAATTTTAAAATTATAATATAATATAATCTGTATTATAAAAACTAATTAAAGTATTGTAATCTGAATTACAAAGCTAAGAATATATAATCTGGATTACATAATAGGCATAATTATATTATAAACTGGATTACATTACTTATAACTAAACAAAGCCTTAATTTAGAGTTTCAATTTCAATGCCAAGATTGCTTTGCATTCCTAAATTTGATATGGCCATAATAGACAAATAAACATGGTTAAAACTTTTAATTTAATATTTTTTTTCCAATTTTATCCTTTCTTAATATCCTTTTCATATTAAATTATATCCTTTTCTATTTATTTTCATATTAAATTATATCTTTTTTATTTATTTTCATATTAAATTAATTTTTTAACTTATAAAAATATATAAATTCATTATAAACTTTTTATAATTTTTAGTATCATTATTAAAAAAATTTAAACTCAATTATATTCTTTCTTATTTATTTCAGACTAAATAATAATTTTTTTAAAATTTATTATCATATTAAATTAATTTTTTATTTATTTATAAAAATTTATTCTAGGTGGTCAGATTTTGGCCATCCAATTTACCAATTTGATATATATTTTGTAAAAATAAATCCGAGCTGGTGATTTTGTCACGCCCCGAGACCCAGGAGCCGCTGATCCAATATAAAATCGAACAGCACCTCCCCTGTCCGGCGGACAATTTACACATACATACAATATCCAAACACACGCAGTTTAATAATTTGGCCTCAGGCCTCTAAATAAAGACATAACATAACCAAAACACAAAATAAACATACCTGACTGCGGACCGGTCAGACTTACGACGAAACCACCAATACAAAAACCCCTTAGGGCACACGACAACACTCCCAAGACATATACAAGTCCAATAGATAAAGATACAAGTAGACACTACTAAGTACAAAACGAAACTATGCCGTCGCGATGGGTAGGGACTGGCTGCTGGGCTCTTCTGGCGACTCCAAGTATCTCAACCTGAAATAAAAATATATGACAACGGGGTGAGTCCATAACTCAGCGAATACCCAGCAGATATGCATAGTATGTTATAATAACAATAAGCATCTACGTTAATACAGTCTCATATCAACAATATGGAAAAACTAGTACTGGAAATACTGAGGTAGATACATACCAGAATCCAGCTAACCTGAAAAGATGACAATAAGTACCAAGGAAATATCATTAGACATATAATCTCAAATAACAAGTCTCCAGAATATGCATGTCAAACAAGTGCAAGAATCAAGTGCAGCAAACAATGCACGATGCAAAATATGCACATGGTGCAATGACATGTGTCACCCCTGACACCAGACAGATCATCGTACACCTGTCATAGGGACGTCTGAACGGGTAGGGCTATGACAACTGTACGCACCCTGCCATCACTGCTCCTGAGTGACCGAGTGGACAGGATGCTGGCGGGGGACCACCCCCCTACCCCAAGCAATGAGGGAGCTCCGCTCTCATCTCCTCGTGGCTCAGTACGAGAAGGGACCCCTGGCTGCTACCACGCCCGCGCTCACCCTCCTCATAGTGGTCGAACGGAGCAATACAGGGCAAATGCACACATCTACGGTATCCACTAACCCATGAGTGGCCGTGCGTGCATATCATGTACCGGAAGACGATTAGGCTCAACCACAAGGGAGTCGCTGATCGCCGGCATGCAACAGTGCAAGAATGATGTATGATATGCACACATACATCCCGATATCTAAGCATATATATAGACATGGCAATACCTGAGACTGTACAAAACTAACAGCATAATAACTCAGGGATCAACAATAAGTATCCAGAATAAGCATAATAACTCAGGGATAACTAACAAGTATCCAGGACAGGCCTAATAACTCAGGGATAACTAACAAGTATCCAGGACATGCATAATAACTCAGGGATAACTAACAAGTATCCAGGACATGCATAATAACTCAGGGATAACTAACAGGTATCCAGGACAGGCATAATAACTCAGGGATAACTAACAGGTATCCAGGACAGGCATAATAACTCAGGGATAACCAACAAGTATCCAGGACAGGCATGATAACTCAGGGATAACTAACAAGTATCCAGGACATGCATAATAACTCAGGGATAACTAACAGGTATCCAGGACAGGCATGATAACTCAGGGATAACTAACAAGTATCCATGACATGCATAATAACTCAGGGATAACTAACAGGTATCCAGGACATGCATAATAAATCAGGCTAGCGTATAATCTTACTGCTATCTATAACCAACCATGCATAGCAATATGACAATATCTAAACGATAAGTCAAAGGGTACCCGCCTCCAAGAGTAGAAGTAGTCCGTATCAAGTAAGAACCTCCCGTCCAATAATCCGCAGGTACTCAATCAACGCCCTGTATTAAAGGACATAGGTTTAGCTACAATACACATGATTCTTAGCTAAACAAACTTCCTTAATTAATTAGGATCAAACTAGTACCCAATCCAAACCGAACCTATACCAAGGTCTACAACTCGATCTGAACTCCAATTCAGAAACCACACTGTGATCAAGAACCAATCGTAGGAGAAAACCTAGCTCCAAAAGCCAAAAATAAAACCCATCTAAAA
Source organism: Boesenbergia rotunda (assembly GCA_024364735.1). Classification (NCBI taxonomy): domain Eukaryota; kingdom Viridiplantae; phylum Streptophyta; class Magnoliopsida; order Zingiberales; family Zingiberaceae; genus Boesenbergia; species Boesenbergia rotunda. The sequence goes on along the minus strand of JAGFNQ010004376.1, from coordinate 97,640 downwards.
CCATAACCAGTATCAACTATATTTTTGTCTAATCAATGAGCTCAGATTCAAATCCAACACAATAGAGATGTTTATTGATACAACTCACGAAGGAACCCAATAAGAACAACAAACTTAAAATATGATCACACGAAGTACTATCATATCTTAGCTCCACTAACAGATCACACACTCAATCCCCAATGTATCAGAATATTCTATTCCAGATATAATATATCCCGTAGCACAAGCTAATAGATCAATAAGAGTAATCACAAATCACCCCTCAAGTGAAGTTGATGCAACATCAAGGATTAAGCCATTACACCTACATCTCCATACCTAAACCATAAGATGAAACACACTCCAAGAACAGAATCACGACAATAAAATCCAAATAAAACAAGATTAGAAGCCACTCAATCCGAATTCCAATTTCAACAACCATTAAACCTCAGGTTTGATATCACAAGATAATCAAGTCTAAAACCCATTCCACCACAATTTACAATGTCATCCACTCCACAGATCCAACACAAGAACAAAAAGATAAGACATCAAACACTCAATACTGCACCTACAATTCAATTCTCAACCTATCAATCGAAACCACTCCACATGGCATTCATAAACCAAATCAATGAACCCATACCAAATCTCAATTTAGCTCATATAGACAGGAACTAAAACTAACAGACCAGAGTAGGGAGTTTGAGCTCACCTCACACGGCAGAATTGGTGAGCGACGTAGGGAGATGGTGCAGGACAACCAAAGAAACCCAGATCCAGGCTTCAACAGCTAATCCATCCCTTGGGCGCTACACTGATCGCCATCCCTACACAGCAAACGGAAGTAATCTCCACCAAACAATGAAACGCAACCACTGAAACCCAAACACAGCTAATTACACAGAGTTCATTCCAATTACAATCCCTTACCTCAAATCCCAATTGCAGATCCTCAGCGCAAGCAGAAGACGCGGGATTGGAGCCCTAGTTCCAATTCCAATTTCCGGAATCCGATCTGCCCATACCCACAAGGAATCAGTTTCGTCTTCCACTCCTCGTCTCAATCCCTCGGTTCCGAATCTAAAGCAACCAACCAAGCTTACCTCAGATCCCGAGCACCCACTCTTATTTCAGTTTCCGACGTTTCCTCAGCGAGGAGATGATTGGGCTTCGGCGTCGAGTGCGCGCTGCCGAGGGAAAGGAAGTCGTCGGCCTTGAGCTCGTCAACTTAGCGTGGAGGAAAAAGATCGTCGACGATCGAGAAGGGCACGGCTAGGGTTCGCAAAGGAGAAGAGTGGAAGGGGGGGGGGGGGGGGGGGGGGGAGGTCGGCGCCCGTCGGGTTCGGCTATGGCAGCGAGAGAGGAGAGGCGCTACTGTGATCGGGCTGGGGCTAGGTCAAGGTTTATATAAGTTGGCATTTTACAATTTAGTCCATACCATTTCCATCTAATTGCAAGAATGCCCTCTGTTTCAAGTTTTGTACCCATTAACCCCTTGTAACCATTTGTTTTAATTACAGTTTAGTCCAAAATTTAAGTCCAAGGCTTCGGAAACCCTGGAACCTTCCCGATAACTCTCCGAAAATTTCCGGAACCTAGTCAAAAGTGTCGGATTTTACAGATTTATTGATGATATCAATTTTTTGTTCATTAGTCTCTTGATATTTAGCGTGATCAACACCTTTCGTTTACAAGTTGCTTTAAGAAATGACGCAGAAGTTGAATATATTTTGGTTTTCCTCGAAGAACTCGATTTTTTGAAATTGAAATTGTTGAGCTATTGTTGCAGAACAAGATTGCTAGATTATCTTGAACATGCTCCAGTATCTCCAAAATATCACACCATAAAGTAAATAACATCCTGTAGACCTGTACATAAACAACAATATATTTAATTTTCCTCCCATACAATAATGCAATGATTTTCATATAGATAATTAAAAATTTTAAAATTTCAACTGAAATATATTATAAGAGATTTTCCTCCCATGAGAATGAGGTCTAAAAATAAGTCATTTTTATGAGCTTTTATTAGTATTTTCTAATTTATTTTGATGGTTAATTGAAAAGAACAATAATAGGGAGAGTGAAAATCATAGTGAATGATGTGGCATGACGTGGTACTTTACATGCACGCGTCCGATTATTGCTTGGACACTCTGGGGGAGTGAAAATGGAGGAGTATTTTCTAATTTATTTTGATGGTTAATTGAAAAGAACAATAATAGGAAATGGGAAAGTGAAAATCATAGTGAATGATGTGGCATGACGTGGTACTTTACATGCACGCGTCCGATTATTGCTTGGACACTCTGGGGGGCACGATGAACCCATCGGAGATCGTGCATGCAAGGTACCATGTCATTCACTATGATTTTCACTCGTCCATTTTCACTCTCTCAATCATTATTAAATTGAAAAATTATGTAAAATTGAATCAATTATTTTTAAAATTATTCAATTGAAAAATTAAATATCTGAATTATCAAAACAAACAAAATTCAATATATTAAACTTCTTTAATAGAACGTGCAATAGTAGACAACTTTTTTAAACACCATTGGTAACTTTTTATGATAAAATGTTGATTAAATAGTTTGATGTTTTTATCCATTTTTTTAAAATAAAAGCAAATTCAAAATCTCTAGAAGATCATAAAAGCGAGATGCCCTATTATGGGAGTGTTTGGGAGAGCTTTTACTTCTTGAAAAGTGATTTTTGTAGTGATTATCTTGAAGTTAGTAAGAAGCTAAAGTAAGGGAGTGTTTGGGAGAACTTTTGCTTTTTGAAAAGTGATTCTTGTAGAGATCATCTTGAAGTCAGTGAGAAGCTAAAGCATGGAGTGTTTGGAAATAGAAGCCAAAAGTTGATACAAGGTAAAGTTTGAGTGTTTGGTGAATAATTGCTTCCAAGCTTAATTTTTAATTAAATGACAGCAATATCCTTAAACTATATAAATTATTTTTTTTAATTATCTAAATATAGTAATATACATCATCAATAATGTTTTATATATTTATTATTATATTTTGAATATTATATCAAAATTAATTTTTTTTAATAATATATATGTTTAAAAAATATATAATTAATAAAAATATAAATATAAAAAAATGACAAAATTTATACAAATTTATAAAAATTTATTTAAAAAATTATGAATATATAAATTATATGAAAATATAAAATTTTATTTAAAACTAGGGTGCAATTATGTAAAATGATAAATTATTAAGGGTATAAATGTCTACTTTTAATTCTAGACCATAAGCAAAAAAGCAGAACCAGAAAAAAGCATCAAATTCTTGCTTTCAGCTTTTGGCTAAAAGTTATAGAAGTTAAAGCAGAATCTGGTATTCACAAACACTCAAAAATGCTTCTATGTAACTAGAATATAAAAAGCAGCTAGCAGAAGCTCTCCCAAACACTTCAGCAGTGTTTGGAAATAGAAGTCAAAAGCTGATACAAGATAAAGTTTGAGTGTTTGGGAAAATAATTGCTTCCAAGCTTAATTTTTAATTGAATGACAATAATATCCTTAAATTATATAAATTAATCATTTTTTAATTATTTAAATATAATTTCGATACTATCAATAATTTGTTCACGTAATTATTATTATATTTTAAATAGTGATATAATTATTATTATATTTTAAATATAGTATTAAAATTAATTTTTTATAATTTGAATATTTGAAAAAATATATAAAATTAATAAAAACTAAAAAATAATATAATTTATATAAATAATATATATATATATAATTCTGAAAATGTACAATATGATTGAAATTTTATAAAAATATAAAATTTTATTTAAAAATATAAAATTTTATTTAAAAATAAATATTAGTATAATATGATTGAGGAGATAAAATTATGTCAAATGGCAATCAGATAAAATGTTATATTATTTAAGGATATAAATATTATTTTTTAATATTATATCATAAATAAAAAAGCAGAAGCAGGTAGAAGTATCAAATTCTTGCTTCTAACTTCTGAGTATAAGTAACAGAAGCTAAAGCAGAATCTAGCCTTCCTAAACACTCAAAAGTGATTCTGTGTAGCCAGAATCTAAAAAACAGGTAGCAGAAGCTCTCCCAAACACTCCCTATATATTGTTAAGAATATACCACCTTCCTTGATAAAGGAGAGACCCGACTTCCGGTAGACACGTCCAGCTCTGTTATTGTACATCTGAGCTTAGAACCCTTGATGGAGATTGCAGATCATCTTACCATTTAGACATCCTGATTTTTCTTCCTCGTGATATTTTTGGAATAGGCTGACGGGGGCGCTTGAAAGAACATAATCGCTTTATTATTATTATTATTATTATTTTGCCCCGGTGGAGGTTGCAGAAAAAGGACGGCAGGAAGATCAAACCACTGCTACACTCCAACGAATGAAGTCGAATTGTCCATCTTGCTTGCCTTTCTTGTTGAATTCAAACAAAGAAGAAAAGCAACCAAAGAAAACAAAAACTTGAATTTCGCAATCGGTCCTCCTTAGTGTAATTCAAATTCCTATCATTGCATGAGGAACAGCATCAAGCAGCAAGGTGATATAGATACAAAGTATTCTAAGCTCAAGTCCAAGGCCGCTGGTACAGCCAAGCCAAAATTATCCCCAAGTGTGCAAGAACTTGAGTATGATTTCGCAAAGAAGCACTCATATCATGAATTTGAAAGAGATAGAAATATAAAATCCCTAAACCATGAAGTCATATTAAGAATCTTTTGATAAATCTGAGAGATCCAAATTTTGACTTCTGTCATCTCCCTTCCTAAGTTCAAGGGAAACCAGAATTTAATCTTCGATTAGTAAAATACATTCTATCACCATAACCTTCCTAAGTCCATTCGGCCAGCATGTAGCTGCTAACCTTGTCTTGTACCCATTTGATGAAATGGTTTGAACTTGTCAGAACCTTTTGGCGAGGCAAATCCGTCATCAATTTTAAGCTCTGGGTTCGCCAACAATTAGAGAAACCCAATTAAAGAATCTAAATCTAAGTATATGTATCTATAAACGTCCAGTACTCCAGTAATAAATTAATTGCTACTGCAAGAGATAAGTACCAAGGTCATTTGCCAATAAATCAGAGGCTCTGGAATCATCACCATTTCCAAACTATTAAAACTGTCATGCCCCGAGATCAATAGAACCGTTGATTCAATATAAATCGAACAGTATCTCCCTTATCCGACGGATAATTTACACATACATATAAACACACACAAATAAATATTGACCTCAGGTCACAAAACAGATATATATAGCATAAGAAAAATGAAACATTACAATACTGAAAACATAAAGCTTACCTGAGCTGCCCTCGGGGCAGACACGCAGCAAAATCACATCACAACGTCCAACAAAGGACTCAAAAATATAATACAGTATGAATGGAACACGAATATAAGTCCACGATATATGAAAATGAATACAACACATAAAGAATGTTATAAACAGAAAACAAACGCGGAAGCACCCAACAACGAAATCGTAGGGACCCAAGACCAGTAACTGGGCTCCTCCGGAGAGCTATCAACCTGAAAACAAAAACATTGTGACAGGTGGTGAGTCCAAGTGGACTCTGCGGGTATATAGAAAGATATGTATGACAGAAAAATAGCTAAACAAGTTATACAGATACAACAGGATACAATCTCAACAATAGAATCAGAAATGTGCATAACTGAAATAACAAAGGGTTGTACATACCAGAAATCAGTCTCTCATGATCATAATAGGACTCGTATCATACGAGCAAGTGCAGGGTCATCAAACCACACAAAAGGTATATCCTGTATGTGCATGTCAAACAAGTGCAGCAAATAAATACAGCAAACACAATCAAATACACAAATGCATCATATGCACATGATGCAATGTCATGGTCACCCCTAACACCAGTCAAGCCATCGAGACATGCGATAATGTGTCGGCCGAGTGGGTAGAGCTGTGACACTGTTCGCACTCTGCCATCACTACACCTGAATGACCGAGCGAATAGGATACTGGTGGAGTAAACACTCCGCCCCATGTATATATGGGGGAGATATCTCTCTCATCTTCTCTAGTCTATAGGAAGAGAAGGGATCCCTGTCTGCTACCACGCTCCGAAACCACTACCCATGAGCGGTCGAGCGGAGCAGTACAGAACTAATACACACACCCAACGATATCCACTAACTCATGAGTGGTCGTGTATGCATATCATGTGCCGGAAGACGATAGGCTCAACCACAAGTGAGTCGCTAATCGCCAGCATACAACAGTGAGGTATGGTGCATGTCTCTAATACACGCAACCCCTACCAGGTCATCGACACATAACTCAACTTATCATGCACAGGTCGTAAACATGTATCATAACTCAATCATCCTATACACACTTGCAAGTATGACTAGAATCAATCAACGCAACCATACAATGGTATGCTATTCTATATCTACATACTCATGCCCATATCAATGCTATACAGAATCAGATAACAAAAATACAAGACTGTATAAGAAGGAAATCTAGATTAAATCCAAGGTCAAGCATAAGTATCAAGCAGGATAACAAAACAGTAGCAGATAAAGGTAAATATCAGCCTACTGTAATAATATCAACTAGTCATGTATAAAAGGTAAAGTAGATCTACAGAATACAAGCAAGAAGTACCCGCTTCCAAATAGTAGAAGTCTATATCAACGGAGAAAAGAACCACCCGCCAATAATCCAAATCCAGTCCATGTATCAAGGACATATTTAATTAGCTATTACACAGATATGATAGCTAGCTAATAAATCCCTAAACCAGACTAGGATTAACCTAATCATTTTCTTTTCATTTAATTACATTTAATTAAATGAAAGGTCCTGATTATCCCGCGTAATTAAGATTTAGGTTTATATTTTAAATCTTTTATTAATAATTAATCCCTAACTAAACCCAATTATCAAAATTAGGTTCAACTTAGGTTTAATCCAAACCTGAGTTAACCCATAGCACACTTGCACTTACATGGGTCACTGCGCTAAACCAATCCTTAATCATTACAAGGACGAATCTCCAATACCAAAGGTTGCTCACGGTAATATTCAAATACATTATGTTGACACAACACAGAATTAACAATACCAAGCTCATCTACAAAGATCAAACTGATACCACTACAACTTGACCTAGTGTCCATCTTACACATCCAAGAAAACTCTAATTTCAATAACCACAACCGAATTGAGCTTACCTCACACCCAACCGCTCGAATCCCAATCTCAAATAGTTGGATTGCTGCAAGGAGCTGAGCAACCACCAATTAACCCCCAGCAATATCATTGCTCAAGAACAAGAATTTGTCTTCATCACCAAACCATGGTAACATGATAGAAGTAGAATTAAGAACAACCAGAAGGCATTCACTACCTAATTAAGATCAAGGTTGTAGCTGAAACCCAAATCTTAGCAGCTTGAACAATTGTATCAATTTTGAACAGTGTTTACCTCAAATTTTCCAGCGATCCAAAGCTAGTAACAGCCATACCTGAGAAATAGGAAAACTAGAAGGTTCAAATCGAATTCCAATCAAAATTTCTAAACAATCATCGGAAAACTGAGCTCCATTGATCCAACCATGTAATCCCTTACCTGATTGGGTACCGACATCGCTCCCCTGTCCAGCTCCGGCCAGATCCATCTCCAAGAAAAACCAGTTTTGGGCAGCACCCCTCTTGAGTCTGCCCTAAAAGCAACATCACGCACAATTCCTTAATCAAAGAAACCCAAATCCAAAAATCTCACATCGGGAATCAGGAATCCCTCACCTGAGTTGCTACTGGCGTCGCTCCATTGAACCGAGACCAACCACGGATAAGTGATGTAAGCAATCCTAATGCATCGGCTCGCGAGGTGATTTGGGGATCGAGGAAGTGCTCAGCCGCTTGCTCGATCCCAAGGGTGGGGTTCACCGGAGAGGTGGAACACGTAGAGGAACGGAGGTGGCTTCGACTCTCGACCGTAGAAGGTGAAGGTTCGGGATTGGGTTGTGGCCGACGGCAGCGACGTGAGGCTCTTAAGTGTTGCCAATTTTGCATTTAGACCCCTCAAGTCCCTTAAATCAAAACTTCATCCCTAACTTTAATTTGTTTTGCATAAAAACCCAACCCTCCAAAACTCTTCCGGGTTCAGTAAACACTATCAAGAACACTATAGTGAACACTATCAAGAAATATGCAGACATAAATACTGAACAATAACTAATCATACATTCCTCAGGTGAATAGGTGGGGGTAGCGATCTCAGATGACATCCTCAAGCTCCCAAGTAGTCTTCTCATCTGAGTGATGCTGCCATCCAATTCTAACTAGTCGGATTGTCTTGTTCCACAACTGACGCTCTCGGTGACCCAAAATCCGTACAGAAACCTCCTCAAATGTCGCATCAGGCTGGAGTGGAACCGAGACATCCGACAGCATGTGTGAAGGGTCTGGTATGTATTTCCTCAGCATAGATACGTGGAATACATCATGTATGCCAGTAATGGATGGTGGAAGAGCCAAACGATAAGTCACTGCCCCAACCCTCTCCAGAATATGGAATGGACCGATGTAACACGGAGCAAGCTCACCTCGAAGACTGAACCGTTTCACCCCTTTTATGGGTGAAACTCGCAGAAATACATGATCACATACGGATAACTCCAAAGGTCTCCATCTCTGGTCGATATAACTTTTCTGTCGATCCTGCGCCTCAGACATCCTGCGTCTGATAGTGCGGACTAACTCTGCCTCGTGCTGGGCTCTCGAGGTCCTAGCAGCTGGGATTCCCCAACCTCCTCCCAGAGGGTGAGTGTTCGACAAGGCCTACTATACAACGCCTCATACGGTGCCATCTGGATAGCCACATGATAGCTGTTGTTGTAGGCGAACTCAACAAGATGAAGATGATCCTCCCAACTGCCTCCAAATCATAACACAGGCTCGCAGTAAGTCATCTAAAGTCTGGATGGTACGCTCTGACTGACCGTCAGTCTGCGGGCGAAAGGTGGTACTAAATCTGAGCTCGGTACCCATGGCCTTCTGCAGAATCTGCCAGAAACGTGAGGTGAAACGCGAATCTCGGTCTGAGATAATACTCGACGGTATGTCGTGCAATCCGATGATCTCTCTGCAATACAGCTCTGCCAGTCTATCCAATAAATTAGTCCTCTGAATAGCTAGAAAGTGCACGGATTTGGTTAATTGACCAACGATCACCCAAATCGCGTCAAGGGCTCGTTTGGTCCTAGGCAATCCTACCACAAAATTCATAGTGTTGTGCTCCCACTTCTCTCAGGAATGGGAATACTCTGAAGTAACCCAACAGGTCTCTGGTTCTCTGCCTTAACCTGCTGGCATACCAGGCATCAGGCTACGAAATCAACGATATCTCACTTCATTCCGTTCCACGAGTAGGAACGCCTCAGGTTCCAATATATATGAGTGCCACCAGATGGATAGAGAATCGGGAGCGATGTGCCTCCTGTAATAGCTCCTCCATAACCGGATGTGCCTCGGGTACGCAAAGCCTCCCGCGGAAATACAAGACACCCTCGTTGTCCCATGTAAAATCAGATTGCATCTCTGTGGCAGCTCGGCTGCTGAGAAACTGCAGATGCTGATCACTCGCCTGAGCCTCTATGATCCTCGTCCGGATGGAAGACTGGGCAACCATGGTCTCCAGAATACCCCTCTCAGTCTGTCCCTGCTCCTCCAAACCCAACTTTGAGAAGCTCTGAACAATCTCTGTAACCAGAACTCGGTGGTAAGCCAGTACTCCTCTGGACTTCCTACTCAAGACGTCAGCAATGGTATTAGCTTTCCCAGGGTTGTAGCTAATGGTACAATCGTAGTCCTTTAGGAACTCCATCCACCTAGTCTGTCGGAGGTTGAGCTCCTTCTGTGTAAATAGATACTTGAGGCTCTTATGATCCGTGAATATCTCAAAAGTGATCTCATATAGGTGGTGCCTCCAGATCTTCAGTGCAAAAATGATGGCTGTCAACTCTAAATCATGAACTGGGTAGTTCTTCTCATGCTCCTTCAGCTGTCGAGAAGCATAAGACACTACCCGCCCGTGTGGCATCAAAACGGCGCCCAATCTCTGATAAGACGCATCCATATAAAATACAAATCCGTCCTCTCTGATGGAAGAACGAGGATGGGTGTTGACACTAATCTCTGCTTCAACTCCTGAAAACTAGCCTCACAAGCCTTTGACCATGGAACTTCATGCCTTTCCTGGTAAGGCATGTCAACAGCATAGCTATGCTCGAGAAACCCTCTACGAACCGTCTATAATAACCGACCAATCCCAAGAAGCTGTGAACCTCATGAATTGACTTCGGCTACTCCCAACTGGTGACAATCTCGATTATTTGGGGGTCTACTGAAATACCTCGACTAGAAATCACGTGTCCCAGAAAACCGTCTGAGGGTAGCCAGAATGCGCACTTGTTGAATTTCACAAATAAGAGCTCTCATCGGAGAGTCTCTAAAATAATGCGAAGGTGTTGCACGTGCTTCTCCTCAGAAAGCGAATAGATCAAGATGTCGTCAATGAAGACAATCACAAACTGATCTAGATACTCTAAAAATATGCGGTTCATCAAATCCATGAATACCGCTGGAGCGTAGGTAAGCCCAAATGACATTACCAAAAACTCATAGTGTCCATATCTAGTGCGGAAAGCTATCTTCTGAATGTCTGAGTCTCTGACTCTCAGCTGATGATATCCGGACCGTAAATCAATCTTAGAATACACTGAGGTGTCTCTGAGCTGATCAAACAAATCCTCTATCTGTGGCAAAGGGTACTTGTTCTTGATGGTTTTTGGTATTCAACTGTCTATATTCAATGCATAACCTCATAGAACCGTCCTTCTTCTTAACGAACAGAACCGATGAACCCAAAGGAGATACGCTCGGTCTGATGAACCCTCTATCTAATAACTCATGGAGTTGGACCATTAGCTCGTCCAACTCTTTCGGTATCATACGATAAAGAGCTTTAGATGCCTGCGCAGTCCCCGGAATCAGCTCTATAGTGAACTCTATCTGTCTCCTGGGAGGAAGACCCGGTAGATCCTTGGGAAAACGTTCGAAAACTCCCGAACCACTGGAATGTCCGTAAGTGAGTTTCTACTGCTGTCACTCACGCTAATCATCAATAATAAGAAACCCTGGCAACCCTGGGATAGCAATGTTTGTGCCTGGAGCGCAGAAATAACTGAAAAATTTGAGGTAAACACTGTTCAAAATTGATACAATTGTTCAAGCTGCTAAGATTTGGGTTTCAACTACAGGCTTGATCTTAATTAGGTAGGGAATGCCTTTTGGTTGTTCTTAATTCTACTTTTATCATGTTACCATGGTTTGGTGATGAAGACAAATTCTTGTTCTTGAGCAATGATCTTGCTGGGGGTTAATTGGTGGTTGCTCAGCTCCTTCTTGCAGCGATCCGACTATTGAGATTGGGATTCGAGCGGCTGGGTGTGAGGTAAGCTCAATTCGGTTGTGGTTATTGAAATTAGAGTTTTCTTAGATGTGTAAGATGGACACTAGCTCAAGTTGTAGAGGTATCAATTTGATCTTTGTAGATGAGCTTGGTATTGTTAATTCTGTGTTGTGTCAACGTAATGTATTTGAATATTACCGTGAGCAACCTTTGGTATTGGAGATTCGTCCTTGTAAAGATTAAGGATTGGTTTAGCGTAGTGACCCATGTAAGTGCAAGTGTGCTATGGGTTGACTCAGGTTTGGATTAAACCTAAGTTGAACCTAATTTTGATAATTGGGTTTAGTTAGGGATTAATTATTAATAAAAGATTTAAAATATAAACCTAAACCTTAATTACATGGGATAATCAGGACCTTTCATTTAATTAGATGTAATTAAATGAAAAGAAAATGTTTAGGTTAATCCTAGTCTGGTTTAGGGATTTATTAGCTAGCTATCATATCTGTGTAATAGCTAATTAAATATGTCCTTGATACAGGGACTTGTTTTGGATTATTGGCGAGTGGTTCTTTCTCCGTTGATACATATTTTTACTATTTGGAGGCGGGTACTTCTTGCTTGTATTCTGTAGATCTACTTTACCTTTTATCTAGTTGATATTATTGCAGTAGGCTGATATTTACCTTTATCTACTACCATTTTGTTATCCTGCTTGATACTTATGTTTGACCTTGGATTTGATCTGGATTTTCTTCTTATACAGTCTCGTATTTTTGTTATCTGATTCTGTATAGCATTGATATGGTCATGAGTATATAGATATAGAATAACATACCATTGTATGGTTGCGTTGATTGATTCTAGTCATACTTGCACGTGTGTCTAGATATAGGATGATTGGGTTATGATACATGTTTACGACCTGTACATGATAGGTTTAGTTATGTGTCGATGACTGGTAGGGGTTGAATGTGTTAGAGACATGCACAATACCTACACTGTTGCATGTCGGCAATCAACGACTCCCTTGTGGTTAAACCTATCGTCTTTCGGCACATGATATGCACGCATGGCCACTCATGGGTTAGTGGATACCGTTGGGTGTGCGCATTAGCTCTGTACTGCTCCGCTTGACCGCTCATGGGTAGTGGTTTCAGAGCGTGGTAGTAGGCAGGGATCCCTTCTCTTCCCATAGACCAGAGAAGGGATCCCGAGAAATGCTACCCTATCTTTTTCATATATTTTCAATGTGTGACTTTAATTGTATTACAACAATCCTCCCCTCAAAAGAAAAGCTACCATTATTCCCATGATCCAGGTCTTCTCTCAAGCATTTGGCCACCCTTGACCTATTTCGGGCATCCTCTCAAGCATCCAATCATTATTAACCTACTCTAGGCCTCCCCTTAACCATTCTATCAATCGAGGTCACTCCTCTTCTCTAAGACTTTTTCACCACCTATGGTTCACTCCTCATATTTCCATCGAGCATCCGATCACCTTTGACCTACTTGTATAAGATCATTTAGAGAGAGGGGGTGAATCTCGTTCGTTCAAAAAGCTATTTTCTTTTCAAAGTAATGTAGCGAAAATCAAAGTAAAATAGACACTTTTCTTTTACTTAGTTCGGAGCCTTCGTCGGCTCATACTCTAAGGCCCGCAATCCTCGACCGCTTTCGTTGGACAATCCACTAAATTTTTTTCTTCAAAAATCTTTCGAAGAAAGTAAATCATACAAGATGTAAAGAACGATAATAACACGCTACTATCTTTTTTTTTGAATCAATGCAAGAACAAGTACAATAAAAATAAAGTATACCAACATGGAAGATTTGAACTTGAGCATAGTGTGTCGATGAGCTTTCCGACATCGTGGCAGTAGAGATTAAGCAATTCGTCGACGCATAAAGTCAATGGATACAAAACAAAAGTAATAATAAGCTCTGATCTTGAGGTCCCTTTATATAGTAGTCATTCGGTCGACTGATCTTATTGGTCGATTGAACCTCCTATTCAATCGACGGAAGCCTACGCCCTTCCTTGTATGTGTTGCTCGGCTGTGCTTGGATGGCACTATAATAAATGTGATCCATCGACCTATCCTTCTAATCAGTCAACAGATAATGCTTCTTGCTTCAGCCCCACGCATACTAAGTATGGATCAGTCGACCGATCTTGATGAACAATCGAAAGATAAATCTATTTTTGCTTTGTGGTAGTGCTACTCAGGTTGGATCAGTTAATTGATCCTGATGATCAATTGATCGAACACTGATCAACCTTGATTTAATTAATCTACATCAAAGAGTTAGCACAATACAAATAATATGAAAATTAACCCTGTAAAACAAAGTTAGCATAGATATGAAATATATGCATGAGTAGTAGACAGTATGACCTATCTTGATCTTAACTTAGAAACCTCTGTAAGTTTCTCTAGTTGAATCAACGCCTAAGGTTGTCCCATCAAGACACGACCTCACTGCACTATCATTCAGAATTTACCTCAACTCACCTGCCAAATATTAGGTCCTCCAGACTTGTTTGGACTTTATTGCTTGGTATCATATCAGCCTCCCTTTTACTTGCTTAGTATCAGGTCCTCCAGACCTATTGAGACTTCCTGTCGGATGTCAACCCATTTGGGCTTCCTGCCTAGTTTCCACTATTTGGCAAGATTTCACCTTCCTAGTATCTGGTCCAGCTGACCAACTAGGGCTTCCTAAGTTGAGTTTCCTGCACACTTGATCAACACATTAGATCACAACAAAACTTAACTTAAACATTTGACAACATCAAAATATAAGTTCGATTATGATGCTCCCTACACTAATAATCACCCCCTTTTGATGTTTGATAACAAAGTTCGGAGTTAATTTAAAGATACATAAATTGCATAAAGGAATAAGAAATAACTCCCTCTTAAGTTAAACCTCCCATGAAAATAATATTTCTCCCCCTTTGACACTCATCAAAAATCAAAAATAGGGGCATTGCAACTAGAGAAGTTTTTAGAAAATTGTCTAAGTGTAAAAAAAACTTTGTTAATTTTTTTCAAAAATTTTCTAAGTGAAAAATATTTTAAGTGTCTAAGTATTATAAATAATTTTCAGATTAAAAGAATTTTAAACGAAATTTTAATGTTTTAAAATAAATTTATTCTAAAATATTTAGAATAAATTTTCTAAGTATATTTTTTTTGAAAATTTTCTTGAGTGTCAAAAGTGATTTTGAAAACATTATCCTTAGTTTCAAAATAATTTTGTTTGTTCAAAAGAAATTGGTTAAGGAATGTAAATATATTTGAGTTTTGAATGTTATTAAGTTTCAAAATAAGTTTGTTTAATTTTTGAAATAAGTTTAAGTTTAAAATTTTGGTTAGGTTCTAAAATTAGCTTTTTGATTTGTTAAAATTTAAAGCAAGTCTTAAGTTTTAAATTTTAGTTTGATTTTAAAATTTTAAACAAGTTCAAGTTTTAAATTTTAAAGTTACTTTCAGATTTCCTTAGTTTTTAAAGTTAGTTTTTAAAGCTCAACATACTCCTAATATGTTTTAAATTTTAAAATGATTTTTAAGTTTAAAAGTAAGTTTTGATAATAATTTTTAAGTTTAAAAGTAAGTTTTGAAAAATTATTTTTAAGTTTGAAAGTAAGTTTTGAGAAATAAATTTTAAGTTTAAATGTATGTTTTGAAAAAAAAATGGAGTTTAAAAGTAAATTTTGAAAAATAATTTCTAAGTTTAAAAGTTAGTTTTGAAAAATAATTTTTATGTTTAAAATAATTTTGAGTATAAATTTTATGTGATTTTGTTTGAATTTGATTTGATTTTAGGTTTGGTTTTAGTTTGAGTTTGGTTTTAGTTTTAGTTTGGTTTGGTTTGAGTGTGGTTTTGGTTTGAGTTTGGTTTGGTTTTTGTTTAGTTTGAGTTTAGTTTGAGTTTGGTTAGTTTTGATTAAGTTTGGTTTGGTTTTACATTAAGTTTGGTTTAGTTTTGGTTTGGTTTTGATTTTGGTTTGGTTTAGTTTGAGTTTGGTTTGGTTTTGGTTTTGGTTTTGGTTTTGTTTGAGTTTGATTTATTTTTAGTTAATTTGAGTTTGGTTAGTTTTTAGCACACCCCAGGGGTTTTCAAACAGAGTAATCCTATAGTTTTGTGAAATGAAATGTTATTGATTACTAGGAGGGTTTCAACTTATGTTTGGTTTAAGTTTAGCTTTGGGTCCCCCAAGCAAGCCTCCTTGAGTAAGTTCCCAGGTTGTGGTAAGTCACTTGGACATCATTAAGGCAACTATAATCCTAGACAGAGCTTCCCAATTGTTCTCATCTAGAAGACTTAGTATTCGACTTGGACCCTTAATGTAGGATCGATGCCGTCGATAGAGGGCGGGGGGTGAATATCGACTCGCAAATCTTGTCGGAAAACTTCGTTGTTTGTTCATTCTAGTCAAATAGTTAGTACGCAGCAGAATAGTAAAGAATGAAAACAAACAGAGACTCACGGGATTTATTTACATGGTTCCCGACCCCCCCCCCGGGTCAGTACGTCCAAGGCCTATGTACTCAGCATGAGTCCACTATTGGTCTCCTTTCCGAAATTTCCGGAGGCGGAGAATACTCGTCTTACAGTTGAGTTACAAGTACAAAAGATATAACTGAAAATGTGAACTTGTGAACTAAAAGCAAACCAAACAAAAGTCGATCTGTCCAATCCAGAAGTCCGAAGTGCGCCGCACTTTCTCCTGGAGCCTCCTTGGTCGCTGAGCTTCGAATTTAGTGCTTTTTCTTTGCTCAGAATGACTTAGCAGATATAGAAAGCGATGTTCTGCCTTGAGGGGGCGAACCCCTTTATATAGTGGTATCCAGAGCACCCTAGAGCTCTGAGGTGCCTCATATGCGGTCAAACGTGATCTGCAATCGCAAACTTCGCGGATGGATCAGATCAGACCATCCAGGGAACCTGGGATGACCTTGAGGGACCCCTGAAGCATGGGGGCGCCTGTATTAACACAGGCGCCCTGGATGCCTCTCCTAGGTGTCATTTTCCCTGTGTTTGCTCTTCTGTCTTGCCTCCAACTTCAGGTACCAGCAAGACAATTAAACACAAGATAAATATACAGATAATCTTAGCCTTAAAGATTGGTTCTGACTTTGGATTTCACCTGAAACCCTAGGTCGAACCGACGCCTAATGTTCCCTTTCCCGGGGAATGCGCCTTAACCTACTCCGCCCTGGAGAAGTTACTTTTGCCAACCAGGACCTCCGGTTGGACTTTTGCTTAGCTTCCGAGACTCCCGGATCTCGAGACGTCCGAACCTCGACCCGTCTCTACTTATGTCCTTAGTCATCGCTCAGCTACGTTGCTCGATCCCTCGGACCAAGACTTCGTGCTCGGCCTTCGAGAACCCGGATCTCGAGACGTCCGATCCTCGACCCGTCTTTACTTATGTCCGCAATCCCCGCTCGGCAAAGACTCCATTGCCCGATCCCCGACCAGAACTTCATGCCCAATTCCTTGAACCAGGACTTCGGTGCCCAACCCTTAGTCAGATCTTAGGTGTCCAGCCCTCGGCCAGGACTTAGTGCCCAATTCCTCGAATCAGGACTTCGGTGCCCAACCCTCGGTTAGGTCTTAGGTGTCCAGCCCTCAGCCAGGACTTAGTGCTCAACCCTGCAGGTCAAGACTTCATACCTAGGTTAACCAGGACTTTCCTTCACCTAGATAAAGACTTCTTTTGCTAGTCATATTAATCCTGACTAGACTTCTCTTCTGCCAAACAACAGGTTCTGTTTGGCTCACTCCTTAGTCTAACTGACCAACCCTGGATTTTCTGCTAAACATTAGATCCTGTTTAGCTAACCCTTGTTCTAACTGATCAAACCTTAGTATATTAACCAGATTAAATCTAGGTTGATCACCCTGCCAAACATCAGGTCTTGTTTGGCTAACCCTTGGTCACCTTAACCAACCCTGGGTATTATCTACTCTACCAAATATCTGATCATGTTTGGCTAACCCTTTGTCAACCTGATCAAACATGGGTTTACCCTACCAAACATAAGGTCTTGTTTGGTTTAACCCTTGATAACTTTGTCTAACCCTTACCTTGCCTAACATATATTACTAACTTAAGTATATTGTTAAACATCGAAACACTAGAGGAAAACATCAGGTGTCTACTTCTCCGGTTCTAATAGTTCCCCATCTTCGGTTGGTGGTGTGTATCCTCTTTTGATGCTAAACCAAAGATCGATGTTGGATTTTAGAACACCCCATTCTTTTCTTCCAATAGCTAAAATCATCATAGTTGAAAAGTGGAGAACGGACTGTGCTATAGCCTTCTGGATGAGAGCTTGCCATCTAATATATCAAAATAAACAACAAGAAAATTTCTAATATTTTGTCTTGGGATTAATAGTGCAAGATAAAGAACTAAAGAAAAGAGATTAATAAAAAAAATGCCTAGAAAGACCGTTAGGTCTTTTCAAAGCAACCTCACTCTGATACTAATTGTAGAATCGTTTAGTACTGAGAGAGGGGGAGGTAAATCTCGTTCATTCGAAAAACTATTTTCTTTTCAAAGTAATGTAGCGAAAATCAAAATAAAATGGGCACATTTCTTTTACTTCATTTGGAGTCTTCATCAACTCCTACTCCAAGGCTCGCAATTCTCGACCGCTTTCGTTGGACAATCCACTAAATTTCTTTCTTCGAAAACCTTTCGAAGAAAGCAAATCGTACAAGATGTAATGAACGATAGTAAACCCCCTACTATCTTCTTTTTGAATCAATGCAAGTACAAGTAAAATAAAAATAAAGTATACCAGCATGGAAGATTCAAACTTGAACTTAACATGTCGATGAGCTTTCTGGCATCGTGGCTGTAGAGCTTTAGAAATTCCTCGACGCAGAAAGTAAATGGAGAGAAAACAGAAGTAATAACCAGCTCTGATCTTGAGGTCTCTTTATATAGTAGTTGTTCGGTTGACCAATAAAGTGTTTGGTCGATTGATCCAATCGGTCGATTGAACCTCCTGTTCAGTCGACGGAACCCTATATCTTTCCTTGTATTTGTTGCTCGGTTATGCTTGGCTAGCACTGTAATAAATGTGATCCGTCAACCTATCCTTCTGATCAATCGACAGATAAAAGCTTCATTCTTCAGCCCCGCACATATCAAGTATGGATCAGCCGACTGATCCTGATGATCAGTGGACAGATAAATCTATTTTTTCTTCGCGGCAGTGCTACTCAAGCTGGATTAATCGACTG
The DNA here is from genome assembly GCA_024364735.1 of Boesenbergia rotunda. Taxonomy (NCBI): domain Eukaryota; kingdom Viridiplantae; phylum Streptophyta; class Magnoliopsida; order Zingiberales; family Zingiberaceae; genus Boesenbergia; species Boesenbergia rotunda. The sequence continues at coordinate 78,888 of JAGFNQ010004376.1, read as the reverse complement.
ATCCTGATGATCAACTGATAGAACATTGGTCAACCTTGATTTGACTAATCTGCATCAAAGCGTTAGCACAAGATAAATAATATGAAAATTAACCCTGTAAAATAGAGTTAGCACAATAGTAGATAGTAAGACCTGTCTTGATCTCAACTTAAAAACTTCCGTAGGTTTCTCTAGTTAGATCAGTGCCTAAGGTTGTCCCATTGGGACACGACCTCACTACACTCTTCTCCAGGACTTACGTCAACTCACTTGCTAAATATCGAGTCCTCCAGACTTGTTTGAACTTCACTGCTTGGCATTATATCGACCTACCAAGGTTTCCATGTATCGGGTCATCTAGACCTACTGAGACTTCTTGCTAGATGTCAATCCATTTGGGTTTTCTACTTGGTTTCCACGATCTGCCAAGACTTGACCTGCCTAGTATCAGGTTCAACTGACCTACTAGTCCTTTCTGAGTTGAGCTTCCTGCACATTTGATCAACACATTAAATCAAAACAAGCCTTAACTTAAATCTTTGATAACATCAAAACATAAGTTCGATTATAGTATTCCCTGCACCCATAGTTTGAACTTTTTACCATCTAGGGTTCACTCCCCGAGAAATTTCACCGAGCATCTAGTCACCCTTAACCTGCTTGGACTTTTCACCATCTAGGATTCACTCTCTAGGATTTTCACCAAGCATTCGGTCACCCTTAACCTGCTTGGATTTTTCGCTTAGAGTTCACTCCTCTAGAAGTCACCAACTCCTTCCTTCAAGGCTATTATTCCAATCACATAACTCAATCTAGATCGTGACTCTAATATCACTTGTTAGAACCAAAAGAATTCACATATTTTCACATTTATATGATATTGTTAATTTTGAGCTTAAGTCCTCGTAGATTTATTTTTGAGTTATACCCATAAGTCCTTATAATAATGGAAATATTTTTTATCTTATAAATTCATGATCTTTTTTCATATATTTTTAATTTAAGACTTGATTGTATTCCAATACTTTTTACTCTAAATTCTATCAGGTGCTTTATTTTGATGTGTCATTTCAATGGCTTATAACCGCCATTCAATTGAAATTTATAGAAGACTTTATAATATTTATACTTTGCATGTAATTTTTCGAAAGGAATAATAAATTTTTCAAAATATTTAATAAAAATAAATTTTTAAATGTAAAATATTTGGAACTTTAGAAGTTTTGATATTCGCTTGTGTCCCGATGATAAGAAGTTGGTATGGTTGATTGAATATCATTGAAATTAATATTGAGATTGACTATTTTTTTTACCCTTCACCGAAATGAATCTTCTTTCATTAGAATTGAAAATTTGAAATTAAAAGCGATTGATATTTTAAAATTCAGAGACAAGAGAGAAGATGATGAGAAACAATGGAATGGATAACTTATTTACCTAGTTTGGAGAATAATAATCACTAAATTGTAATTATTAATAAAAAATAATTAAATAATTTCAACCATTAAAAAAAACTGTCAACATTGCTGTTCAAACCGCCGATCCATAATTAATTTAGGGCCGGAATCATAATCGACCACTTCCTAAATGGGCCAATTAGTGTTTTGATTTATTTAACCTGGTCAACGGATAACCAATTTAGGCCCACCTACGAATTCAAGCAATATCCAATTCGGGCCTCGCCCTCGGGTCTACTTTATTGTCTTCACTAAAGCCTTTGAAGTGGCAGTATATACTTGGATCTAAAAATATTATATAGATGTTTATTCATATATCATTAATTATTCATATCATTAATTATTCATAACCGTTATATAAAGAAATATTAGATATTTGAAAATCTAAGAACACTAAAAATTAGATATACCTATGTCTCTTAGTAGATCCGACCACAATTCGAAATCGACGGTATGGTTTGATGGTTCAGAATCATCGGTTTGACGATTTGTGGAGGGTCGACCCTTAATCTTAATTGCTCAAGACAGTTACGGTTCACAGTTCGGAACCGTTGGTTCATGGTTCGGTTCACGGTTCACCATGGTTCGAGATTATTATATTAAAAAAATTAATATTTAATATTTAATATATAAAATTTATTTAAAAAAAGAGACTTACACTTATTTAAGTTGTCTGCATATCCCCTTAGGATATAAGGGAATCAAAGCTCACGTAGTTCTATTAAATTTTTACCCTTTTATAATTTATATCACTTACTTCCATTTCCTCCTGCTCTCATTGTATTTGTTCCTTTAGTATCAAATTTTCAACTTCATCTTCTAAAAGTTGCATTCCTTAGATTTTTTTCTTAGTTCTGGTCGAATCGTCTAGTAATGTTTAAACTTTCAATGAGTCAGGGAGACAAGTGATCGTCGTTCATCTAATATGTTATCGTCGACACCGAATGTCTGCTCTACAACAATAGTTGACACTGGACAAGCTAAAATTTCTTTGGCAATTACAGAGAGAACGGGAAAACTTTAAGTCTTCTGTGATCACCACTTTAAAATATCGAAGTCTTCACTCTCTGTTTCATTAAAACAAAAAAGTCATAAAATAATTCTTAAGTTCCTGTGTGGAACTTGAGGACCCTCGTGGATGTTTCGTCCATTTTTTTAATAAAAGTTATATTTGTATAAGTTTTAAATTAGTACTAGTAAGTCATTGAATTTTAAAAATATTAGTTTATATTCCATATTTTATATAATATTGATTATAAAATCATATAAATAATTTCTAATATTATATATAATATTAACCGGATAAGGAGAAGAAAAATCTTTAATAGGAATTAAAACGTCATTAACAGAGAAACTTCTAATTTAAATCTAGGAACTAAAGCAAATAAATTAAATAAATTTCAAGAATAAAATATAAATATTTTTCTTATTTAGTTTTCATAGCTAATATGCAAGAAGTTAAAGCTTTATTATTAATATGTTCATTTAATACTAATACTATACTAGAAAAATTTACTAAAAATAAATGAGTAGTGGGATAATAAACATTGAAAAGTAATTAGGTTACATCATTCCATACTTTTAAAATTTCACAAATATTACTATAAATATTTCATTGTTGTGAAAATAAATATATATTACTATTACTATTTTGTGTAAAAAAATAAACATAATAAATCTTTATATTGAAATGAATCTTATAATAATTGATATGTTAAATTCCAACATGTTGGTACATTACTTGAAAATTTTTTAGGCCTCATTCTATTAGCTTATAAAACCTACCCCATTATTTCATCATAGATGGATACAATCATAAATATGAAATTGCGATTCTAATTAGTTTAATATATTTTCTAAAAGTTTTAATCCATCTTGAACACGTAAATTTAAAACATGGCATACACAATGAATATGAAAATATAAACCACCAATAACAGGTTGGCAAAAAATTTTAGTTCATGTATAGAAACGATATTGGAACTAGCATTATCTAATGATATTGAAAATATTTTATGAGTCAATGCATATTCTTCTAAAATTAAGCATAATAATTATGCAATATTATGGATTCATTAAAAACTCTATAAGCTATCAATCTTTTTTGGAGGATCCAAGAATTATCGATCCATTGGCAAGTCACACCCATATAAAAATAAGTTTGCTAATTATCACTCCAAATATCGAACATAAAGAAACTAAATTATTTAATTTACTAAATTCATCAATTAAATTTTTTTTCCTTGTTTTACTAATTTTTTAATTATACGAGTAAGTATAGTCCTAGGAACACGTTTAGCATATAGATTAAGAGATTCTTTACAAAAATCTTTAAATATGCATTTAGATCCAAAACTAAAAGAAAGATGTTCTACGAAAATAAATTTAGCTAATGATTCTCTTAATTTATTATTAGAATATAAAAATAAATCGGAATCAATACTACTACGCTAGAAAATCTAGATAATTGTGTTTTAGAGTGTCGAGTTCATATTTCGTCGGGTGCTTTATTTCTATATGTCGTTTCAATGACCTATAGTTGCCACTAGTTTGGAATTTGTAGGAAGTATTACAGTGCTTATATTTTGCACGCAATTCTCCCGACAGAAGAGTAACATTCTCAAAATGTTTAGTGAAAATAGAAGATTTTAGAGAGGATTTTTCCGAACAAGTAATTGCATTGGTACTTCCTTGTGTTTCGAGCATCGGACGGTGTTGGGGGGCCTCAGTCTCATTATTGGTGGATTGATTTGAATGTTAGGATCCTCGTGCGCTATTTATTTTTCCCTCCGAGATCGAGATGATGAAGCTCCGCGACCTCCTTCCATTGTCGTCGAAAGATAGAGTTGAAAACGCGTAAAGAATATGAAGTTGAGAATAAGAGTAGAGAAGATGTATGTGGAAATGATGAAATGAACTTCCTATTTATAGAGTTAGGATCATAACGGTTTCTAAATTACAGCTATTGATTAAAAAATAGTCAAATGATCTTAACTGTTAAAAAATCAAAGAATAAAAAAAATGTCCAACCACTCTGAATGACGGTTATAAGTAGCAAACAAAAAAAAAAATTGAACTGGCGGTTCGACCTGCCGATTCAACGGCAGCTCGAACCGAAATCGGCCTAGCAATTCAACCCGCCAAATTAGGTCCGGGTTGGACCTAGCTCTTGGTTGGGTCTACTCCCTACAGGATTTTAGATATGATAATTTAGAAAATGACAAAATTAAAATTTTCGCACAATATCATCACACAAACTTGATATGACGTAGGTCGTATCTCATATACGCTATTATTATCATCAAATCCATCATTGATTTTAAAGGATATTCAATATATACATCAATCGAACTGTCAACATCAAAGGGGCACAAGAACTTCCATGTCCATGCCCTACACAAATGGAAACATGCGATTTTAAGTGACGTTGACCCTGGACGCCGCCATCCCCGAAACCACACCACCCAACGCAGCAACGGAATTCTGCCTGTAAAGGTGAAAAATAATAAATTGTATTTAAAAAAAAAACGATTCGATTTCCGATCGAGGAGGGTCAAATGAATCTCCCCATCCCTCTCAGCCAAAGCACCAGCTCAGGCCTTGCTAGCGCAACCCCCAAACCGCGTCCTCCATCCTCACCACACTCACTCCCCGCGGCGCCAACCCCCCACGAACCATCGCCCCCAACATCACTAGTCACTAAATTATATATATTTAGATTTACTCACCCCCACAATTAAAAATTCACCCTTCTCCTCTCCTTTCCTCTCCTTAATTAATTTATATATATGGCGGCGGCGGCGGAGGGGGCGGGGCGCTACCGCGGGGTGCGACGGCGGGGCGGCAAGTGGGTGTCGGAGATCCGCGAGCCGGGGAAGGCCAACCGCATATGGCTCGGCACGTTCGCCTCCGCAGAGATGGCGGCCGTCGCCTACGACGTGGCGGCGCACGCGCTGCGCGGCGCCGACGCGGTGCTCAACTTCCCGCGCGAGATCGCCGAGCGGCCCGCGCCGGCGTCGGGTCCCCGACGGCCATCCGCGCGGCCGCGGCGGAGGCAGCCGCCGCGCTAGGGAGGAATACTCATATGGTCGGCGGCGGTGGAGGCGAGGGTGGTCGGCAAGTTGGTTCCAGGACGAGGAGGAGGTATTTGAGATGCCGCAGCTGTTGGCGAGCATGGCGGAGGGGATGCTGATGAGCCCGCCGAGGATGAGCCCCGTCGCGCTCGACGAGTTGCAGGAGGCGGTCTTCGGTGTCGAGAGCTTGTGGAGCTATCCATGAGCTTTTCTATATATAGCCA